>JAHRHZ010000099.1:4532843-4547484 GCA_024137785.1 Ginglymostoma cirratum
TGTTTTTTTCATCTGTCGACACTGCAGAGCTTGTACAGCTCACTTAAATCTTACAGATAGCACAATGTGTGAAGTGAGAGATGTGGAAGGTCACACCAACTGGATTCAGTACATGAAGTATCCAGTTTCAGGTGAGTCACAGGGCTGGAGCTCATAATCAGGCATTGACTTGCAGAATGTAGAAATATCTGCCTTACCATTAAGAGTGCACTGCTTCTTTCCATTTTATTCAGAGATAGTTTCAGAGAACTCATTCATTCTAACTACTCTCTACTCTAGCAAATCCTTAGTATCACCACTCTGAGTGAAAAAAAACTGTTTTTAAATTCTGTTTTTTGGATTCATTAATGATTATTTTACATTTATATCTGGGAGTTTTGGACTCTCCCACAAGTAAAAGCATCAATTTCCATATCTACCCTATAAAATCCCTTCACAGTTTTAAAGACCCGTTGAGAAAAGACCCCAGCTTATTCAGTTTTTCCTGATAGTTGTATTTTTTTTTTATTCATTCGCAGGATGAGGGTTCACAGAATGGCATTATGGGTCTACCAAATGGATTTTTTAAACTCTATATTCATTCCTGGGATGAGGGCATCACTGGCAAGGCCAGCATTTATTGCCCATCCCTAATTGCCCAGAGGGCAGTTAAGAGTCAAACACATTGCAGTGGGTCTGGAGTCTCATGTGGGCCAGACCGGGTAAGGATGGCAGATTTCCTTTCTTTGAGAAAATTAGCGAACCAGGTGGGTTTATCCAACAATTGACAATGGTTTCATGGTCATCATTAGAGCCTCAACTTCTGATTTTTATTGAATTCAAATTTTACTACATGCCATAGGGAATTCAAACCCAGGACATCAGAACATCACCAGGGTCTCTGGATCAACAGTCTAGCAATAGAACCACGAAGCCATTACCTCCCCCATTCAATTGTATCCTGACCTCATTTTTCCTTTTTATGAAATCACTTGTAGGGTGTGGGCATTGCTGGCCAGGGTCAGCATTTATTGTGAAGGTAGTGGTGCGCTACCTTCTGGAACTGCTGCTGGGGAGGCAATGGCCCAGTGGTATTATCACTGGACTGCTAATCCAGGGACCCAGCTAATGTTCTGGGGATAGTAAGATGCTGGAGTCAGAGATAACACAGTGTGGAGCTGGAGGAACAGAGCAGGCCAAAAATGTTCTGGGGACCTGGGTTTGAATTCTGCCATGGCAAACAGTGGAATTTGAATTCAACAATAAGAAGAAGAATCTAATGATGACCACGAATCCGTTGTCAATTGTTAGGAAAAACCCACCTGGTTCACTAATGTCCTTTAAGGAAGGAAACTGCCACCCTTACCTGGTCTGGCCTACATGTGACTCCAGACCCACAGCAATGTGGTTGACTCTTAACTGCCCTCTGGCCAAGTAGGGATGGGCAGTAAATGCTGCCTGGCCAGCGATATCCTCATCCGAGGAATGAATTTATATTTAAAATATGCATTCGGTAGACCCATAATGCCATTAGGGAGGGAGTTCCAGGATTTTAATCCAGTGACAGTGAAGGAACAGTGATATATTTCTACATCAGGATGGAGGGGAACTTGCAGGTGGTGGTATTCCCATGTGATATGATCCTTGTAAACTGTTTTTTTTTAAAGCAACTCCAGAACTTTTGTGTCTTTGTTGCTGTACTGGGGTAGGGAACTCTGCATAGTACTTTGCATGGTCAAATCAAGGTTTATACAAGTTTGACATAACTTCTCTGGTTTTGAATTCTCTTTTTCTAGAAACAAGCCCCAACACGTTGTGAGCATTTTAATGGTTTAGTTAACTTACATTTTCATTTTTGATTATTTGTGAATCTGTACCTCTAGATTCCCCCAGCACATCTACCATGTAAAGATACCTGTTCCCTACATAGTGGGTGGCCTCATGATTCCTCCTACCCAATTGATACCATCTCACAACCTAATACTGACATTTATTTGCCATTTAAACAGCCATTCTGCAAGACTGTTAAGAATGCCTTGTAATTTGTCACAGTTACCTTCAGTATTAACTACGACCCCACTTTCGTATTGGTGCAGTTTTTGATACAGTGCTTTTAATTCCCAAGTACAAGCTATTTATGTAAATTCTGCATAATTGTCATTCGCGTGGAGCAGAATTCCCACATCTGGCCAGTCTGAGTAAGTACCTTTTAGCATCTACTCTTTGTTTTTTAATATTGTAGCCAGTTTGGTGGAAGAAGAAAGGAGCAGCAGTAGTGATTGGGGGTTCATTAGTTAAAGGAACCGCGCAGAACTTCAAAGAATATTGATAAATTGGTGGAGAGGGCAGATAGGTGGCAGATGAAATTCAATCTGGATAAGTGACAGCTGATACACTTCAATGCAAAGAACATGGAGAGGCAGGGTAAAATATTCTAAGAGGTGTGCAGGAATAGAGCAACCTAGGAAACACATGTCCATAAGTTATTAAAGGTGGCAGGACAGGCAAACAGCTGTTAATAAATCATACAGTATTCTAGGCTTCCTTAATAGATGCATAAAGTACAAGAGTAGGGAGATTATGCTGAACCTATACAAGATGCTGCTTAGACCTCAGCTGGAGCTCTGCATACAGTTCTGGGCACCACACATTAAGAAGGATGTGAATACATTGGAAAGAGTGCAGAAAAGACTTACAAGAATGGTTCCAAGGATGAGAAATTTCAGCTACGAGGACAGATTGAAGAAGTTTGAGACTATATTACTTGGGGAGGGCATGTCTGATAGAAGTTTTCAAGGTCATGAGGGGTTTGGATAGAGTGGATCTGAAGAAACCGTTCCCATGTGTAAAAGGTTCGAGAACCAAAAGGCATGCTTTTAAAGTTAAAAGAAGCAAACGTGAGGAAAATATGTCACATGGTATGTTGTCCACTTTTGGAATGTGTTGCCTGGGCATGTGGTGGAGGCAGATTGAATTGAGGCATTCAAAAGGCTCTTGGATTATCATTTAAATTGAAACAATGTGCAGCATTATAGGGAAAAAGCCAAAATTTGGCACGAGGTCAAAATGACCTCTTACTGCACTGTAAAATTGTGATTGTATGAAATGTGCCACCTTTTCCTATCGTTTGTTACCTATTCAGAAGACAAAAATAAGATTGGCCAAACGCAGCCTTTCCTTTTGAAATCAGGTTCACCTATTCTTCATTACGTTTTCAGTTTCTTGATGTTTTTCGACTGCATCTGAGTAAAGATGCCAATATAAACCACTCGCATGGAGCTTAATTATCTCTACATCCTTAGACTTGCTTGATCTCCCTTTTTAATTGCAGAAATAATTCTAACAGTCTGTTAATGATGTGGCACAATCCTCCTTTCTGTAGACATAGATACAATCTATCCTTGTCATCAAATACTGTCTTGCATGTAAATATATTTTCAACAATCTGATAATTGTCAATTCTTGTCAATCAAACTCCAAGGCACTGAAAATAAATTATTAATAAAACCATGTCAATGGTAAACACAATTAGATGCAGTGTCACAGCAAAATTAACATCAATGTGACAACAGGCAGTACTCCCTGGTAAACTATGCAAAGACACTAGAATGGGCAGTCACTCAACTCTATAATTCTCGACTCATTGGATAGCTGATGAGGTGCAGTAACTTGAACAATACAGGATATAGCTGGAAAGGCGATAAAGGGTGTGCTCCCAAAATCTCGGAAATAAACTTCCATACTAGATCTACCTTTTGGCTTCCCTGGCAATAAACTCCTTGGTGCCCAATGGTCAGTGCAATCTTTACCAGACGTTGGTATCGCCAATGCATTGAGATATGCACAGTTAAATAACTGAGTTGGTCATGCGATATTAAAGATGGTCAGTCTGTTTGCATTGGAGCCATTATCTGCACGAGCAAAGCCCTAGATTACTTTCCCCATGAATGTTCCGTAACATACACAGGATCTCTGCTATCTTTTATCATGTGCTGTTATCCCGAAACCCTGTGAATTGCTGCTTTCCAAGTGCTTTCAGTTTGAAGGTTATTATTGAATATGTTTCCAGCAGCCTTTCTAGCATTGTGTTTCAGATCATATCAACCTGCTGTGTAAAAATATTCTCAATTTCCCTTGGAATTTTTTTGCCAATTATTTTACAGCTATATCCTCTGTTACTGATCCTCCAACTAGCAGAAACACTTTTCTTCTCCCCCCTTCTATCTACATTCTACATTCTGAGTATCTTATTAAATTTCTCATTAAACTTCCCCGCTCTAAGGAGAGCAATCTTAGTCGACTCTCTCCGCATAACTGACATCCCTTATTTCTGATACCTCTCTGATATATCCCCAAGGACTTAACATCCTTCATAACGCATGTGGTCCACAAAGGGACAATACACTAACCTTGGCCTAACTACTGATTAGTAATGGTTTACAACAATTTTCTTGCTTTTGCACTCTATGCCTGTATTTATAAACTGAAGGATCCATTATGCTTTTTCAACATCCTTCACAACATGTCCTTCCACCTTCAGCAATGTGTGTAAGTGAACCTCCAGGTCTCTCTGCTCTTGCACCCTCTTTAAAAACTGTGTCATTTAATTCATATAATTTCACCTCATTCTTCCCACCAAAATGTATTTTGAAACGCAGTCGCAAGGAAAAATTTAATCCTCACCACACATACGAGTAAAGGTTTATACCAGCACTACTTTCTTTTTACATTTCCAGCTGTGTGGAGAATCCAGTGGATGTCATTCCTACTTACAGCATCGTTCCCACATAACTGTACGGCACTGCCCAGCACCAAGGTGATGATTAACTGCCAGCGAACAGAACGGTCTTGGAACAAGTCCCACAGGCCTTTTGCATTTTGACCTTTGAGTGCAGTTTGCTCCTCCAGAAGTTCATCCATTTCTGTGGTTAGGTCAACATCGCCACGTAATCTCTTCAAGGCTGCAGAAGCAGAAGGGCATGTGAAGTGAGAAAAGGCATGAACGAATGGGGGAGGGAAATATCTCTTCGGAGGGCTCCTCGTGTGTTGTGGGGCACCCTCCCAAGATGATACCATGCTTTGCACCCACCTCCTGGCCTCTACCCCCTCCCTGACTTACCTCATAGACAGACACAGAGATTTTACAGCACGCAAGAAGGCCCTGTGGCCTATCACGTCCACACTAGCCAAAGTCTGGGATCCACTGTCCTCTTCTTAGCAGCACCATCTGCAAACCAAGCAGAGTCCAGTACCAAGTTCGGGTGCTGCTGGAACTGCTAGGATTGCCTGGCAGCTCTTGGGGGTGAGACTACCTCCCACTGAGGGACAGAAGGGCCACTCTCTGCTAGTTCAAGCTTGTGTCAACTTTCTACATAGTCAGTCAGTTTATGAACTACTTTGTTAACAGGGTAGGGGTTGTCAAAATCAGACAGCCAGTAGTGCTATAGTTAGGAACATAGGAGTTTGAACGTCAATGGCCATTAAATTAAATTTCAGATGATCTGCAGCCTATGTCAATTTAAACACTTTGGTTCCACAGCTCTTAATACTCCTGACTAAAACAAGAAAACCCAGATTTTTACACACATCACACATCTCTCTCACACACACTTCTTGCATAGTTATGGCCTCCCATACATGAGAAAGGTTTCTCTCTTTCAATGATACCACCCTTCAACAATCCAAAAAACTAAACATATTTAATCAACCCATTCATAAACATTATGACGTACCTCGGGCATAGGTGAAAGTTAAACACAGACCTTTTGGCCCAAAGACAGGGACACTATCACTGCAGCACAAGTTACCTTCCCTACAACAGTCAATATTCAAGGGTATGCAACTGAAGTTTTGCAACAAGTCTTTATAATTTAGCCCTTTTAGATCCACAACTGGCCAACATGCACTTACTGAGGTGAGCTCCCAGAACTAAACAGAGGATCTAACCATAGCTTTAGACAAAACAGTACTTTTCAGTGACCACTGTTGGGACTCTGGATTTTGAAGCAGAAACAGAGCAGACATGCTGGCTCCAATACAAATATATCCTTTCTTAAATATGGAAGTCAAGGCTGAGCACAATACTCCAGACGAGGTCTCACCAAAGCCCTATACGACTGTAGCAAGTCTTCCTTATTCTTGCACTCCAATGCCCTACCAAACAAGACCAACATGCTGTCCGCTTTCCTAATTATTTGCTGTACCTGCACGCTTTCTTTCTGTGTTTCTTGCACAAACATGTCCAAGTCTCACTGAACATCAATATTTGGAAGTTTTATAGATTTTTTAAAAACCTTTCTATTTTTAATGCCAAAGCAAATACCTTCACACTTCCTCACCCTATTCTCCAACTGCAACCTTTTTGCTCACTCACTTAGAGTCATAGTGTCGTACAGCACAGAAACAGACCCTTCAGTCCAACTCATCCATGCTGACCAGATATCCTAAATAAATGTGGTCCCATTTGCCAGCATTTGGTAAATATCCCTCTAAACCCTTCCTATTCATATACCCATTCAGATGCCTTTTACATGTTGTAATTGTACCAGCCTCTACCACTTCCTCTGGCAGTTCATTCCATACATGCACCACCCTCTGTGTGAAAAAGTTGCCCCTTGGGTCCCTTTTAAACCTTTCCCCTCTCACCTTAAACATATGCCCTCTAGTTCTGAACTCCCCACCCCGGGGAAAAGACCTTGGCTATTTACCCTATCCATGCCCCTCATGATTTTATAAACCTCTGTAAGGTCACCGCTCAGGTCTGACACTCCAGGGAAAACTGCCCCAGCCTCTTCAGCTTCTCCCTAAAGCTCAAACCCTCCATCCCTGGCAACATCTTGTAAATCTTTTCTGAACTCTTTCTAGTTTCCCAATATCCTTCCTACAGGAGGAGACCAGGATTGCACGCAATATTCCAGAAGTGGCTGAACTAATGTCCTGTACAGCTGCAACATGATCTCCCAACTCCTATACTCAATGCACTGATCAATAAAGGCAAGCGTACCAAACACCCTTTTCACTATCCTATCTACCTATGACTCCACTTTCAAGGAACTATGAACCTGCACTCCGAGGTCTCTTTGTTCAGCAACCCCCCCAAGGACCTTACCATTAAGTGTATAAGTCCTGCCCTGATTTGCCTTTCCAAAATGCAGCACCTCATATTTATCTAAATTAAACTCCATCTGCCACTCCTTGGCCCATGTCAACACATCCATATTTCTTTGTGGCCTCTTGATGCCCTCCTCAGTACTGGAGCAAACCTGGATAACTCTTGGTCTCTTTGTCCAAATTATTAGTATAGCTTGCAAATAACTGAGACACCAGCACTGATCCTTGTAACACTCCAATAGTTACAGTTTGCCAACTTGAAAATGCTCCTTCTACGTCTACGTCTACACTCTGCTTTCTGCCCATTAACCAAACCTCCATCTGTGCTAATATATTCTCCCAAACTCCATGAGCACTTATCTTGTGCACTAATCTTTTGTGATAATTTAATGAGTTTGGAAATATAAGCAATCTACTTTGATTGGCTGTCTTTTATCTACCCTTCTATCCCCAAAAATCTCTAATAAATCTGGCAAACACAATCTCCCTTTTGGAAAACCATACTGGCTTGATCTGATCATCCTTTGATTTTTTAAATACATTTTTAAGATTTAGTAAATAACAAATTTCAGTATTTCCCAATGACTGGCTTTCGATTACCTGACCTGCAAGTTGCCCTTTTTCTCTCTCTTCTTCAGTAGTACAGCAGTATTATATTTGCTAACTTCCAGTCCCTATGGACCTTTGCAAAATGTAGGAATTGTTGAAATATCAAAACCAGAGCATTCACTATCCCCGCAGTTATCTCGTTTAGAACCCAAGAATCTAAGTCATCAAGTCATAAAGTCATACACCACAGAAACAGACCCTTCGATCCAACTCGTCCGTGCTGACCAGACATCCCAATATGACTTCATTCCTTTTCCCAGCATTTGGCCCATATCCCTGTAAACCCTTCTTATTCACATATCCAACCAGATACCTTTTAAATGTTGTATTTGTACTCACCTCCACCACTTCCCTCTGGCAGCTTGTTCCATACACACACCTAGGGACTTGATAGCTTTTAGTCCCTTCAGTTTCTCCAATATCATTTCTGACATTAATTTGATATTAAATACCTTATGTTCTTTTTCGCCTCTAATTTACCCTCCACTGCTGTTATATAATTCATGCCTATTACAGTGAACAAAATTTGATCAAAATATCTCCTATCTCCCTTGATAATTTCTCCTGCCTCTACAATTAAGAGACCAACACTTACTTTAGCTACCTCCTCACTTATTCACACTAATTAAAGCTAATATAATCTGTTTTGTATATTCTGGTTACTTTACTCTCATATTCTCTTCTAATCAACTGTAGTTGGTATTTCCTGGTTTATTTTCCTTGCCTTCTGGGAGAAAGGCAGAGCAGAGTAGACCCGAGGGAGCCATATTTTGTTTTATTTATTCATGGGATGTGGGTGTCACTGGCTATGTGTGCATTTATTGCCCATCCCTAATTGCCCAGAGGGCAGTTCAGAGTCAACCACATTGCTGTGGGTGTGGAGTCACATGTAGGCCAGACCAGGTAAGAATAGCAATTTCCTTGCCTAACGTGCATCAGTGACCCAGATGGGCTTTTCCAACAATCAACAATAAATTCATGGTCGTCGTTAGACTCTTAATTCCAGATTTTTATTGAATTCCAATTCCAGGATTCAAACCCGGGTCTCGTGGACATAGATCTCTGGATTAACAGTCCAGTGACAATACCACTAGGCCATCACCTCCCTACACCAGGGAACTGATAAAATACAGCCCGAGGTGTGAAGCCGACAGAGCTTATCTTTTTGAGAGAGAGGCAGAGGGAGTCCAGGAAGACCCCAGGTTTGAAAAAAAAGTGAACAGTGATATCCCAGGAAATGTTCTAAGCTGATTGGTTGGTAACTGCTCTTAGACAGCATGGTAAGTGGCTAGAAATTAGAAAAATGTAATGTTTTAAATAATCCATGAGTAGAAACTTTATAATTAATTAATTAAAAGACACCAGCAGAAGACAGTAACAAGTTGGTGAGTCTACTGTTGGATATACATGTAAAGGGGGAGTGTATACTAAAGATCAACGTAGTAAACTAAGTGGGGGTGGGGGGGGGGTGATTCAATTCTTTAAAATGACATATGAACACAGGAAATAGAACCAGCAGACCATATGAGCTATCGAATCTGCTCTGCCATTCAATATGATCATGGTGATACTGGGCTTCAATCCACTTTCCCGCCCACTCCCCATATGCTTCAATTCCTTGAGAGATCAAAAATATGTTACTCCCATCGTTAAATATATTCAATGCTACAGACTCCACACCCTCTCAGGCAGAGAATTCAACAGATTCACAGTCCTTTGAGTGAAGTAATTTCACTTTATCTCACCCTAAAAGATGAGCACTTTACCCTCAGACCATGCCCATGTGTTTTAGATTCCATGACCAGTGGAAACAATCTCAAAGCATCTAACCTTGTAAGACTCTTTCGAATCTTCTATGCCTCAGTGAGATTCCCCTCACAGTTTTATAAATCTCAAAGAACATAGGCCCTATTTACTTCTCCCTTCATCATAGTACAACATCCTCAGCCCAGGGACCAAATTAGGCAATGATCACGACCCTACCCTACTCGCAGTACTGTCTATTTGTAAATATGGAGGTCAAAACTATATACAGTACTCCAGATATAGTCTCAGCAAAAGCCTGTACGATTTTGAAGGAATTCCTTATTCCTGTATTCCCAACATCCATGCAATAACGGCAAACGTGCCATTTGTATTTATCTGTTTCCCACATCTGCACGTTGACTTTCTACATTCCTTCTACGAGCACACTCAAATCCCTTTGGACACCAAAGGCTACAAATGTTACACCTCTTATAAAAGTTCTGCTTTCCTATTCTTACAGCCAAATTAAATAACTTCATAATTCACTACTTTATACTCTATTTGCTATCTTGTTGCGCACTCAATGTGTCAATTTCTGTTTGGATCTCTGTGCCCTCCCCACAACTTCACTTTCCACTAGCTTTGCAAACCTAGAAACAATACCTTCTGTATTTTCGTCCAAGTTGTTAGTATAGACTATAAATAGCTGGAGTTCCAGCACTGAACCTCAGAGCCCTACACCATTCACTGTCTGTCAACTTGAAAAAGACCTGTTTATGCCAATTGTCTGCTTCCTGTCTATTGAGGGATTCTCTATCCATGCTAATGTATTATTCTCAATTCGATGAGCCCTTATGTCACCTACTAACCTTTTGTGTGGTATATTATTGAATGACCTTTGGAGTTCCAAGTATACTACATTTACTGGACCCCTTTTTCTACCCAACTAGTTACATCCTCAAAGAGTACTAATAAATTTGACAAACAGAATTTCCCAGGAGTAAAATCATATTGATTCATTCTAATCATATAATGCTTTTCTAAGTGCATTGCTAAGCCTCTTTAATACCAAATTCAGCATTTTCCAATGCTCCATTAGTTAAGAATGTCATTGAGATAACCTTAGCTCAAAAAAACACAATTATAGAATTAAGTTGAGTTAAGGGAATTAAGTTAAGAACTGTTCACTTGTAGGAGTAGCTTATAGGACCCATAACAGGAGTTACAACGTAGGATAGAATACACAGAAAGACAAAATAGGGCACGTAAGAAGATGGCTGTAATAAACGTGGATAAATTGGGCAAATCAGATTGGCAAAGATAGTCTGGGAAATGAGCTCACGCAGTTGTATTCAGGACAATATCTTAAAGCAGTACAATGTTGTGCTGCCCAGGGAACTGCTATTCTAGACTGGTAATCAGCCAGTTTTAAAACAATAACCTTAAGGTAGGGCAACCTGTAGGTCACAGCTATCGTTAACATGATAGAGTTTCACATTCAGTTTGAACGGAAGAAATGTAAGTCTAAGATTAGAATTTTAAACCTAAATAAAGACAGTGTATGGAGGCAGAGCTAGCTAAAATAAACTGGTGGCCTGGGTCAAAAGGCAGGACGCTAGAGATACAGTGACAGACTTCTAAGAAGAGCTAGTAACTCTCAGCAAAGATTTATCCCAGCAAGAAAGAAAGACACATTGGGCTGAACCTTCTTTTGTTCCGGCCAAGTCCAAATTGTGTTTAGTTTATTTGGAGGGTTTTCACCACAACGTCTAAAGTGTTTTCTCACACAGCTTACCAGACTTCGCTAACTACCTACCACGTCCCTATGGCATCCAACACGTCCAATTACAGCTCCATCTTACTACCTACTGTTCCTCAAACAACTTGCCACTCAGCGGATATCTGCCAAAAGGCCAGTGTCCCTTGTTCCCATGCCATCTTTGAAAGACTAGTGTCACCCAAAAACTGAACACCCTCTCAGTCAATGCTACCTTGACCCCCATGTCCGTCATACAGGCAAGTAAGTATAAATATGAACTTTTATTTACAGCCAGACAAAAGAAAAAGAACAAAATCCAATTGAGGCTGAAGTTCATTTCCACAATGCACAATCATGATTAAAGATTATGTTTCAGTCAACAATTGCCTGCTTCACCCAGCTCTCAAATCTATTGGAATGGGGATTGGGGGCACGGGGTCGGGGGGGGTTTGCAGTGAGGTTCTGACTGGCTTGTAACACTCAACACAGCTGAGCAGACAATGACAGCTTCCTCTGAATAATGTGCATTCTGTCCTCATCCTCCTCCTTGTACAACTGCTCCTGTTCCCCCAGTTCCTCAGTATCCAGCACGTCACCTCATTGCCAGCTCCAATTGTGCAGGGCATAGCATGAAAGGATGATGTGGCACATTCTGTCTGGACAATACTTCCAAACTCCTGAGCATTCCAAGCAGAGGAACCATATTTTCAGTAGCCCTACACTCTGGTCCACCACGGCCCTGGGTGGGCATCATTAAACTTGCACGCTGCGTCAGTCAGGGGTTGCATAGAGGTGTCATGAACCACAGTCACAGAAAGTAGCCTTGCCCTCAATAACCAGCCTTGAAAGGCACCCAGACTGTCAAATGCACCACGTCCACGAGAGTGCTTCAGGATGTAGGAGTCGTGGTAGTTGCCAGGGTAGTGGGCACACACCTCCACAGATTACTTTAACGTTCATGGAATGGAACCCTTTCCCGTTGATGAAATGCAGAGAGTTGTGATACGTGTCAGCGTGTCTCTCAGTGCCACGTGTGTGCAGTCCTTGGCACCCTGCACCTGGGGGAAGCTAGCTATGCTCTCGAACCCTCCTGACCAGGCTGCAGCACTGACCACATTGGTAATCAAAACGAGCTAGTGTGACCTTGCAGAAATGGCATTGGTCACCATCCTGTTGCATTATGGGTGCACCATTGAGAGATCCCACACATGTCTCCCATCACTCCCTGAGGGGGAGACACTCAAACATCCATGTTCACAGCAGTAGTGATTTTCAGATCTGTAAGGAGTGACTACCTCCCTCTCCTGCAGCCTTCTAGCATCCAGCAAAGTTCTGCCAGTCCCAGGACAAATGGGGTCTGTGTGGACACTGTGCCTCAATCACACCTAGGAAATAGAGTGGGGCCAAAAAACTCGGGGGCTCCTCTGCACCCGATGCATTCTTTTGGGCCTGTAGCTGTGACCTAGTCCTCTGCACTGGCCTGCTACTGCTCTGGGCTTGCTATTGGCCCCGTTCCTTCTGTTTCAGTTCTCACTTTCTTAGGTGGGCAGCCACTGCAACCAAACTGCAATCAAGGGCAGGGCCCATGGCTCTCAATGGAAAATATGTGCATTGGGAATAGAAGGAACACAAGTGTTTCTTAGCTGTCAGAATAGCCAGGGGTGGTTTGTCCTGCAGATGAGGGCTGAGCACATTTCTCCACACAGTGAGACCTACTGGACACATCTCCATCATCCACCTACATTCAGGCTCAGCATGTGCAGCGACTTGGCGAACGTGCTGTGTTTGCTGAGTGACCACCACGTCATAGAAAAGGACAGTACTGTCTCCAGTTCAGGTCGCCCTGTTATAGGAATGATATTATTAAGCAGGTGAGAGTTCAAAAAAGATTTACCTGGATATTGCCTGGAATGGAAGGTTTCAGTTATAGGGAGAAGCTGGATAGGCTGAGGCTTTTTTAACCGGACCGAAGGAGGTTGAGGGATAACTTTATAGAGGTTTTTAAAATCATCAGGGGTATATACAAGGTGAATGGCAGGTGTCTTTTCCCTAGGGTGTGGGATTTCAATACTAGGGGGCATATTTTTAAAGTGACAAGGGTAAGATTTAAAAAGGACACGAGGGGCATTTTTCTTTTACATACAGACAGTAGTCCACGTGTGGAATGAACTTCCAGAGGAAGATGGTACAGTTACAATGTTTAAAAGACATTTTGGATAAGTACATAAATAAGAAAGATCTGGAGAGACATGGGCCAAGTACAGGCAGGTGGGATTAGTTTAATTTGGGAACATGGTTAAGCGTGGGCTGGTTGGACCGAAAGGTCTGTTTCCACGCTGTATGACTCTCTATGAGTGCTGATAGCGATCTGACACCCTTCCCACTCCAAGCATTCTACTCCTCACTGCATTCGGTACAGACCATTGTTACTCTTACATGACAGATGCGGAAGTGACGTTGTGTGGCTCTCGCACGTCCTTGGAGGTTGGACAAACAGTGATTTTCCTTCGGCCAGTAGTGGCCTTTTGAAACATCATTGCTGCTAACTTCCATGTTATTGAGATATTCAAATTCAATTTGTAAGTTCCAACGGCAAGTCGAAAATTGCCAATAAAACATCATCTCATGGCTCACCATGCTTTCCAATTCTGTTCTACCTACCTCTCCCTCCCAATTCACTTCAAGCTTTCCAGCTGTCACTGTCCTTATCCCCACCTCTGCAAATGCTCCTGCTTTCTTGCCCCTGGCATTGATTTCCCCAGTAACTCCCCCCACCATCCGTACATGCTCCACTTTGAACCTTTCTGAAGGTTCTATAGACAAAATCCCTGTACTGTATTGGACCTAGACCTGTGGCCATCTTCAACGAGCAGCCTCTAGGCATGCTTGACCACACCCCGTGTTTGCAACACTCTGTCTGGGAATTTGTGAGCCCCCAGACTGCTTGTGCTGGTCTTTCAGGATTGACCACTGAGCACCTTGGACTGGCAGAGGACAGATTCCCTGACGATCAGAGTCCCAAGCAGACGACTGACCTTGACAAAGTCAGTGGACTGTGTGTAGGCTGTGCCCGTGGCTGACAGTACCAGCATCCTCTGACTAACAGCAGTCCCTATTTTGACTTGCCTGAGAAGTTGCTGACGTAGCCTTTTGGTTGAATAAACGTGTAGCACGTTTGCCACATTAACATCTCATTGTGCTATTCACCAAGATGGCCCTTCTTATCCTCCTCCATCCCCAGGTGATAAGCATGAGAAGCAGCCTGCCTGCATTAAAAAACACCTCAACACACCATCAGTGACAGCTAAAAACCAAAAGAACTGCGGATGCTGTAAATCAGGAACAAAAACAAAGTTGCTGAAAAAGCTCAGCAGGTCTGGCAGCCTTTGTGAAGGAGGAAACAGAGTTAACGTTTCGGGTCCAGTGACCCTTCCTCAG
>JAHRHZ010000099.1:4547584-4572177 GCA_024137785.1 Ginglymostoma cirratum
GTGCACGCAAACTATCCCTGCTGCATCCTGCAATGTGTGACTGTGCTTCCTAAGCAGCTTGCTAGTGTAGAGTGTATGCAGGCCAACAGGTCCCTGTGAAACTGAAAGTGGAACCAACATGTCCAGAGGACCCTGACTATCAAGGAATGTGGATTCTGTATGGATTTAAAAAAGGAAGTTTACATCAGGATGAGATGATGACTGATAGGTAGAATGGCAAACTGCGTATCTGAAGACAACTGTCACCAACAGCTTGGGTTCCATTCCTGCATCGGACGAGGTTACCATGAAGGTTCCTCCTTCTCAACCTCTCTCCTGCCCCCAAGGCATGGTGACCCTCAAGTTAAACCACAATCACTTGTCTCTCTCCAATGACAGAGCAACCCTCTGGTCTTCTGGGATTATGGTGACTTTGATGTCCCACTCGAGTATCCATCAGTAGAGGACTACAGGTCCTTTGGACAGAGGTTTTGGGGAAAGAACACTTACAGAGCAGAGTTGAGCAGAGAAAATACAAATAGCTCTGTGTTTTAAAATAATGAAAGGCCCGCTTTGTGTAAACACTTAGAGAACATCAACTCTAGCTACTCCCAAAAACTCTGACCAAATGCGCAAAAAGTATTCATTCTTCCATCTGTGACTCGCTTACCTTTCATGCACTTGTTCTTGTTCTCCCTGTCAATCAGCAGGTACCGGGGGCTCTCTGGGCACCATGGCAGAGTGAGGAGTTGAATCAGTGATGGTACTGCACAGGACGCCAGTAGCCAAGGCCACAATTCTTCAGTGCCCAAAATCTCTCTGTAATTAGCATAAGGAAATGACTTCATTTCCTAAAGATTACACCTTGTACTTCACACTATCAGCTGTGAGCAGTGAATACAATACAGATCCTATCACAGGCCCAGGTATCGGATAAAGGAGTCAGGTTAGTCATTGAATGAGAAGGCATCAAAAGATCCTCTTGCTTTCCATTCCTAGAAAGCACTCACCTCTGACTAAGAACTGGTTCACAGCGACAGCTGCATGACATTTACCGTTACCATACTAGTCAATAATAAATAACCAAACTGAGATGATACAGATACCATGCAACAGACAATAAACAAGTATGGAGAATACTTTTCTATGCAACAATTTTTACACTGTAGAGATAGATGTGCTGATGGTTATTGACATAACACCAGGAATAATGGCACATCATTGCACTAACAGGAACATATTAAAAACGTATTCTGAAATATAAACAGAAACAATGGATGTTCTACAATGGATTATAGGTCGTACGCAGCATAAAAGCTAGGTTCTGATGGTATTGGTGTTAGAATAATAAGAACCTGATAGTGAAGTAGAGACATGGATCTAAACAAACCTCAAATAGTTTATCAAGATATAACACGTACCCAGAAAGGAATCACAGTCCTGTATAAGATAAGAATGTCCAGATCTGAGATAACAAGGTGTGGGGCTGGATGAACACAGCAGGTCAAGCAGCATCATAGGAGCAGGAAAACTTGACGTTTCGGGCCTAGACCCTTTGTCTGGCCTTTTGACTGTAAGTCATGGAACTTCCCTTTGCCATTTGTTCAGAGGTATGGGAATGAATACTAAACCCCTGTATCTAAGTGACAGCTAGGTGCAGCTATCACTCTGTGTCATTTCCCAATCCGAGATGAATGTACAAAATAAAAGGATCTTTCATATTTCATATTCAATCACACCATTACCTTTAACGGGGATTTTTTTAAGTAATAAATATTACTTTGCCTGATGTATAATTAATAACAGATTAAAACATGGCACGTTACCAAAGCTCCACGTCTTGCACTCATCAGGACAAACACAAGAATACCAAATTTCAAATAAATACAGCAATTTTCACTGCAGGAGAAAAGGATGTTGATTGAAGGACAAGTTGAATATTTTCTCATTCGTGGGATGCTCGTGTCATTGTCTGGACCAGTATTGATTGTTAATTTTCCCAGAGGTCAAGCAAAGCCATGCTGTGGATCTGGAGTAGACCATTCAGGTAAAGATGGCAAATTTCCTTCACTAGCAAACATCAGTGAATCAGATGAGTTTTACACAGTGACACATGGGACAATACACAGTGGTTACAGGGATGCCATGAGACTAATTAATTACAGATTTATATTGAATTTGGATTTCACTATTTGCCATGGTGGGATTTGAAGCCATGAACAATAGCCTGGGATTCTAGATTACTAGTCCAATAATATTACCGTTATGGCATTGCCTTCCCGTGAATCTGATTGGCCAAGACATTGCCATGCAGAAATCCCAAGCAACTCAAAAGAGACACATTTCTTGAACGTATTGTTTTTATTTGTGGAGAATGGGACCCAATGTGTGAACACGGGTTGTTTCTACCAAGATTAAATGAGCCACGTTTTGAGTTTTAGTGATTATTTTAGGATTGTAAGATAGGCAGAAAGTCTTTCTGGACTGACAGTAATACCCCGCTACTCACGTAACCACTGCACAGCAGCAGCATGAAATGGCTACCTTAACTTGTTCAATATTTTAATTTACAGTGTTTTGCCCTCCCGGAGTAATGTGACCAAGCACATTCCAGGTCTGATGGTGGTGGGCTTTGCCCATTTGCAAACGTCCTTAATCCTTGCTGATCAGGACAAACATTGTCCTGCAGGATAGTTTTGGTATATTCCTTTTCTTCATCAAGTTTACCACCTGAGCAAGTGGCTAGGGCCTGACTGATCACGCCAGTCCTACAGCACATGTAGATAAAAACATACTGAGTGGTGAAGACAGGTTTAGGGTAGACAAGAGTGGAGGAACCAATCACGGTTTTCTCAAATGGCACGTCGAAGAAAGGGAGTACATTCGGCTGCTTCATTGCAAAAATGAATCTAAGCACTGGATGGAGACAGACAACGTACGTAATAAAATCCTTACACACAGCTGTAGATGCAAAAAAACGCAAAGGTATTGTCTACATATTGGAAATGTGCACAAGATGGAAGGTCAGGTTTCATTACAACAACAACCCGCCTCCTGTGGGAACACATGAAAACGAAACAAACTTACACCAAAGCCTTAATCTCTAGAATGCACAGTTACCTTCACTGAGGAGGAAACATGACTCACCCAAGTCCCATGGTCTGTCCCAATACTATCCCAGCCGCAGTGAATGGAGCAAACGACAGGGCCACCGTGCCTCGGATTTCCTTTGGTGCACTCTCACCGAGATACATGGGGTTAATGTTCATTCCCACACCTCACAGCAAAATGAAAAGGAAATTTGTGAGAGCCAAGATTAAAGGTATAAACAAATCTGTAGCAATGGACAGCAGAGATTCAAAACATAGCTCACCACCACATTCTCAACGGCAACTAAAGATGGACAAATGCTGGCCTTGTCTATGACAATGTCGTTCCATGAAAAGATAAGGAAATTGGACATTTTTATCCATTTTTGTCCATAACAGTGCATTAATGCAGCCTATAACCCTGATCTACAAAGTACTGGATTATAGTTTGGGCATCACCTTGTGTTAAATACTGGTGCTTACATTTTGGCCCTCTGCCTTCATTTGTCCACAGCTCTCTCAAAACTACCGAATAATGAAGCAGCTCTATTCTAAATGCTGCTTGTTCTTGGAGTTTGAGCTTCAAGACCGTGAGTTGACAGACACTTTAACTCTAGGGAGGGGAAGATGTTAGCTCACCATCCAGATGTGCTATTTCAGAGAGTCAAAGGATGGAGAACACTGGGGCAAAACCCAAATGATTCTGCTCTCCACTTCTTCTGAAGCCAACATAACTAATTATAACCCAAACTGTGCCAAGTACCAGACCAAATTCTACGTATGACAGTTTTGTTTCTCCCAGCACAAGACCCTAAGGCAGTACATTGTTCCACAACTGACTAGCACAGGGCAATGCAGATGGCTCTGTAAACTGTCATTATCATAGAATCCCTACAGGGTGGAGGCAGGCCATTTGGCCCATCAAGTCCACACGGCCCCTCCGAAGAGAATCCACCAAGACCCATCCTCTCCTACCCTGTAATCAATCTAACCTGCACATCTTTGGACTGTGGGAGTACACCGGAGCACCCGGAGGTAACGCACGCAGACATGGGGAGAATGTGCAAACTCCACACATAACAGTCGCCCGAGGCTGGAATTAAACCCGGGGCCCTGCCGCTGTGAGGCAGCAGTGCTAACCACTGAGCCACCGTGCTGCCATGTAAAGATAATTCTCAATTGAGCTGAAGTACAGAGCCTTTGATCAGCTGGAGTATTTCCAAACAAAAAATCATGCATAGTTAAGGGGCTCCAAAATGTCAATGCTGAACTTTAAATTACTTCTAAAATAACAATGGCTTGGAGAAATTTCTTTCTCCTTCTCATTCTGGACTATTCCATTGATGCCTGTATGATTACTTTGCATGAACCAGTGTGAATGCAATCTTAAATTGTTAGACAAAAGATACCTGCGTTTATTCCGGCAAAGAGTCTTCCGATTAAAATCAACTCAAAGGATTTGACTGCTCTGCTTAACCCCATTAACAAAGCACCAAGCAGAATGAAAACATTGCTTAGCAGCAGCAAATTTCTCCTAAAAATAGAAAGCAATGAAAGTCAGTTAGTAAAATATGATGAAAGTAGCTCCACCTTATCATAATCACACATGCAATAAATTCCACTCAGGAAACTAGATTCACACTCCAATTATCACACTTATTTCAATGGAACTGAGGGGAACTTGGATTTATCCCCGATTCATCCTCCATGTGGTGCTGTGGCAGATCCCAGATCCGATCTGTAGTCCGTGTTGATTCGGTGACTGCACATTCTGGGCAGGGTTCTGTGGTGCTGGCAGGAGGTCCCATCCCCTGCTGAGAGACCCAGCGGGTAAGCCCCACCAGCTCTGTGAGCGGGGGAAGTCATGTCTACTGGAATCATGTGCCCTTCAGGCCCTCTACGCAATCAAAGACCTCCAGCAGCCAAAGTCCTACCTGCTGAGAGCTAATCAGAGGCCAGCAGCTCTGGTTTAGTACCTGTAC
The DNA here is from genome assembly GCA_024137785.1 of Ginglymostoma cirratum. NCBI lineage: Eukaryota > Metazoa > Chordata > Chondrichthyes > Orectolobiformes > Ginglymostomatidae > Ginglymostoma > Ginglymostoma cirratum. The sequence continues at coordinate 4,552,635 of JAHRHZ010000099.1, forward strand.
TGGGAGCAGCAGTAGCTGGCAGCCAGAGGGCCCAGGATCATTGTGCTAACCTAGACCAAAGAGGAGAGAAGACAGGGTGGGATGGAGAGGTGGGAACCATGGAAGAGGATCAGGGGAGTTGGAGGAAAGAGTGGGGGATGAGTATCTGCATCTCAAACCTCCTTCCCAATGCCAGGTGCTATATTGGGCAGAGAGTACCCTCACCACAAGGGAAATCTCCATCCCCTCCACCCAGTCAAAACCACCGCCTCCCACAACCACTGTCACCCCTGTGGCTCCATTAAACCATGATATAGGAGCAAAATTACGCTCACAGACACTGTTTCACCATTCAATCATGGCTCATATGTTAGTCCATTCTCCTGCCTTCTCCCCATAACCCTTGATTCTCTTACCAATCAACAGCCTATCTATTTCTATCCTAAATACACACAGATGACTTGGCCTCCACAGACCCCTGCAGCAATGAATTTCAAAGATTAAACTACCCTCTGGCTGAAGAAATTCCTCCTCATCTCAGTTCTAGTGGGTCATCCCTTCACTCTGAGGCAATGTGCTCGGGTCCTACACTTCTCCACATCCACTCTATTCTAGTTTTCAGTAAGTTTAATGGGATTCCCCCTCAGCCTTCTTACCTCTAATGATTACAGACCCAGAATCCTCAACTGCTCCTCATATGACACGCCCTTCATCCCCATGATCATCATTGCAAACCTCCATTGGAACCCCTCCAATGCTCACACATCCATCTTTAGCTACAGAGCCCAAAACTGCTCACAACATTCCAAATGTGGTCTGGCAGGCCTGTACAGAATTCCATTGCGGTTCCTGAAGTCTACCCATTCAGATTCAACACCTTTCGACCCTAGATCACTTCTGGCTATCAATTTCATTTCATTTTTCACTAACAAGGTAAACCACTCCCTCTGCCTGTCCTCTCTGTACAATATGACAGTCACACATTCTATCCTTTCTTTTTTATTTTCTGGTAACAATTAATCCCATCACTAACCAGCATTACTACTTTCCCCTTTACCTTCAATTTTGATCCCAGGCCCATCCATAGCCATAGTTATACGATTTGCCAGGACTCTGGTCCCAGCATGATTCAGGTGGATCCCCTCCTACTGGAACAGCTCCCTCCTTCCCCAGCACTGATGCCAACGTCCCGTGAATTCCAACCTGTTTCTCCCCCACCCAAACTCTGATCCCCGAGTCACCACTAAATGGTGGAAGACTCAAGGATATTGCCTGACACTGGGTCCTTAATGAATTTAATTGACATCCCCTTTGGAAATCCGGGCTCAGACCTCCAGCCCTCTGGCTTAAGAGGATGTTTTTCCACAATTGGGAGTGTGATTCAGGTCTTCTCCTGTGATTAGGAGGGCTCAGCCACCCAGTTTCCTGCTGCAATGTGCTGCACTTAATCCAGCCCATCCAGAATTGTGGATTCAAATCCTACACCAGGGACTCCAGTTGACAATACCAGCTGATACTCCTTTTTGAATTATATATAAGGGTATTGAGGGAGTGCTGCACTGTCAGGGGAGCCATTTTTTGGTTGAGGAATTAACTGGAATACCTTCTGCCCTTTCTTATGGCATCCCTTGCCATTACAGGAAGTCGTCACTTAAAACTATGGTTGTGTTCCAAATTGCAACTTTATGTGAAATAATGTTAAGTTCCAAGGATTTATACATTGGTTTCCTGGGGAAGGAAATGTCTGAATGAAACCTCCCCACCAAGTCATTTTTTTGCCAAAAAACAAATATACCAGTTAAAATACTGTGCTATGTATTAGCAGTACTATGTGTAACCTGAAATAATTTGCAAAATAAAGTAAATCAATAAATATAGAAGTTATAAAAATAGTAAAAACACTAAACTTAAGGCATAGTATTTGAATGCATTTAGCATCCTAAATATTAGCACAATGGAGAGGGATGACCTAAATTCAGGAAACCAGGATACAGAAGCAATCTGGGGGCGATGAGGAATGATAAAGTTGAGTGGTTACCTGTCAGAGTTGTATACAGGCCCCTAAACAGTAACCACATGGTATGACAGGATAATGAGGAACAAATAAATGGGAGCTTGTCAAAAGGGTACGAGAATTATCATTGGGGATTTTAACACACCGGAAAAATCAAATAAGAACAAGTAGTCTAGATGAGGAATTCATTAAAAGCTTTCAGGACAATTTCTTAGACCAGCAGGTGATGGCACAAACTAGCAAGCAGGCAGTGCTCGACCTGGTCTTCACCAATGAGATAGGATCAATTACTGACCTCCTAGTGAAAGCTGTCCTGGGTAGTAGTGACCATAATATGATTGAATTTTACATGCAGTTTAGACTACTATTGAAAGCATAGCGAGCGAGAATGAACTGGCAATTTAGAGAGATAGGTCAACAGGGATGCAATTGCAAATATTTAAGGGGATATTTCAGACAGTGCTGAATAGATACATTACAACAAATAAGAAACATTCCAAGGGACAAATCCATCATTCACAGTTCACTAAAAAAGTCAAAGATAGAATCAAACTCAAAAGACATTGTTCATTTTGGAAGAATGAATAAAAAGTAAGCATTGGTCAGGCAATTTACTTCTTCTGAACTTCTCTTTCATCATCTTGGTATTGTTTTCACTCTGTGCTGCCCTCCCATTTACATCTCACTCATAGCACAAAAAGGAAGATATTTCTAGGCAGTGAATCGTCTGATAGTTGGCATTTAACCCTAACATTCTCTGGTGTAGCTCATACCTTCCAAACCTTACTACCATGGGCCCAGCAATAAGTGCCCCGACCAATCCTCCAACAGAATAACCCGTCACAATAAAGGTCCAGAGCATTGTGATGACTGGCTTCTCCAGTTGCGTGCCATAGCGCTCAGTCCAAGTCTCATTGATAAAATTTTGGATAATCTATCATTGTGGAGTAAAGAAAATACAGATTTAGTCTTAATTTTGCCTCTACAAATATGGAAACAGCTGATTTGTTAAAATTGACCATTGACCTATACTTACAATTGTTGGTGCATTGATGATTGACAGGTTATACCCAAATTGGAAGGTACCACCAATACAGGCAGCAAAGATAGTCAGGAGGAGACGTCTGACCTGTAGCTGCAGGGATTCAAAACAAATAGGCTTATGTAAGCACTTCATTTCAAGGATTTTCACGAACACTTGTAAATACCTTACAACATAGTGGATGATATCTCTTCCATGCTTAAACTCTGAGGACCCATATCAAGTTTTCAAACAATCAACAGAAAATACTGGAAATAACTGGACCTGCCAAATAGTTCAAGCATTTTCCATTTTATTTTGGATTCCCAGCATTGCATTATTTTGCTTTTACAAATGATGATCATTGTCAGTACCTCTTTACAACAACAAGTGATCATCAGCCATATCAAAACCTGATTTTGAAAAACAATTTGTTTTTGAGTTATTGGTAATTGCAATTATTGTTTGTTCTTTTTTAACTAATTAAGGGGAAGCAACGGCCTAGTGGTATTATCACTAGAATATTAATCCAGAGACCCAGGTAACGTTCTGGGGACTTGGTTGACGGAATTTGAAATCAATAAAAATCTGGAATTAAAAGTCTAATGATGACCATGAAGCCATTGTCGATTTTCGAAAAAACCCATCTGGTTCACTGATGTCCTTTAGGGAGGAAAACATCCATCCTTACCTGGTCTGGCTCACATGTGACTCCAGACCCACAGCAACATGGCTGGGCAATAAATGCTGGAGTAGCCTGCAATGCCCACAATCCCATCCATTAATGGAACCCAAGGTCTCAAGAACATGATACCATTAAACATTTGTGTTCAGTATTTGGGTCAGATGTGAGATGAAGCTTCAATTTATATAGGACCTCTCAAAGTCCACAGAAGGTCAAGAAATAATCTGCCGTCAATGGATTACTAATATGTTTTCATTGCTGTTATGGCAAAGCCAACAGCCAATTATGTACAGCAAAGTCCCACAATGAAGAAATGACTATATAAGTTGTTTACAATTGCGATGCGATGGATTACTCTCTGTTGCTTTGCCAGCATTCTAGGAACTTAAACATCATATCCACCTAAACAAGCATGTGAAGCTATGACTCAACCAAAGACAAAGCGGCACTCTTGACAACTGCACTAACACGTCAGCTCAGAACGCACTGTAGTGTGAGGGGTTAATGTTAATATGTAAATCAAGTAGTCTTACATCATCAGTGATGAAAAATCACACAACAACCAAAACCACTAGAGATGGTTCCATCCAAAGCCTGTGTAAAGTCTGGTCATGTACGTAGTTAGAAGGCAACGTTCAATGAAAGGTAATATTTATTGATAACGAGATCTCCTGAAATCTGCATCAAACCAAATCTCGCTCATAACTAGACAACAATCACAGATGGTGCTAACAGAAAAACACTTTCAAAGGGTAACATAGAAAACATCTCAAACCAAACAGGATCTGACCATCACTATTTGACATTCAACAACATTACCAGTGATAAATACCCCACTATTTACATCTTGGGCATTACCAGAGACCAGCAATTGAACTTGGCCAGGCTCATAAATACAGTGGTTACAATGTCAAGCTAGGAAATCTGAAATTAACTAATCTCGTGATTTACATGTCTATCCACCATTTACAGGGCACAAGTCAAGAGTGCGATGGAATAATAATGCCTGAATGAGTGCAGGTCAAGCAACACTCAAAAAGTTAGACACCATCTAGGGTAAAGCAGGTAACTTGATTTGCACCACATCCACCACTTTCAATATTTACTCCCTTCAAAACTGATGCACAATCACAACAGAACGTACCATTTACAAGATGAATTAAAGCAACTCTCCTCAGATATCACCTTCCAAACCTGTGATTCCTATCACATAGAAGGACAAATGCAGTAGTCGCAGGGGAACACCACCACCTGCAATCCCCCCTCTAATGCATCCTTTCGTGACATATATCACTATTCTTCTGTTGTTACTGAGTCAAAATGCTAGAACTCGCTTCCTAGCAGCACTGAAGGTGTACTCCAAAGACTGCAGTGGTTCAAACAGCTCACCACCACCATTTCCAGAAAAACATGGATGGATAATAAAAGCTGCCCAACTAGTGACACCCACATTCCATAAACAGATGAAAATAATTGCAGAACCCAAACAGAAGCCACAATATGATAAACAAGCCAATAAAAATGAGGGCATTTCCAATTCCTTGCAGGCTAAAAGACACACTGACTGACATTGTAAAACTAACTTCTCATGTATGATCATAGGACAATTATTATGAGGAGAAGAAAGAGTTTCAACCTTTCAATCTGGCCTCGATTCCACCCAGTAGTAAAAGAACAGTGAGCGAGCGAGCACGGTCTTAGACAGGGAGACACAGTCATAAGTTTCGGGTATTGATATCAAATGCACATGACAGTATATCGTCTAAGTGGAACCAAATTCTACATGCCAGCATTAGCGCAGCAGCAGCACACTTGCCTGTGAGGCAGAGGGCAGTCCTATTTTAAAGACTCCATATCATCTCAGCTGATACTGATACGGTACTGAGGGAATGCTGCACTGTCAAAGGTACCAATTTAGAGATGCGACATTGAGGCCCTCTTCCCTTCTCTCAGAACATGATTTCAAAGAGTGGGCAATTTCCCTATAACCCTGGCCTATGTTTATCTCTCAACCAACATCAACAAAACAGGTCATCTGGTTATTGTCTACAGAGGGGACTGGCTACTACATTTTCCTGCATGAAACAATGACTACACTTCAAAAGTTCTCCATCAGCTAGAAACAGCTTTTAGCAGGTCCTTAGGTTCTAAAAGGTGTCGTTTCATTTTTTTACATGCTTTTTTCCCCATTGAGTTGTGGGCATCACTGGCAATGTCAGCAATTGTTTCTCATGCTGGGCTGCCATGGCCAAATTGGAAATTTCAGATGTCAAAGTCAAAAGGACGTAAAGAGTCAACCACATTGCTGTGGACCTAAAGCCAAGACAGGGCAAAGATGGCAGATCTCCTTTCCTGAAGGAAATCAGTGAAACAGATGGATTTACATGACAATTGATGGTAGGTTCACTTTCACTTAGTGAGACTAGGTTTCCAATGGCAAATTTTTTTTCAGGGTCTCTTGAGCAGTAACATTACCAATACACTACTGTGTCACAGATGTAAAAGTTATCTCGTCCAATATCAATAATCCTTACATCTCCAGTAAGTGAGGTTGGCAAATTAGTGCTACTTCGAGAGTAGATCTGTGCTTTCTAGTGTCTGCAGTGAGTAGGAACTGAGATAAGATTACACATTCACTTCACTTTATTACTTATGCTTTTCCCTTCTTTTTTCCCCGATCTATCAATCATCCATGGACTCCATTTACAGAGCTCACTGCTGTGGAAAGGCTGCCAACATCAAACACCTATTGCATGCCAGTAATGATCTCCTACAACCACTTCCGTCAGGCAGAAGATGCAGAAGTCGGAACACACACACCAGCAGTTCAGGAACAGCTTCTTCCTGGCCATTTTCAGACTGATGAATGGACTCTCTAGCCTCAAATAATGTTGATCTTGCCTAGCACACGAGCTGTGCAATGTAACCTGTACGCCCCTGTCTAAGTCTTTTTACAACCTTGGATCTGTACATCCTTGCTTACTAAGATCTGCCTGTACCGCTCGTAAACAAAACTTTTCACTGTACTTCAGTACATGTGACAATAAATCAATCAATCAGGCACAGTTAAGTATGAAACCCTGCGCTTTTGGAAATGCCAGCATACAGGTGTTATGACAGTTATTTCTTCAGAACTTTACTTCAGAACACAATTGAGTTCTGAAAAAAGGCCATACTGGACAAAAAACATTAACTCTGTTTCTCTCTCCTCAGGTGCTGCCGGACCTGCTGAATTACTCTAGCACTTTATATTTATTTCAGATTTCCAGCATCCACAGTATTTTTCTTTTATTCTAAAGTTAGAATTATCATTTTAGCCCCTTTTCCATTCATCATACCATTTCCATCAACACTCAGTGCTCCCTTGAAAACGTTAGGTTGTTTCAACCATTGACATCTACACAAAAATCTTCAAACTGCCATTAACTGCAGAACTCTGTGCGCCTCAGAAGGTACTAGGGAAAGGGCCAATGTATATTTTTAAGACAGGTGGATGGATTCTTATTACAGAAGGGGAATCAAGAGTTATCAAGGAAAGATTGGAATGTAGAATTCAAAACACAAACATATCAGCCACAATCTTATTGTGTGGTCTATTTTTGTTACAGTTTTGTTAATGTATGTGTTAATATGTGGTTGTTACCAACATACTGAACATTGTTTTGAATGTAACTGATCTAAACATTCGAAGGTGACATGACAAAAGTTGCAACTTTTGTACTTGATAAAGTATTCAATGTTTTTTATGGACAATAACTCAAATTGCTTTTCAGTAACTACTTCTTCTCTACAACTATACTGAACCTTACCATCCAATCTTTCTCAACAACTAGTCATTCAACTGCACCTCAGCACTATCCCATAAAGAGGAATGGTACGTGTTCAATGAGCATCTCCCAGTGCCTCAAGAACTGACAAAACCCTTGGTTTCACAGAAAGAAAAAAGTTTTAATGGTGACAGAAGAAAAGCGTGAAGGCTGTGCGGTATCCGTGGACTCAAAATGCAGTTGTGCGCCCTGTGCACACTGTAGATATCATCAGCTAGCATTCGTCCTAAACTGCACAGCAACATCAATATCCCCATGTAGCAGCCCATTTCAATTTCCTTGTGTATGGCCATGCATTTAGACAATTCGCCCATCATCCAAATTGAACAGACTTTTGTCAACACGCAATTGTGCCCGAGAACATTGCTCCAGTGAACATCCTATGCAAGTGCCAGATGCAACTGAACTGCTGAAATCCTGATGTCGCACAGCCCTACTGTGTAATTACCTGGGTGCATTTTTCCAAATTTGGATTACACAGGCCCATTCAATAAATTTCCACAACACTCGCAAATTTTTAAGCGTGAAGTCTGGGCCTTTTGTATTATAGATAGGCACCCAACTTGCAGCTAAAGTGAACTTAATGGACTATTGCAAGCTATTGGAAGCTGTCTGAAAAGACTAAGGAGTATCTTCAGATGTTTGGTCGGAGAGTTCCTGGATTTGAAAGAGTGTGTTGCTGCACCCTCACAGGAGAGCAGTGGAGTGGATTTTCTGTTCACTCAAAGCCTGTGACACAAATGGAGACAGCACTGGCAGTGTCTCTGGGTCTCCAGCATGCCAGGAATACACAGAAGCCATGAGAAGAGGACAAGCTCTGCTCCATGTCCTTTCTACCAAATTGAAACCCAGGCCCCTACATTCTTCTCAAGAGAAAGAAGATATCTGTAATGGAGGCCAACCGGTATCTCTGCAAACATGCCCATCAGCTTTCTCCTGTACACTGTCCTGCCAACGTCCTCATTTGGGTTCCTTGTAGCAGAATTCTTCTGAAACCTTGCCCACCCATCACCCCCCTCTCCCTCCCCACATGAACACCCCACCCCACCCCTCCCCCTGGTCTGAGAGTTGCAGAGGGCCATGCATTCTTGTCTGTCACTGGTTTGCTCTGCTATTTCCATTGTGTACCTCCATGCCCTGCAAGGATGAGGGAAAAATGTGAATTATTGTGTTGCACTGTGTTATTTTGAGTGTTTTTAGCTAAATAACTGCAGGCATATGGAGAGGGAGAGTGCAAGATGTGGGCGTGGAGCATTGGCATGTGAGTGAGGTGGACGTGCAGTAGCTGTGTGTTGTGTGTGAGCCCTGAGTACCTGATGACTGGAGCTGGAGTCATTAAGTCAGGAATTACAATCCCGCTGCCTGAGTAATGCTGCAAATTGCTTTTCGTAACTTAGTTTTAAATTACCTTTCTACATTCTTCTTATTTTAATCACATGCATTTTTTTTTAAATCAGAGAGAGTATGTGTGTGCGTGAGGGAGAGAGACAGGGAGAGGGAGAGGGGGACAGCAAGGTGGGGGGTAGAGAGAGAGTGGGGGGCAAGAGAGAGAGCACGCGCGAGATATTCAGGAGCCATTCACTTCAACCATCTCCATTGTCGGATGCATAAAACTTGACAGTAATACTGTGCATATAACTTACCAGTTCCATCTAGAAACTTTCACAGTGAGAACAGTGGGTGCAGTGTCAGATCCAGGGACAGGACAGCACCAAGTTTGAAAACATCAGAAGTTGAGATACTTAAGCTTCATTACACACGGGGAGTATTCCCTGTTCCATAAAGACAAAACAACAGTCATTTTGTTATATGTGTGCCTTTGAGGTAGCAGAAGAAACTGAATTACAACCTTGTTATTCCTTCATTTGAAAGATATTTCCAAAACATTTTGGCACATTTTGTGGAAACTATTGTGTAGTTTTAAAACTCAGAAGATCAAATGCTGTTAAATCACTTTTCTCCACTTTGTTCACTTGCCAAAGCGAGAATGGTTGATCAAGTGTACCCACTTGGCTAAGCACTGACGACTACCTAATGAGTGACAGAGAGGACTAAACATAAAAGTAATCATATTGCACCAGAGGTAATTCAAATAGACTGAATCTCATTCATTTCTGCTGCTTTTCAATCACTGCCAAAGTTTTAATAATGTTACTAATAAATCATTAATACGTCGCTAGAATTGCTTTTTACACTTTTGATTCCCTTTCCTAGTTTGGAATGTATTATGGAACATTAGCATCTTAATGTTTCCCTTTCCTGAAGCATACTATTGAGACCATCCAAAATTCAATAAACCCTCCATTTATTCAACAACACATAGTGTGCCTCCTTAAGTACTCATCAGCCTCACGTATTATTAACACAGATTCAACAATTGCTTTGCTGGGACCTCCTTGTGCTGCAGTGTTAGTGCCCCTACCCCTGAACCATGAGGCCTGGGTTCAACTCCCACCTGCTCCAAATGTGTGTCATAATGTCAGGTTAATTAGAAAAACAGGTTAATTTTTTTTTAATTTCTTTGCTGAGAAAAAGGCTTTCAAAAGGAAAACAACTTCCCCCGGACCAGCCTGATATTTCTTTAAAATAGGAATACAAGTATAGGAAGGGGGCTCTTGCGTCATTGTGGTAGGGCCAGAGAGTCTGGGTTCAAGTCCCGACTAAGCCAGAAATATCTCACATCATATCTGAACAGGTTGATTCAAAATACAAAAATAGAGGTAGGCCATTCAGCCCTTCAATCCTGCTGCACTAGTCTATAAGATCATGGTTGATCTAATGGTGGCCTTATCTTTCCTACAGTGAACAGCTCAAGAGAAATGACGTTGGGCTAAAGCTGGGTGTCACTAACAATGTGTACAGCCTCTATTATGAGAAGGCGTAAATTCAATGAATCAATAATGGCAGCATGCAATTGAAATAAATAACATAAAACTGCCAATATGGGGGACAGATTGTTTTACATTTATTTGGAGAAGTTGTGTCACATTTTCGAACTCCTAAAAGTTGGTTCTGAAGACGTTTGAACATTTTAAAAGGTTGCATCTTATATTGAGATAATGTACACACTGAGTCAGTATGATGTGTAACTGAAAAATACAAAGAAGGCTGATGTAATTGCAAACAAAAATTATACACTTGGTTGGAAGTGAGCAGTATGAGAATAAAGTAAATGTTTTTTAAACCATGTTAGGTCAGATGTTTTTGAGCTGGAATCTAACTATCATTGCCACAAGACCACATTATTATGGATTGTCCTGAAATAATGAGATTCTGGACTCGTGTCATCACAAAACTAAGAATCTAACTGTACTGCCTTTTGCCAATGGAACCAGTTGCAGATTACAATCTTAAAGAACCTTTCTCATCACCATGGGTGTTGCACAAACTTAGAAATTGACACATTCAGATAAAAATTCACAAGAGATCTAGAGAACAATAAAATCAAGGTCAAGCTTTTAAGCAAAGGCAATAAGCTGACATGGCAGGATTGGATCACAGCCCTGGAAACGGCAAAAAGAGACAGATATAGATTACAAGAGAGCTCCTGAACTGGCAGGGGAGGCTCACCAGATAGAGTCATAGAGTCTTAGAGTCATACAGCACGGAAACAGACCATTTGGCCCAACTTGTCCATACCAACCAGGTTTCCGAAACTGAACTAATCCCATTTGCCCGCATTTGGCTCATAATCCTCTAAACCTTTCCTATCCACTTACCAGTCCAAATGTCTTTTAAATGCTGTAATTGTACTCACCTCAACCACTTCCTCTGGCTGCTCACTCTATACATGCATCACCCTCTGTGTGAAAAAGTTGCCCCTCAGGTCCCTTTTAAATCATTCCCCTCTCACCTTAAACCTTTGCTCTCTTGTTTTGGAATCCCCTATTCTGGGGAAAAGACTTTGGCTATTCACCTCATGTAAGCCCCTCATAATTTTATAAACCACTGACTCCTCAGTCTCCGACATTTCAGGGGTAAAAAGTCCCAGTCTATCCAGCCTGTCCTTGTAACTCAAACTCTCCAGTCTCAGTAACATTCTTTTAAATCTTTTATCCACCCTTTCCAGTTTAATAACATCCTCCCTATGGCAGGGTCACCAGCGTTGTATGCAGTAGTCCAAACGTGGACTTACCGATGTCTTATGCAGCTCTAACATGACATCCCAACTCCTACACTCAATGTTCTGACCAATGGAGGCAAGTGTACCAAACACCTTCTTCACCTTCCCCTGTCTACCTGCGACTCCATCTTCAAGGAACTGTGAACCTGAGCCCCTACGTCTCCCTATTCAACAACACTACCCAGGGCCCTACCATTAACTCTACAAGTCCTGCCCTGGTTTGTCTTTCAAAATGCAACACTTTGCATTAAGCTATACTAAATTCCATCTGCCATTCATTGGGCATTGGCCCAATTATTAAGATCGCTTTTTAATCTTAGATAACTTTCTTCATTTTTCACTATACCACCAATTTTGGTGTCATCTGCAAATTTACGAACCATGCCTCCTATACTCTTTATCCAAGTTGTTGGTATAAATGACAAAAAGCTGTGGACCCAGTACCAATCATTGTGGCACACTGCTGGTCACAGGCCTCCAGTCTGAACATCAACCCTCTACCATCACCCTCTGCCTCCTGTCGTCAAGCCAGTTTTGTATAAAATTGGCTAGGTCTCCCTGAATCTCATGTGATCCAACCTTACTAGCCAGTCTACCATGCAAAGCCTTGTCGAATGCCTTACTAAAGTCCACGTCGGCAACGTCTACTGCTTTGTCTTCATCCATCTTCTTGGTCACCTTTTCAAAAAATTCAAATTTGAGAGACATGATTTCCCATGCACAAAGCCATGCTGACAATCCCTAATCAGTCCTTGCCTTTCCAAATGCACGTAAATCCTACCTCTCAGAATCCCCTCCAACAACTTACCTACCACTGACGTCAGGCTCACCGGTCTATAGTTGCATGGCTTTTCCTTAGACTTTCTTAAATAATGGCACAACATTAGCCACTCTCCAGTCTTCCAGCACCTCACCCGAGTCTGTTGATCTTTAAGGGGCCCTATTCTCTTTCTAGTTACTCTTTTGCTCTTAATATACTTGTAGAATCTCTTTGGATTCTCCTTAACCTTATCTACCAAAGCTATCTCATGTATACCTTTTGCCCTCCTGATTTCCCTCTTAAGAGTATATCTACACCACCTTTACTCCTCAAGGGATTCACTTGATCCCAGCAATCTATAACTGACATATGCATCTTCTTTTTCTTGACCAGAGCCTCAATATTTCTAGACATCCAGTCTTCCCTACCCCTGCTAGCCTTGCCCTTCATACGAACAGAAACATGCTGATCCTGAACTTGTTATCTCACTTCTGAAAGCCTCCCACTTGTTAAACTTCCCTTCATCTGTGAACAGCCTCTCCCAACCAACTTTCGAAAGTTCTTGTCTAACACTATCAAAATTGGCCTTACCCCAATTTAGAACTTTAACTTGTGGACCAGGCCTATCCTTTTCCATAACTATTTTAAATCTAATATAATTATGGTCACTGATCCCACAGAGCTCCCCCAGAACCCCTCGGTCATTTGCCCTGCCTTATTTCCCAAGGGAAAGTCAGGTTTTGCCCCTTCTCTAGTAGGGCCATCGACATATTGATTAAGAAAGTTTTTGTGAACACACAAATTTCTCCCCATCCAAGCCCTTAACACTATGGCAGTCCTAGTCAATGTTTGGAAAGTTAAAATGCCCTACTCTTACAACCCTATTATTCTTACAGTTATCTGTGATCTCCCTGCGTATTTGCTCCTCAATTTCCCACTGACTGTTGTGGGGGTTGCTATAGTACAATTCCATCAGTTATCAACCACTTCTTATTTCTCAGTTCCACCCATATAGCTTCACTGGTCGATCACCCAGGAATATCCCCCATGATGTTTTTCCTAATCAAAAGCGTCACTCCCCCTTCTCTCTTGCCTCCCTTTCAATCATTCCTATAGTGTCTGCACCCCAGAACACTGGGTTGCCAGTTCTGTCCCTCCCTCAGCCACATCTCTGTAATAACTTCGATATCTCAGTACCATGTTCCCCTCCTTGCCCTGAGTTCATCTGCCTTACCTGTCAGGCCTCTTCCATTATAATAAATGCATTTTGATTCATCAGTCTGCCCTTGTTTTCTGCCGTGCTGTTGAATGCCGTGCTGTTGCATGCTGTTGCATGCCTTGTCTTGTGCAAATCTCCCTGCCAGGATATTGGTCCCCCTCCAGTTCAGGTGCAACCCTTACCTCTCGTACAGGTCGGTTCTGCCCCAGAAGAGATCCCAATGATGCAAAAATCTCAATTCCTGTTCCCTGCACTCGCTCCTCAGTCACACATCTGTCCTGTTGTCCTATTCCTGTCCTCACTGGCATCTGGCACTAGGAGTAAGCTGGAGATTCCAACTCTCAGTAAGATCCAGCTCATGGCTATCAAGTTCATGTCTCAGTCAGAAACTTAGATGCACCATTGCCACAATAACCACCAACCATAGTAACAACAGAATACCAGCTTGCTTTGCCGGCTTATGAAGGGGAAACAAAGAAATACAGTAGAGTTTCACAAACTATTTTTCAATATGACCCCATTTTTACTCCCCAGAACCTGTCTCAAGACAATAGAGACTGGTCTTGCCAGTGATGTCCCCTTTCAATGAACAAATACATAGAAGCTACATTTAAAAATTAATGCGACCCCAGACATTAGCAAAACCAAACATTCCTAAAGCAGGACAGAAACATTCAGTATGTAATTATTAAAGTTTACCTATTACATCGAACACACATGAAAATGTGTTTTAAGGTACTTTGTAATTTTTTATTATATAATGCACTCTTGTATGTTTCACCTAAACTCTCTACGTTCCATGGTGAAAAGACGTTGCCCTGCAACAACCCAGTGTAATCTGCTCCTCCACCATAAACAAACTTCTTGCCAACCCATTTCTCTCCAATGTAATGAATCATTTAGCACAACCTCTTCAAAAATCCCCTCTCCTCAGTCACTCAAACATGCCCTCCTTCCCCACCCATTCAGCCCCAACTCGCTCAAACCATTTCCTTGACCAACCACCCCAGACTCTCGTAAATCTTACACTTCCTCCTGACTCACCCTTTACTCTTCACCCCTTTCTCCCTCCCAATTCACTCCACTCATTCCATTTACCCTCCCTACCCATGCAGCCCCCAATCACTCCACTTTTCCCTCCTTCCCCAACAAGTCCCACTCATTCAACCCTTTCCCCAACCACCTCGATTCTCTCAGCAGTTCCCTCCCTCCTGAGATGGCCCGACACCCTCAATCCTTCCCCCACTCCCTACCACCTCCACCACTTCCCTCCCCACACAGTGCCACTTGCTCAACCTTTCTCTCATTCCCCATCCACACAACCCCTCCTGCTACATATTGGACCATTGAGTCAAACCAGACTAGAAACATTAACCTTTTTTCTCTCCACAGACGGTGCCAGACTTACTGAGTTTTTTTTCAGCAGTATTCAAGTTTCAGTGAGGTCAGCATTAGAGTGGAATATGAATTATGCATCCAATTGCTTGCCTTTGCTGGTAGTAGTAGGGATCGAAGTTTCTCTGGTGGAAAAGATTTGACTCCAGAAAATATGGCTAAACTAGGACAAGTTACTCTCACATTGATGTATGTCTGTTATTGAGAAAGTGCTAAGAAAGTACAAAGTGGAATTTGACCAAGGAGAAGCGTATGATAAAATTAGTCACGAAGGCCAAAGTCACCATGAAATACAATGTACAGCTGACGATTTTTAATTTATAGATAAGGGCAATGCTTTCAATGTGGTCTGCTTAGACTTCAGCAAGGTTTTTGATAAGGCCCCACCTGGTGCACTGATAGCAAAAGGGAAAGTCCACGGGATCTAAGGAAATTTGGTTCACCACACCCTGAATTGTTTGAATGGCAGGTTGTAAAGGGTGACGGTCAAGGGTTGTTTTTGTGACTGGAAGCCTGTGTCCAGTGGGGTTCCGCTAGGATCAGCACTGGGGCCCTTGCTTTTTGTGGTTTATATAAACAATTCAGACTGAATGTAGGAGGGTTTGTGGATAGCACAAAACTTCATGGAATGGTAAGTAGGGCAGAGGATAGCCTTACATTACAGGAGGACACAGACAGGTCAGTCAATGTGCTGATCAGTGGCAAATGGAATTCAATCTGCATATCTGAGAGATGATGCACTTAGACCGTAAAACCATAAGCTTTAGGAGCAAAAATAAGCCATTCAGCCCATCAAATCTGCTCTGCCATTTTGTCATGGCTGATAGGTTTCTCTACTTCATTCTCCTTCCATCTCCTCTTGATCCCCTTACAAATCAATAACCTGTCTATCTCGGTCTTAAATACACTCAATGACTTCGCCTCCACAGCCCTTTGCAGTAATGAGTTCCACAAAGTCACCACCCTCTGACTGAAGAAATTCCTCCTCATCTCAGTTCTAAAGGGTCATCCCTTCACTTGGAGGCTGTGCCTTCAGGTCCTAGTCTTTCTTATTAATGGAAACATCGTCTGCACATCCACTCTACCCAGGCCTCTCAGGATTCTGAACATTTCAATTAGATCCCACCTTCATCCTCCTAAACTCTACCACATTCAGACCCAGAGTCCTCAACAGCTCCTCACATGCCAAGCTCTTCATCCCTGGGATCATTCTTGTAAACCTCCTCTGGAACCCCTCCAAGGCCAGCACATCCTTCCGTAGATAAGGGCCCCAAAACTGCTCAGAATATTCCAAATACAGTTTGGCCAGAGCCTTATACAGCCTCAGCAGTACATCTTGCTCTTGTATTCTAGCACTTCTGAAATGAATACTAACATTTACCTTCCTACCTACTAACTGAACCTGCATGTTAATGTTAAGAGAATCCTGAACTAGGATCCCCAAGTCCCTTTATGCTTCAGATTTCCAAAGCCCTTCCCCCTTTAGAAAACAGTCAATGCCTCTTTTTTTTGACCAGAGTGCATAACCTCACACTTTCCCACATTGCATTCCATTTGTCCCTTCTTTTCCCACTCTCCTAGCCTATCCAAGTCCTTCAGCAACCTTCCTATTTCCTCAACACTACCCAGACTTCTTTGATTGGGTATCTTTGCGCCATCTGCAAACTTAACAACAATGCCATCAGTTCCTTTAAGGTTCTTGAGTGGAGTTGTAGCTCGGGTTGAGTCCTCAAAACTATTCTAAGGGTCATTCAACCCGAAACATTAACTCTGATTTCACTTGACAGATGCTACCAGACCTGAGCTTTTCCAGCAATTTCTGATTTTGTTTCTGATTTCCAGCATCCACAGTTTTTTCCCGTTTTTACCAGCAGGGTAGCTGGGCTGGAGAATTACATTTATGAAGAGAAATAGGACAGACTGGAGATAGTAGGAACTGCCGATGCTGGAGTCTGAGATAACAAGGTGTGGAGCTGGAAGAACACAGCAGGCCAGGCAGTATCAGAGGAGCAGGAAAGCTGACGTTTTGGGTCTGGACCCTTCTTCAGAAATGGGGGAGGGGAAGGGGGCTCTGAAATAAATAGAGTGGAGGCGACGGTGATAAAAGGTGGATAGTGGAGCAGATAGGTGGGAGAGAATACAGACAGGTCAAGGGGGCGGGAATGAAACTAGTAAAGGTGAGCGTAGGTAGATAGTGGGGGTGGGGGTTGGTCGGTGAGGTGGGAGGGAAGACGGACAGGTCAAGGAGGCGGGGATAAAGCTGGTAGGTGAATGTAGGTAGGAAGTGGGGGTTGGTCAGTGAGGAGGGAAGGGCGGGTAGGTGGGAGAGACGACGGACAGGTCAAGGAGGCTGGGACGAGGAGGGAGCTGGTCCTGGGATGAGGTCAGAGGTGGGGAGATTTTGAAATTGGTAAAGTCCACATTGAGACCATTGGGTTGTAAGCGGAATATGAGGTGCTGTTCCTCCAGTTTCCAGGTGGCGTCGTTGTGGCACTGGAGGAG
Organism: Ginglymostoma cirratum; assembly: GCA_024137785.1. NCBI lineage: Eukaryota > Metazoa > Chordata > Chondrichthyes > Orectolobiformes > Ginglymostomatidae > Ginglymostoma > Ginglymostoma cirratum. The sequence continues at coordinate 4,570,160 of JAHRHZ010000099.1, forward strand.
GCCCAGGATGGAAATGTCGTCCAGGGAGTGGGAGGGGTGAGGTGAAGTGGTTCGCGACTGGGAGGTGTTGTCGTTTGTCGCGAACCAAGCATAGGTGTTCCACAATACAGTCTCCGATCCTCCACTTGGTATCTCCGATGTAAAGGAGGCCACATTGGGAACAGTGGATACAATAGACCACATTAGCGGATGTGCAGGTGAACATCTGTTTAGTGTGGAAGGTTTTTTTGGGGCCTGGGATGGAGGTTGGGGGGGGGGGGAGGTGTAGCACCTCCTGCGGTTGCAGGGACAGGTGCCAGGGGTGGTGGGGCTCGTGAGGAGCGTAAAGCGCACAAGGCAGTCGCGGACAGAGTGGTCCCTCCACAAGGCAGATAAGGATGGGACGGGAAATATATCCTTGGTAGTGGGGTCAGATTGCAGGTGGCGGAAGTGGCGGAGAATGATGCGTTGGATCCGGAGGTTAATGGGGTGATATGTGAGGACAAGGGGAATTCTGTCTTTGTTGTTATTGTGGGGAGGGGGTGTGAGGGCTGAGGTTCAGTAAACGCGAAAGATGCGATCAAAGGCATTTTCAACCACTGCTGGGAGAAATTGCAGTCCTTCAAAAACGAGGACATCTGGGATGTCTGGGAGTGGAATGCCTCATCTTGGAAGCAGATGTGGCAGAGGCGGAGGAATTGGGAATAGGGGATCGCATTCTTGCAGGAAAGTGGGTGAGAGGAGGCGTAGTCTAGGTAGCTGTGGGAGTTAGCGGGCTTGAAATAGATATCAGTTTCAAGGTGGTTACCAGAGATGGAGACAGAGAGGTCCAGGAAGCAGAGAGTAGTATCAGAGATGGTCCATGTGAATATGAGGTTGTGGTGGAAGGTGTTAGGAAAGTTGATGAACTGTTCGAGTTCCTCATGGGAGGCTGAGGTGGCGCCAATACAGTCATCGATGTAACGGAGGAAGAGGTGGGGGATGGTGCCAGTGCCTTAGGACAGACTGGAATTGTTTTCCTTAGAGCAGAGGAGACTGAGAGGGGACATGAACGAGATGAATAAAACTATGAGAAGCACAGACAGGATAGGTAGGAAATAAGTTTTCCCATTGATAGGGGGATTAATGACTGGGGGCATAGCTTTAAAATGAGGGGCAGGAGGTTTAGACGAGATGCGAGGTTAAAATAAACTTTTTTAACCAGAAGGTGAGGAGAGAGGGGCAGGAAAAAAATCGAAGGATGGAGGAGGTGAAGGGGGTAGGTCCTTTCACTTTTATCACAGTGTTTTCCTACAGATGTAAGGCACAGAAAAAGGGACTTATTCACCATTGGCCAGAAACCACTACCTAACTCTTCTAATCCAATTTTCTAGCACTTGGCCCATAGCCTCGAATGTGTTGGGGTCACAAATACACATCTAGATACTTCTTCAATTTTATGGGAGTCTCTGTCTCTACCACTTTTATGGGCAGTGAGTGCCAGATTCCCAACACCTTCTGGTTAAAAAAGTTTATTTTAACCTCGCATCTCGTCTAAACCCCCTGCCCCTCATTTTAAAGCTATGCCCCCAGTCATTAATCCCCCTATCAATGGGAAAACTTACTTCCTGCCTATCCTGTCTGTGCTTCTCATAGTTTTATTCATCTCGTTCATGTCCCCTCTCAGTCTCCTCTGCTCTAAGGAAAACAATTCCAGTCTGTCCTAAGGCACTGGCACCATCCCCCACCTCTTCCTCCGTCACATCGATGACTGTATCGGCGCCACCTCAGGCCCAGGTCCGTCCCCATCCCCCCTCTACCTGCTCCTGATCCCCCAGCTCCATCTTCCGCAAACCGAACAACATTCCCAGCCGCTAACAGCAGCCTCACTCGCCTCCCTCTCGCCCACAACTGCTTCCCACCTCCCCGCCACCGACGGCGCAGCCCTCTCGCCCGCCGCCTGGCGCCAGCCCGGTCCTCCAGGCAGCAGGGGGCGGTGATTATCCCCCATCTCCCAGGCACTGAGCTCCTCCAGGCACCAGGGGGCGGTGATTATCCCC
>JAHRHZ010000099.1:4572187-4693459 GCA_024137785.1 Ginglymostoma cirratum
CTCATGCACTGAGCTCCTCCAGGCAGCAGGGGGCGGTGATTATCCCCCATCTCCCAGGCACTGAGATCCTCCAGGCAGCAGGGGGCGGTCATTATCCCCCCTCTCCCAGGCACTGAGCTCCTCCAGGCAGCAGGGGGCGGTGATTATCCCCAGCCTCCAGGCACTGAGCTCCTCCGGCCAGCAGGGGTCAGTGATAACCCGCTATCTCCTGGCACTGAATTCCTCCAGGCAGCAGGGGGCGGTGATAAACCTTCCCTCCAAACACTGAACTCCTCCAGGCAGCAGGGGGCGGTGATAAGATCTTTTCCCCCGTAATGAGCCACGCCAGACAGCAGGGGGCGATGACACTAGGAAATTCCAGAGGCAAAGGAGAGACCATTTAGTGAACTGTGCAGATCTGTGCAAATTTTAATGTACCAACCCTGCTCAATCCAGAGGCTGAGAATCTGAAAAATCAAATTTCATGTTTTTTTAATCAAATATAAACCAATGGAGATTGACAATTGATTTCTAAACCTTATGAGTGGCATATTGTTTCTAAAGTGTGAAAGTTCTTTACAAAATTGTTGAAAATGCTTCACAAAAGGCTTCTATCAGATGCTGTTCCCCTTCATTTCCCGCACAACTCAATGCAGCTAAATATTAATATGAGGGAACAAGTCCAAATTTGAGATAGTAAGAACTTCCGATGCTGGAGTCAGCAATAACACAGTGTGGAGCTGGAGGAACACAGTAGGCAAGGCAGCATCAGAGGAGCAGGAAAGTTGACCTTTCGGGTCGGGATCCTTCTTCAGAAAAGCTTTCCTGCTCCTCTGATGCTGCTTGGCCTGCTTGTTCCTCCAGTTCCACACTGTGTTAAGTTCAAATTTGAATTGTCTTCTAATTTGCACCGACTTTTCGACCTGTGGTCTTCCTGGAGTTTGCCAATGACTCTGTGAATGTTGAATATTTGAAAGCCTGCACGTAATCCTCAACCTGCATTTAGCTAATGGACAACTGTAACTAGTTTACATAATTTGAGCTTCAAGGACGGTTTGGCAGTAATATTCGGCATGGACATGTTTGGCCAAGAGGCCTATTTCTGAGCTCTATGGCTCTACGACATTGAATGAGTGTGGATAAATGCAAGTGATATCTCTTGTGGAGCTGTAAGTCTTTAACACAAATGTAGAGTGACACTATTGAATATCCAGGCACAGGCAGAGAAGGATGCCATCTCAGTTTGATCAAAAATCTGAAGAACCCAAGTAGGAACATATAAAATATTGTAGGGGCATGAGTTAGCCATTCATCCTTTGAGTCAGCTCCAGTATTCAACCAGATGATTGCTGACCTGTGCTGTAATTTTCCCTCACTATCCCCACATCCTTTGATATCTTCAATATCTAGAAATCTATCAATCTGTCTTTCTCATACCCAATGACAGAAAATTCCACAGATGGACCAAACTATTCCTCCTCATCTCAGTCCTAAATGGCCTACCCATTATTCTGAAATTACATCCCCTTGTTCCAACTGGAAGGGATCATTCCTGCATCCACCCTGTCAAGCCCTGTCTGAATATTGTATCTATCCATGAGTTCATCTCTCATTCTTCTAAATTCTAGAGAATACAGACACAGTGTCCTCAATCTCTGAAGAATCAGTCTGGTGAATCTTTGCACTCTCTATCGCGAGCATAACCTTCCTTTGGCAAGAAGCGCAGTGCCCAGTCCTCCAGGCTCTGTTCTAGACTTTTGGAAATTATTTGTGGAAAAGTTTATGAGAAACACCAATTGCTTAGTTAAAGAATTTTGGGTTTCAGTTTTTTTACTTTGACTAGGACAGTCCTGTGGGGGCTTTAGAATAGGATAGCTGTATAGACTACTGTTCCTGAGAAGGAAAGATTAGGTTAGGTTAGATTAGGTTTATTGATTGTCACTTGCATACAAATACAGTGAAAAGACTTGTTTCGTGTCACCATACTCTGGTGCCATCTTGAAACACAGAACATAAAGCAAGATATTAATGCATTAGCGGTCATCTATATGTTTCCTTGTCGTTAAAGTCTCCAATCAGCTGAGTATACAGTGAAGAATTAGTGTTGTTCCCAGGCTAAGAAGGTGTGCGATGTGAGAAACATCCACAGAGACCGTATCCTGTCGCCGAGTCACCCTTTATTGACACAGGGAGAGTCTTTGACATTGATCCGGTTCCCTCAGAGCCAGCTCTCAGAGCGACCAGAACATCTGACATGCCTGTTTAGATCTGTCAGCCAGGGCTCCCTGATTGGACCAAGTGAACAGCCCCAATCAGGGAACTCACATTCTATGAGGTCAAGTGGCTGACCTCGTTACAATCACTGCAAGACAACGCCAGGAAATGCAGGGACTCTGGTGGTGAGTATTGTTTGAGTGGAGCTTTGGGTACCGGCGGTGCATTCTGAGTACCAACACAAAAGCTGTTTTGCTTCTTTTCAATCTTTGACTGTTTTGGGATTGGAGACAATGCTTTTACTGAATGTTCAAAAATCTTTGTTTTTTTTGTTATAAGTAGATGGTTTGGTTAATTCAATTTTGTCTTCATCACTTTTGTCAGTAAAACTTCTGTTTTATTGTTAAAGGAAAATCTGCAGCATTGGGTGCCTGTGTTTCGTGGAGAGAGCACTTTGTTAAAACCAGTACAAATCAAAATGTGATCTATCAAGCTGAGTTCCTGTCTGGGATCTGACTTGTGCAGCAATTACATCAGCTGGGATCATAACATGTACTGTGCACATGTCAACATAATGTCCAATTTATGTACAATGTGCAAATGCGCATTGAGTCCAATGTTTTTATTCTCATTCAGTTCTTGAAAATTGCTGTTTCGATGGTAAAGGAAAAGTTTTGTTTTAAAATTTCATAGAAATTTGAATCATTTTACTATTGAATCATTAAGAAGTTGGTCCAACCAGTCCATGGTGACCATGTTCCCAAACTACACTAGTCCCATTTGCCTGCATTTGGCCCATATCCCTCAGAATCTTTCCTATTAATATACCTGTCCAAATGTCTTTTAAGTGTTGTAACTGTATCTGCATCCATCACTCCCTCTGGCAGCTCGCTCCACACAGGAACCACCCTCTGTGTAAAAAAAGTTGCCCCTCACGTGCCTTTTAAATCTTTCTCCTCTCACCTTAAAGATATGCCCCTTAGTTTTGAACTCCCCCCACCCTTGCTATTCACTCTATCGATGCCCATAGTGATTTTAGGAACGACTTTTTCTTTCTCGAAGAAAGCTGTTGAAATGACACAGTTGTGGCTGTTTGGCCAACCAAGGTGGCTGGAGGCTTCACAATTGAACCCCCAGCGATACGTCCAACCAGAGTTGGTATCTTTAGCTCCTGAGCAATTTGCAATGGACGTAAAATGGAAAGAGGACCCTCAACATGCGAAATGGCGGCCTGTTATACAAGTGTCTGTTGGCAGCGGCGTTTCTAACCAGGATGTCCTGAGAGGAAATGGAAGAAGACGAGACCCACTTACCCAAACCCCACCTCCCCTCCTCTGTAGGGAACCCACCCTGAAGCCCATACAGCTACTCTCAGGTACTCATTATCAGCTTCTTGCTGGCAGTTCCGGGATTTGATGGTAATGGGCAAAAAGAGGCAATTGAAAGGCCGCCATTGCCATTTAGAGAGAGAGAGAGAGGCAGAAAGAGCACCCAGAAGGACAGGAATTCCCAAATGGGGCAGCAACACAACGGCAGGCCCTAATTTCCCATAATTCCCACCGGCAGAAGGCAACCTCCCATTATTGACAGGAATTCATAATTCCCTATTTTTATCCAATACCTTATCCAGTGCCACCTTGCAGAAACAGCCGAATGAACCACACTTGCCTTAAGTTGTGGAAGTAGGCAAACAATCGTCAAGTAGAAAAAGACCAGTCAACAGAAAGAAGCAAATTTATAATGTTACAGAGACACACAACCTTCGATAACAACACGGCCGGTTTATCAATTTCACATTTTTGTTTCTGTCTGTTCTGGTTGAGCCTCGAAATTGCATTTGTGGAATTCCCGAGAAATCTCCAGCAGGGTCTTTCCTTTCGTTTCTGGCAGAAAGAATCCGATGAACAAAGCAGAGAGTAAACTGATGGTAAGAAATGGGATGTAACAGAAACTGCCCAATCCTTCCTGAAAGAGGGAAAAGCAGACTGAGTGCAAACAGAACAGATTTTAAATGTAGTCATGACTCTGCTGCTGCCTTTCACACCTTCTCCTGAAGTTTTATACTTTTTTAGTCTAATTGCTGTCCCCCTTTCCTCTATGCTACTATCTGATTGAGGTGTACAAGATTATGAGGGGGATGGACAGCATGGATTAGGAGCATCTGTTCTCCTGAGTTGAAGGGTCAGTCACGAGGGGACATGGGTTCAGTGTGAGGGGCAGGAGGTTTGGGGGGAATGAGAGGAAAATCGTTTTTACCCAGGGGTGGCACGGTGGCACAGTGGTTAGCACTGCTGCCTCACAGCGCCTGGGACCCGGGTTCGATTCCAACCTCGGGCAACTGCCTGTGTGGAGTTTGCACGTTCCCCCAGTGTCTGCATGGGTTTCTTCCCATGGTCCAAAGATGTGCAGGTTAGGTGGATTGACCATGCTAAATTACCTTTAGTGTCCAGGAATGTGCAGGTTATGGTGGATTGGCCATGCTAAATTGCACCAGAGCATCCAAGGTGCAGGCTAAGGTGGGTTAGCCATGGGGAATGCAGGCTTGTGGGGGTTGGGTCTGGGTGGGATGCTTTACAAAGGGTCAATGTAGACCCAATGGGCCGAATGGCCTGCTTCCACACTATAGGGATTCTACACCAGCCTGGAATGCACGGGGTGGGAGAGGCAAGTTGCCTCACATCCTTTAAAAAGTACCTGGATGAGCACTTGGCACGTCATAGCATTCAAGGCTACGGGCCAAGTGCTGGTAAATGAGATGAGGTTGAAGGCCAGGTGTTTCTCATGGGTCAGTGCAGACTTGATGGGCTGAAGGGCCACTGCTGCACTGTGTAATTCTATAAACCATGTTGTCATTTAATTCCTCAACCTCCGCCATATATCATCCTCGCTTTTCCTTTCCTTTCTCTGTAACCGTTCTAAACCAGCTACATTTCTGACCTTGGTCCAGGAACTCCCTACCTACGTCCGTGACACCACCCACGCCCTCCACCTCCTCCAGAACTTCCAATTCCCAGGTCCCCAACACCTCATTTTTACTATGGACGTCCAGTCCCTATATACCTGGAAGTGACCCTTCCAGTTTTATATACGATATACATCAGAGAATCTGACCTTACAGACCACAGGATGGTGAAGCACTTCCTTTTAAATTGGCCTTCATACTCCAATTTATTTCTCATATTTTTGTATAACGTTCCTTTAAATCAATACTACTTGCTTTATCCACTGACTCTTTGTGCTTAATGGGTTCTACATTCTTGCCACTCTTTTGGTAAAGAAGTTTCTTCTTGAGTTCCCCATTGGGTTTCTGGGTAGCTACCTTAAAGTTCTAGGGGTGGTCAATAAGCTTGTTGAGTAAAGTCGTAGTGCTGAATAAAACCAACAGTGCAGGTTCAGCCCTTGTACCAGATATGGGAGTTTTATTGGAGACATGCCTCCTCACCAAACTCCACACTTATGGAGTGTTTACCCTCAAACTACACATAACCTCATTCTAAAAGTGAGATCCTATGGTCTTTTGTGGACCATGGCTCCATGCCATACAACATTAAAGTTCTTTGGAAAAGTCGTGTTATGATCGCAGCGGGTTGTACTACAAGACAAGTCAGATTCCAGAGTGAAACCTCGCTTGAACAGAAGTTTTTTTTACACAGATGGTAGGAACGGCAGATGCTGGAGAATCTGAGATAACACCTCGTTATCTCAGTCTTTTTTCACAGCTTGTTTTCCATGGTGGTCGGGCACTGATCATATTGATCGAGAGCGGCAGGTATTCTTTCACAAAAGGAATAAACGAATCCTGTTTATGAGTCCGTTTAGAAAGGTCTTAATGTGCATAACAACGATAAAGATTCAACTATTTTCGCAGCAATATCTTTTACGGATATTTACAGATGCTGGTAGAGTATCACTCTGATCTTAACTCTTTAATTTCTCAGTAAACTGACTCTCTCCAGTTTTGCTCAATTAAAGACTTCTTTCCAGTTCTGAGGACTTAAGTTCCATTTCATTTGTCTGCCTTCCAGGAGAATTCTACCAAGAGATTCCTAGATTTTTTTATAAATCCCCCTATTATTAGGATGGAACTGTCTTTCCGAACTGAAACCTGATTCTGCTGAACTCAAAACTATAAGTGGCCCCTCATCATTTTTTTGTATGTCGTGAAACTCGGCATAGTAAACTCTTCATAAATTAACTTCACAGGTATCTCTTTCTGCACTTAACCCAAGTCATACACAATTAAATATTGTATTCAATTACTGTTCCAAATTACTTTCTGAATTGAAAAATAAGGTACCTTCTCAGAACTGAAGCCACTAATCCAGCTTGGCTGCACTTTAACATCCAAATTCCCAAATGATAATAAATATTATGAACCTTGATCACAGCCATGAACTTGACGATAGAAAACTGCTGCACAGTTAACGGACTGGTAATCTAGAGACCCTCAGCTAATGATAGAGACAGGAATTCAAATTGAATCACATTAACTGGGCACTTTAAGTTTGGTGACGGTGGTCCTGAAATATCTGATTATTGGTGAAAACGGATATATGCTATCTCGCATTAACCAGGACACAATCGCAAGAATACTGAATCTCAAAGGTACTGCATGAGTAGGAAGTGCTGATTGATTGGCAAGGGTTGCTACTGGTCAGGGCATTGCCATGTGGAATGCATTAGAAAGTGACTGTTCCCCTGAGCTGTTGTTTAGTTGAAAAGGACCATCCAGACAAGATGAAGGAAGGAACGAATAGATGTATTTGAAATTCTGAAGAGGTTTCCATTTGGCTGATGGGAAACAAATTAGTTCCACTGGCAGTAGAGTCAGTAACAAAAGGATGATGATTTCATATAATGCGCAAAAGAACCAGACAATGTAGGCACATAGGAGATAGCAGCATGAGTAGGCCATTTGGCCCTTTGAGCCTGCTCCTAATTAAATCAAGGCTGCACCTCTGTCTCAACACAATACTCCCACACTACCCGGGTTTCTCATGTTATCTTTAATATGTAGAAATCTGTCAATCTCTGTCTTGAATAATCTCAATGATTGCACTCCGCAGTCCTTTGAGGAGCAAATCCCAAGGATTCACCTGGCTCCGAATGAAGAAATTCCTCCTCATCGCAGTCTTAAATGGTTTACCCCTTATTTTAAATCCCCGGAGACAAGCAGAACCCTTTTCTGATTCAACAAGCTGATATAATCTGGAATGTACCATCTGAAAGGGTTGTAGCCCTCTCAACAGTAGCTTTTGGATAGGAATTAGATATGAACGTGAAAAGGGGAAAGAGCGGTACTATTCAGATAGTGTTTTATTTTAAAAATACCATCGGAGCCACAATGGATCAAAATGGCCTCCTTCTGGTCTATGTGATCCCACAACCCATTTCCCTATGTTTGTGGGAAAAGAATATCTGTTCGACTTCAATGGTCATACTCACAAGTGAACAGTGCTGATCATTTCAAATATGACTGATCTACACTGCAATGATTTATGGCAGTGGGTTTTATCTCTGGTCTAAGAATGGGGGGAGCTCTGTCTCCATCTCATGCTATTTGGGGAGTCTTGTTTTTATACCAATTGGTCACAGCAGTAGGAGTGACAGTATGGTACATCAGTCCTCCTGCATGCTCATACGTTTCATAGGGCTAGACCACAGATCATTGCAATGCCCAGGGCTTAAAAGGGCCGACTCAAATCCCAGCAGACATAGATGGCAAATCATCTGGACATCAATATCTACCAAAACCTAATAGGTGACTGAAGAGTAAAAACTGCTAAACATGGATCTCAGGGGGAAATGAGGTGAGGGAGACAGAATAATCCATTTTGAATGGAGAAGATTTATTAAGAGTATTCGAAGGAGGGATCCAGAAAAGGCACAGTGCACAACCAAGGGAGCGTTTTATTAGAAATTATTTCATCACAAAGTCACAACACGAAGTTAGATTTAGTCTATGTTTCAGATACTTACTACAATGAATGGGTAAAGCACGCCAACCACAGTAAGGTTTATCCAGAGGAGGGAACCATTGATCATGTAGGCTGCAGGCCGTGCAGTTTGGTCAAAGATCTCCATTGGTATGACTCCGGTAACTCCGGCTGATGACAAAGAGGCAATCAACAAACATGGTAGGGAGCTTTAATATGATATTCAACAGAGGACAAACAATCTTCACACAATATAGTCATTGTAACGGAGATACAGAGAGTGTATCGGTGTGGGGAGTGACACGGAATGGAAACATTCCAGTGAATTTCCACAGACCCCAATCCTGAGATGTCTTCTCCTACACTGATCTCTGCCAGAATCCGCAGTTACTGGAAAGTCTCCCACACAGCATGGGGCAGCTGGGTGCCAAAGCTATTTCATGTATGACATAGAACATAGAACATAGAACAGTACAGCACAGTACAGGCCCTTCGGCCCATGATGTTGTGCTGAACTTTTACCCTGAACCTAAGGTCTATTTAACCTCCAACCCTACCGTATACTATCATCCATGTGCCTGTCTAATAGCAGCTTAAATGCCTCTAATGAGGCCGACTCCACGATCCTCTCCGGCAATGCATTCCACGCCCCGACCACTCTCTGAGTAAAGAACCAACCTCTGATGTCTCCCCTATATCTACGTCCACTCACTTTAAAACTATGCCCCCTCATAATAGCTACCTCCACCCTAGGAAAAAGTCTCTGGCTGTCTACTCTATCTATACGTCTGATCATTTTGTACACCTCTATCAAGTCACCTATCATCCTTCATCGTTCTAATGAGAAAAGCCCTAGCTCTCTCAACCTTTCCTCATAAGACCTTCCCTCCATTCCAGGCAACATCCTGGTAAATCTCCTCTGCTTCTTTTCCAATGCTTCCACATCTTTCCTGTAATGGGGCGATCAGAACTGGACACAATACTCCAGATGTGGCCGAACCAGGGTTTTGTATAGCTAGAGCACAACTTCACGGCTCTTGAACTCAATCCCTCTATTAATGAAAGCTAACACACCATACGCCTTCTTAACAACTCTATCCACCTGGGTGGCAGCTGTCAGGGAACTGTGAACATGAACCCCAAGATCCCTCTGCTCCTCCACACCGCCAAGAATCTTTCCGTTAACCCTGTATTCTGCTTTCAAGTTTTTCCTTCCAAAATGAATCACCTCACACTTTTCAGGGTTAAACTCCATCTGCCACTTCTCAGCCCAGCTCTGCATCCTATCAATGTCCCTTTGTAACCTAGAACAGCCCTCCACACTGTCCACAATGAGACCCACCTTCATATCATCTGCGAACTGATTAATCCATCCTTCCACTCCTACCTCCAAATCATTTACAAAAATCACAAATAGAAGAGGATCCAGAACAGATCCTTGTGGTACACCACTCGTAACTGAGCACCATGATGAATATTTTCCGTCCACTATCACCCTTTGTCTTCTAAGGGTCAGCCAATTCTAAATCCAATCTGCCACATTTCCCCCTATCCCATGCCTCCTTACTTTCTGCATGAGCCTATCATGGGGAACCTTATCAAGCGCCTTGCTTAAATCCATGTATAACACACCCACTGCTCTACCTTCATCCACGTGTTTGGTCATCTCTTCAAAGAATTAAGACATGCCAACCAGCCTGAGCACCTACCTATAGAAAGAGTGGATGGGAGATTGGTGGGGATGGGATGGATTTGCTAGACCACTCCCTTACCCATTCTGAAACTGCTCTGATTTGGGCCCTTGCAAATCCAGATTATTCTCAATTAGATCGGAACAGCAGATGGATCAACAGTTTTCCACATTCACTCGTGGGACCTACATATGACCTGATGGAATCTAGTATCTTCCCACAACAACCTTAGCAACATCAGTTACAGGTAGAAAGTTAGGTCCACGAATGCCCAGTTAATATTGCTCCACCAATCACCCTCATCGATTTTCACATAAAGGACCCATCCCTTAGCGATAAATACAGGAATCACAGAGGCACAGCATTTCCTTAATAGGGTCCTCCTACTACCTACTCAGGTTACAATGTACTCTGTACAACACTGGTAGAATTTTTTTTTATTAATCTCTTTATTACCCTCTTTAATGCCATTCGCTCAGGTATGGAGAGAGACGTCACACACAGTGTTATCGTTTCTGAGTACAGTGAGGGTAGAATCAAGATGAAACTCCCTACAGTTGGGCGAAATACTCAGAAGCAACAGTTGGAAGGCTCAAAGGAAAAAGGAGAAAAACTTGGAGGGGAGAAATGTAAATGGAAGGGAACCTCAAAATGGGAAATGTGGGTTAGATGTCAAAGAAAAATCAAACCATTCACAGTTGCTTCCATGGACCCCTTCTGCCAGGTGGCACAGTGGCACAGTGGTTAACACTTACAGCACCAGAGAGCCAGGTTTCAATCCAGCGTCCTCAGTGGATTAGGTGGATTGGCCATGCTTAGTTGCTCATAATGTCCAGGGATGTGTAGGCTAGGTGGGTTAGCCATGGGAAATGCAGGCTTATAGGGTTAGGGTACGGGGATGGATCTGTGTGGGATGCTCTTTGGAGGTTCAGTGTGGACTCGATGGGTGCTTCCATGCTGTAGGGATTCTGACAGCAATCTTTGAAAGTATGGAGGGCTCTTGTTAGTGAAAGAGTCAATGTTTTATCCAGTGAAGTGTCCAATGACATTCATGATTTGCAAGATTGTTACCAGAGAAACTGTGAGAATTAAAAAAGAGCAGACCAATGGTGATCTGAGATCTTTGAAATTATGGATGGGTTTGATAGAGCAAACAGAAAGAAGATGTTTCCCCTTGTGGAGAATAGAGGCCAGAAAATAAGAGATAGTTTGCAATAATTCTGGAAAGGAATTCAGATAAAACTGAGACACTGGTTGGAATGTGAAACTTGGCACCATTTAGAGTGCTTGAGAAAAATAGCAAAGAATTATTTAAGTGAAGATAGATAAGGGAGAAAGGTGTGGACCGTTTTTGCTGATTGGACTGGATGTAGGAGTACAAGAGGAGGCTTGTGTGGAACATAACCAGCTGCACAGATCATTTGGTTAAATGGCCTGTCTGTGCAGGAAATGCTTTACAATGTAATCTTGAAATAAAAAAGTTCTGGAAATACTCAACAGGTTTGGCAGCACTTGTGGGGTGAGAAACACAGTGTTTCAAATTGAATATAGCTAGGGTTACCAGATTTTCAAAGGCAAGTCTTCCACCCCACCATCCAGCCCAGGAATATGAATCTAACAGACAGTTAAAAGGGATAGTAAAATTTATTTTTCCCCTTTGGCTCAATATCTGGTTTACCAAAAGACTAAATCATGCAGAGTGGGTCCTTTGAACTTTGCAGCCTTCAGCAGTAAAATATCATGCTCGCCATCAGTCCACAACAGTGTCCATGTATCATTGCTGACTATTCACAGCAAGCTTTCGTTAAACATGCAAAACCGCAACCATCTTTTGTTTATATTTCATTGCCTTTTGTAATGTTGAAATCTGAACTAACTCTTAATGGCTTTGTCATTTCATCCATTTCACTGTGGAATTCAGACAGTGTGTCGCTAAACTCTGCATACACTTTTTGTTACTACTTGTTCATCAGATGTAGGCTTCGCTAGCTGCGTCAGTATTTATTATTGCCTATCTCCTGTTGTTCTTAAACTGAATGGCTCGCTATGCCATTTCGGAGGGTATTTAATTGTCAACCACCTTGCCATAGGTCTAACAGCATAGAGAAGTCAGAGCAGGTAAAACTGACAGATTTCTTTCCCTAAAAGGACATTTATGAGTCAGATGGGCTATTTAAGACAATGGTTGCATGGTCATCATTGGATAATCTTTTAATTCCAGATTTTTATAGAATTCAAATGTTGGATTCAAGCTCATGTCCCTGGAACATTAGTCTGGAACTCTGGATTACCAGTTTACCACTATAAAACCTCTGGTAGACAAACAGGAGGCTGGAAGAACACAGCAAGCCAGGCAGCATCTGGAGGAAAGGAGCAGTCAACGTTTCGGGTACTACCCCTCTTCAGGCTACTACCCTTCCACAGTGAAATGGATGAAATGACAAGGCCATTAAGAGTTCCTTCAGGCTTCAACATCACAAAAGGCAATGAAATATTAACAAAGGAGGGTTGTGGTTTTGCATGTTTAACAAAAGCTTGCTGTGAATAGTCCTGAAGAAGGCCAATGCCTGAAACCTTTCCTCTAGATGCTGTTTGGCCTGCTGTGTTCTCCCAGCCTCCTGTCTGTCCACCTTGGATACCAACATCTGCAGTTTTTTTTGCCTCTAACTATAAACCCACTCTCCATTTCGCATTTCAAACTTTTCTGTGCTCGCAGTTGCTTTTGTATTCAATGACTTTTTATAAAATGGAGCTTCTTACACTTTGTACTCTGACAACTTTATCAACTTGCCTCCCACTTCAAAGATTTATGGACTTCCCTGCTGATCTAGTCTTCTAAAGTTTCACCATCTAGTGCAAGTGTCCTCTGCTATAAACATTATTTAGTCACCTAAAGTTCTAAAGAAGGGTCACTGGACCTGAAACGTTAACTCCGCTTTATCTGCACAGATGCTGTCAGACCTTCGGAGTTTCTTTATTGATTTCTGTTTTTGTTAATAATCAACCATTAGGTCATGTTATCACACGCAGCTGGAGAAGGTAAGACTTGAACCCAGGCCTCCTGACCCTGAGGAACATTGTGCCTCAAGAGTCCTCCTTGTACTCTTTTCTCTGAAATTTATTTGTCAGTTATCTACCCAAATTACCAACCTATATCCTCCTCAAACCAATGCCACTCTTCTTTGTGATTAATTACTCACATCGTTGGGCCAGGTGCAAATTTTAATAATGAGCCCCCATGTTTAATTTAAAGTCATTTATGTCAACTGAGAAGGGCATTTACCTCAAAATTCATTCCTCTGCAGCATCGATACAGTCTAAAAATAAATTGCAATCAGTAAGAATAGGTGACAACATCTTCTCCATGATATCCTCAAACATCAGCACCCAGCAAGGCCGTGTACTCTGGCCCCTACCGTATTCCTTACATACTCACAACTGTGCGGCCAAATTCTGCCCCAAATCCATTTGCAACTTTGCTGACAACACCAGCATTGTAGGTTGGATCTCAAACAGCGATGAGACAGAATATGGGAACGAGATTGAGTGCTCAGCGGTATGGTATAAAGACAACCATCTCTTCATCAAAACAAAGGAACTGGTCATTGACTTCAGAAAGCAGAGTGGAGGTCATGTCCCTGTCTGTATCAATGGTGCTGAGGTGGAGATGGTCAAGAGCGTCAAGTTTCTGGGAGTGACGACCACCAACAATCTGTCTCCGTCCGCCCACATCGAAGTGACGGTCAAGAAAGCACAACAACACCTCTATGTCCTCAGGAGGCTAAGAAAATTTAGCAAGTCCACAAGGACTCTTATCAATTTATATATGTACCATAGAAAGCATCCTATCACAGCAACTGCTTGTCCCAAGATCGCAAGAAAGAAGCTTAAAAACACACACCAACTGGTTCGAGAACAGCTTCTCCCCGGCTGTTATTAGGCTTCTGAATGGTCCTCTCTAATTTCAAATCTAATGTTGATCTTGCTTTTGTGCACCTCCTGCGCAGCCATAACTGTATGTGCCTAGGTCTGTCTAAACATCCTTATGACCTGTATGTCCTTGTATGTTATGATCTGTCCATACTGCATGCAAAACAAAACTTTTTACTGTACTTAGGTACATGTAGGGGTGGCATGGTGGCACAGTGGTTAGCACTGCTGCCTCACAGTGCCAGGAGCCCGTGTTCGATTCCACCCTCGGGCGACAGTCTGTGTGGAGTTTGCACATTCTCCCCGTGCCTGCGTGGGTTTCCTCCGGGTGCTCCGGTTTCCTCCCACAATCCAAAGGTGTGCAGGCTGGGTGGATTGGCCATGCTAAATTGTCCATAGTGTTTCGGGGTGTGTGGGTTATAGGGGGATGGGTCTGGGTGTGATGCTCTGAGGGTCAGTAGGGACTTGTTGGGCCAAAGGGCCTGTTTCCACACTGTAGGGGTTCTATCGTTCTGTGAGACAACAATAAATCAAATCCATTGAAATGAAGAAATTACAGAAGAGTCGTGAACGCAGCCCAGTCCATCACACAAACCAACCTTCCATCTATTGATTCCTTCTATATTTCCCGCTGCCTTGGATAAGCAAACAATATAATCAAAGACCCCTCCCACCCTGGTTATACTCTCTTCCATCAGGTAGATGATATAAAAGTTTGAATACACATATGAACAGATTCTTCCCCTCTGTTATCAGACTCTTAAACAGACCTCTCAAATGTTAATGTTGGTCTCCCTCTCTCTCGGCACCTTCTCTGCGGCTGTAACGCTGTATTCTGCACACTGTTTTGCTACCTGACACATTTTGTATTGTACAATCGGCCTGTATAGCACACAAAACAACACTTTTCACTGTGTCTTAGTACGTGGTAACAGTAAATGAATCAAATAAAATCAGATTAAATCAAACATTTCCATCCATGAAGATAGCAATCCCTTTAAATACCATATAAAATTGATTGTAGGAAGTTGTTCAGTCACCTTCTATAGATTTTAACAACTGAAAAAGTTAGAAAACAATTTCATGGCAATGCCCAGAAACTCCAGGTTAGTTTGAGCAAAATTTGTGTTTGCATGTATTTTGCAAATATCAACCAAACAACACATTTACCACCTGGAACCAGCTGCTTCATGTCGTATTACATTGAATAATTTTTGCTGGAATATCATTGCAGCTCCTTTGGTTTTGGTTATTTACTGGTCACCAGAAAGAAATCCTGTAGCACAGGCAAAAATAAAATGTTTATGTATCCAGTTCCCTTATCCTTTGATGGGGACATAGACATTTGCTGTGAAGAAATTTATAGATTCTTGCACACAATGTAATTTTACTGAATGAGAAATACTTTATAACTGATTTCTATCATTGAATTTGTCAGTAGAGCTTTTCTCATTTGTAACGTGTAAACAGTAACATGCCAATAAGCAATGCTGTTGGCCTAGGCAATGGTTTTGAGTAAAATAGATATTGTTTATCATCTTCATTTGATTGTCACAGAGTTTATACCAGATTCTCACTCAGTGGATCTTCTTCCTACTCTATTATAATAAAACGTTGACTGGTTAGCAAGGTGAGATCATGTGGAATCCAGGGAGAGCTAGCCATTTTAATATAAAATTGGTTTGAAGATGGGAGACAGAGGGTGGTTGTGGAGGGTTATTTTTCAGACTGGAGACCTATGACCAGCAGTGTTCCACAAGGATCGGTGCTGGGTCCACTGCTTTTCGTCATTTATAGAAATGATTTGGATGTGAACATAGGAGGTGTGGTTAATAAGTTTGCAGATGACACCAAAATTGGTGGTTGTAGTGGACAGTGAAGAAAGGTATCTCAGATTGCAAAAGGACCTTGATCAGATGGGCCAATGGGCTGAGGAGTGGCAGGTGGTGTTTAATGTAGATAAATGTGAGGTGCTGTGTTTTGGAAAGGCAAACCAGGGCAGGACTTATACACTTAATGGTAAGGTCCTTGCTGGGGAGTGTTGCTGAACAAAGAGACCTTGGAGTGCAAGTTTATGGTTCCTTGAAAGTGGAGTCATTGGTAGATAGGATACTGAAGAAAGCATTTGGTACGCTTGTCTTTATTGGTCAGTGCATTGAATGTAGGCATTGAGTGGTCATGTTGTGACTGTACAGGGCATTGGTTAGGCACTTTTAGAATACTGCATTCAATTCTGGCCTCCCTGCTTTGGAAAGATGTTGTTAAGCTTGAAAGGTTTCAGAAAAGATTTACAAGGACATAGTCAGTGTTGGAGGGTTTGAGCTATAGGAAAAGGCTGAAGAGGCTGGGGCTATTTTCGCTGGAGCATCAGAGGCTGAGGGGTGACCTTATACACATTTATAAAATCATGACGGGCACAGATAAGGATAAAAAGCCAAGGTCTTTCTTCCAGGGTAGGGGAGTCCAAAACTAGAGGGCATGGGTTTAAGGTGAGAGGGGAACTAAGGGACAACTTTTTCACACAGAGGGCGGTGCGTGTATGGAATGAGCTGCGAGAGGAAGTGGCGGAAGCTTGTACAATTACAACATTTAAAAGGAATCTGGATTGGGACATGCATGGAAGGGTTTAGAGGGATATGGGCCAAATACTGGCAAATGGGACTAGATTAATTTAAGGTTTCTGGTTGGCGTGGACAAGTTGGACTGAAGCATCTGTTTCCATGCTGTATGACTCTATGACTCTACACTTTACAATAAGAGTTGTTGTCTCTTTACACAAGAGAGACATTCAGCAGTGATACAGCCCTGCCTGTGTTCCAGTCTCTGTGCCTGGAAATTGCTGTCATTTCCTGCCTGGCTCTCACTGACTCACCACCAGCTGCTGGTTCGGACATGTTGCTGGAAGGTGCTAATTAAGGTGGAGGTCATCACTCAAGGAAACCCTCAGTTAGCCAGCTCATGCTGCCAGCATATGTTTGTGCGTAAAGCACCTAGTATCTGCCACTGGGACGCTTGGGAAAAAGTCGTCAATGTGAATCTACTTTAATATTATGTATTCCTGAGTCCTAGATAATCCTAGATGTGACCCTCAGACAGTCTCAATGAGTAGGTGAGATGTCAAGCACACTAACTGCTCTTGTTGTTAGGGCATCTCGTACAAGGTGGTTCTTAATAAGGAGCTGATCCTTTTGATATTATAAGAGGGATTCCTAACAGGCCACCTACCTGGTCCAATTCCAAAACTTAGAATAGAAGCAAAGATGCAGGCCATGCTCAAATATGGCATCCAGCTGATCTTGTCCTGTGTCAACACATATAGAGAGTGAAATAAAAATATGTAGTGTTTAGCCCTTTCTCTCACTGTTTATTAGTTGCAATTAACTGACAGTGTTAGCAAGGCTCAGTAAGTTACTTTTATCTGAGTGAGGAGACTGTGTTCCGAGCACCACTTCAGGGCAACATTAGAAAGCTGGAGCTGGTCCTGATGGACTGCTGCTATCAATCTGATGGTCACAATCTAAGTGTACATTGAAGTAGATCTTTAATTGCTGGCCAGGTAGCAAATCTTGCATTCTAAATTATGGAAGCCATCCCAATGTAGGTCTTCTCCACATTTAGGAAATCAAATGCAAATTGGACTACTGTTGAGGTAGTCAGTAGCCTGAGGTTCTTAATCGAGGACTTCAATTGACTACGTAGGACCCTCAGTTGGCTGCAGGTCAACCATGCAGAGCAGTAGCCCCCTGGAAGGAGGCGCAATGAGAAGGTGAGTGACAGTAGCGAATAAGGCTCCATGCTGGAGGAAGTGAGGTCAGAAGAAGCAAAGCCAGAGGAAGCTGGGCCAGAGCTAGCTATTCCATACCTTGTGGCATCCCAGAGAGGAGTGTCAGAAATGCAGTCATGGTGATAATTCACTCACTAAACTAAAATAATAATGAAACTTTCATTCACTAATCCCGTGCTCATTCAGATGAGTCACACACTCTGGAGAACACCAGAATGGGCAATCCCAGGGTGAGTGCGGTCCATTCAGCCTCACAAGTACAGCAGGGAATTAGGATGATGCTCTGCTTCTCCACGCTCTCAAAAATATCACTTGCCCTCACTTGAAAGCCCCAACACCAACGCGATTTGCACAATTTTTAAAAATTCCTTTAAAATACACTCTCTGCAACTGGCTTCTTACTTTGAAGTGTGATGGGGAGGGTCGTTTGTGACTCACCTGGAGAGTCAGAGAGATGGTAAACAATATTCCCGAACCAACCATCAAACTGTAACCTCCCATAAGCAGCATCCTGCGCCCAATCCGATCAATAAGCAAGTTCTAATGAAGGAAAGTCACGATTAGAATACGTCAATACCGTCTTTCTTTGGCACAAACAAACGGTTACACAGTGCACTGCAAATCTGTTATAACTCTTACACCTGTTGGATAACTGCAGAACACGGACTTCAGTGCACAATCTGTTCCAAACTTCACACAACCTCATGATGCAATTGAGCTATGATTCTGAAACTTGATATGATTCATAATTTTATTTGGGCCACCTGCTTAACATTAGGTCATGGCCAGTCTCAGTCTAACTTTTTTTATTCAATCAACTGAATTTATCCCTAATTGACCATGGGGCTGTTAGGAGTCGATCAAATTGTTGTGGGTATGGAGTCACACATAGACCTGACCAGATAAGAATGGAAGTTTCCTTCCCTAAAGGCCATTTGTGAACCAGATGGGTTTTTCCCCTGACAATGGTTTCATAGCTATCATTATATTCCTAATTGCAGATTGTTATTAAATTCAGTTCAATTGAATTGATGAATCTTTCCCCTTGGTGGGATTCTGAACCCGGGACCTCAGGTCATTACTGGAATCTCCAGATTGATTAATCCAGTGACAAATCCGCTGGGCCATCACACCCCCTGAATTAGAAGGAACCAGCATGGATTACTGAAGAGTATGTGATGCCAAATGAAGTTGATTACATTTTTGGATGAGGTAACTTTAAGTAGGACAGTGGAATGTGTCTGAGTAGCATGTAAATAAACTCTCAGCGAGTATTGGATAAAGTGTATTGAAAGAGACTGTTAGCTATCATTGAAGTTGGTAGTGTTGCATGAAAATTGCTGACCTGTTCAGCTGAGCAGCTGGAGACAAAGAGAAAGGATGATGGGTAATTGACGGGCTACAACTGGTGCCTTCCTGCAGGGATCTGTGTTGGGTCTTCAATAGTTCATTGTGTTTATAAATGACTTAGATAAAGGAGTAGAAGGCTTCATTTTTATCAATGACTAAAAGATCAGTAGAATTGTAAGCAATCCATTGGAGCCCAACATTACAAAGAAATATTATTTTGGTGAAAGTGCAAAACTGAGGCAAATAGATTTTAATGTATACAAATATGACGTTGTCTACTTTCAACTTAAAAGTGGATGGAATAGGATACTTACTAAATGGTGAAAAGTTGGACAAGTATGGAAGTCCAAAGACATTTAGTTGTCCAGCTGCATCGGTCATATAAACATCATGGATGACCATAAGATATAATCAAAAGGACTAATGGATGGCCTTTATTACATACAATGATACAATTATCGTATATATAGACATATACACTAAAGCATACACATACCATACAGTATACTATTTTATAATATTGATGACCTCTAGTTATGCTGTCTCCCACAACAGGAAAGATTCTGTCTGTATTCATTATATCCAAACATTTCATGATTTTAAATACCTCCATTAAGTTACCACGCAGCCATCTTTTTTACAACAGTAAAGAGAGCCGGCCTCCTCTGTTGATGAGTGTACCCTCACATTTTTAATACCATTGCTGTAGATCTTCACTGTACCCTCTCCAGTGATTCGATATCCTATTTATTTGTGATGTTACAACCACAAGTTACATTGTTATTTGATTGGATGCAAGTTTAGAATAACTTCCCGATCTTTTAATTTTGCCCCATTAGCACTAAAAGTCTGGTGTCATGTTTTTCTTGTGACTCTGCTAATCTGTTGTGCAACTTTCCATGATTGGTGCTATTTGTACTCCAAAGACCTTTATTTCCTGCCTCACTTCATCCTGGACTTTCCTAAGTAATACCTGACCTCACTGTTCTTTCGACCAAACTGTACTGTCATACATTTATCTGAGCTGAACTTCATTGGTCAAATGCGTACCCTTTCTACAATTTCATTTTCTAATCAACCCTTTGGTGATGTTATTACACACCTCTGGAGAAAGTCGGACTTGACCCCAGGTCTTCAGACTTAGAGGTAGGGACACTACCACTGTGCTACAATGCCCTCACATTTTACTGGATGTCACCACCTGCTAGGGCGGGATTTGAACCCATAACCTCAAAGGATCTGGATCACGAGCCGACCGACATTATTACCATACCTCTATGAGTTTTGTTTATACCTGCAATTTTATCTATTGTTCTTCTTTAGTACAGCCAGAAGTGCTATCTGAGGAACTTTCCCACGTAAAATCACCATGGCTTCTTTTTTTTCCATTTTGCCACTTGCTCCTTGATTCTGCATTTGCTGACCTCATTCATTACTCTAGTATGAGGCACAGGGGTGAGAAACCTATGTTGTCTGGTGGATCTCAGCATTGGCATCTCGGAAATCCACCATCTTAAATCTATATCTCAATCTTTAGGGTACAGCGTATGCGGAAAAGATGTTTAGAAATATTTCAGCTAGTGACAGCAGATCTGTGTTCAGAGAAATAACAAGCATAGAAGAGACAGAATCTGTGTGATCCTCCACTAATGACAGATTCTGTCGCTCACATGCTGGTTGCTCCTTAAGTTCCGTACATCTGCCTCTTTCTGAACCTCCAGAAACACATCCTATGGTTGGAGATACTGCAAGGAAGAAATGGAGGGAAGCAATAGTTGGATGAGCTGTAGAATTAACTCTGGCCCTTCCCCACTGTCACCACATAGGAGTCTGGGGGCTGCACCATCACCAATCATTTCAACCAGGTGCTGAACAACATCTGACCCATTCAACATTTTCTGAAATGCTACTGAATAAGAGAGAAGGAAGCATGAGACACCCAGAACCCCAGATTGGGGGTGAGGGTGGGTGTCTGTACAACATCAGAGCTGGGGTTTGGGCCCGTACTGGGGAAGGAGACAGGCTTCTGTATTGGGTGGGGGTTGGGGTGGTGGTCTGTGAATGGCTGGGATCCCATCACCCAGTTGTCCTTTATTTACACATGGACAGTCCTTGACACTGGTCCAGATCCCTCAGAGCCAGCTCTCAGAGTGAACAGAACCTCTAACACTCCTGTTTATATCTCTCAGCCAGGGCTCCCTTATTGGGCCAAGTAAACAGCCCCAATCAGGGAACTCACATTCTAAGAGGTCCACCTGTCTGACATCTGGTGGAGCTGGTGTAGTGGTCCCAAATCAGACCAGAGTTTGGTTGATGGTCTGTACTGGGTTGAAGCTTTAGTGGGGGTCTGTGGCAAACCACTGGGAGAGAGCATAAGGAGAGAGAGTTGGGAATCTGTACCAGGGGGTCAGGGAAGTGTAGAAGTCTATTCTGGGCTAGCATTCAGGGAGTATCTATCTGAGTGGGGTCTTTGATCTTCTGTGGGATTTAATTCATTCCAGCCTCAGATATATAAAGGCTGATTTTCTAAGTGCTCAGTAATAATTGCCTGTGACATGGTGTAACTGTTTGACTCAGTTGAACCATGGCTGGATTTTCAGAAAGTTATGGAAACTCTGAGATCCATCCAAAACGGCGGGCAAACCAGCATCCAAAAGCTCCTTCTCCATTTCTGACGGAGTATAATTTCGGGTCGGGGTGAGGACTGGAAATGAGGGTGGAATATAACTCCTGCTTCCAGTAGTCCCATTTAAACTCAGGGCTGAGTTTAAACAGACCCCTATTTTCCCACAGCCTAGGAGTTTTGAATCTTTAAGGAAGCCATAAATGCCATGAAGGGTGGATGAAGTCCATAGAACTGTTAAGCTATCAAATTGTTTAAATGACCAAGCCCTTCAAGACTGAAAACAAACCTGCCTTCCTGTGTCCGAGAGTTAGTGAATATTGGTCCTAACAATTTCAATAAACTGGCATAACCCCAGTGTAAGCAATGTAGCAATGCAGCAATGTTAAAACTTAAGAGACAACGCAGTGTGGAGCTGGACGCTTACTTTCGACAATCTATCATTAACACACAGGGTCAGGGCTGGGAGTGCACATTTGGTTAACAGCTCCAAGAGGCTATTAACTGATGAACAGTCTTTGAAATGATTTTATGAATATTAATATTTGTTATTACGGGGAATTATTATTGGAGAGGATTTAGATCTGTTCAGCCGGCTTTTATAAATGCAAGAGTATTTTAATTGATAATGCCAATAATACATATTTTGAACTTCATCTTACTTCATATCAGCATAGCTGCTGTGGTCTGCCCATGGTCAATACTGGTATGGAGTATGCATGGGCAAAGGGTAGTGGATGGGGATGTTAATTGGCATGAGCTGGCACTAAATTGGCATGGCACCTATAATGAACCATGGGAAGGGATGGGGAGTCATGAGTAAGCACTGAGTCTAGAAAGAGTGATTGTTGTTGGGCTTAACAGGTTGGCATGGAGAGTATCTAGGACTATTGGGGATGAGTGGGGGCCAATGAGGGCATGAATGAAGAACAAGGAGTGGGTTGGGGTTGATAACATATGAGGAGTCAGGGCAAAGGCACATAATATTTAAGAAAACAGCTACTTTTTAAAATAGGAATGAAAACAGAAGTTGGTGGAAAAGCTCAGCAGGTCTGGCAGCATCTGTGACAAAAACATCAGGAAGAGTCACCAGAACCGAAATGTTAACTCTGATTTTTGTTTTCACAGATGCTGCCAGACCTGCTGAGCTTTTCCAGCAACTTCAGTTTTTGTCTCTGACTTA
This sequence comes from Ginglymostoma cirratum, assembly GCA_024137785.1. Classification (NCBI taxonomy): domain Eukaryota; kingdom Metazoa; phylum Chordata; class Chondrichthyes; order Orectolobiformes; family Ginglymostomatidae; genus Ginglymostoma; species Ginglymostoma cirratum. Next base: position 4,594,878 of record JAHRHZ010000099.1, read on the forward strand.
CAGCATCAGCAGTTCCTTTGTATTGCCTTTTAAAATAATCTATCTTGGCACTCAGTGGTCTCTGCGACTATCTCTAATCTCTATCCAGGGTCCACAGGCCCTACACCGACCACCCGACACCCCCACCAAATGAATATCGAATTACTAAGGAACTTTTGTCCAGAGATGGGTGTGGTGAGCCAATTTCTTCTATCTTACCCACTTTTAATCCATTGAAAATATGTACTGGCCATTACTCGTTCGGCGAAAGCTCCAAATAAACTACATTCCAAAATCAGACTATATTGATGACCTCTAGATATGCTGTTTCCGTGCTGTTTCTCCTCTGTAATCTGTGCGTTCTAAATTTATTATTCCTTGGGTCAAACTCCTTAGCTAGACAAGAGGGAGCCGAGGGACCTTAGCCCCTGCTGGATGCCATATTCCCCTCAGGGGACGGGACAGGTGCTGTTGTGCACCGACACAGAAGGAGAGCAACACACAGGAACTCAGGGATTGTCATCTCAGGTCACTCCAGAGGTGCTATGCTCAATACATCCCCTCTGCCAGGTACTTGTACGTCTCCGTCAGGTCAGGCCAAGGAGGTTATACCCATGCCTGTGCAGGAGAGCCCCAACAAGGCAGAGCTCTATAGACCCCAGGCCATCACAGGACATCTGCCAGATTCATCCAGGGTAAGCTGGCAAAGCAATCAGCACTCTTCCTCAAGTTCAGCAACAGCGTGCAAGGTGGACCCAAGATGCGGTAATATGTAAAGGAAGATTAAACAACACTGATGTCACTTCGGGCACACGGATCTCACCATTCTGCACAACCAGGCCTCTTACACAACTCCAACACATTGTTCAGCAGTCCTGTCAACGCTTTCAATCTGTTAGAGCTTCTGCTTGTGCTGCCTCATGGATAAACTCCCCATACTCACCAAGGTTAGAGTCTGATAAGTGCATTACTCCAAACAAATCCTCTGTCTAGGAAATTGTACAAGAGGGTTACTGGTGACAAGGGAATGAACTACGTTGCAATTAATTGCAAATAAAGTATCTCACATTTAGGTATAAAGCGAGCATTTCCTTGATGGTAGGAACATCTGCGTGCCATAATTGGCTTCTGGTTCTGATTGTCCACAGGTTAATGCAAAGCCACTCACCCTCAAATCTAACAACTACCACGATTTCTTGGAGATATCTGTTTTGTCTCAGTACTGCCCTGGCTTCTTCAGCATCCTCAACATTCGTGTTGGCTCTCTCAGCATCACTGTCAGATTCCCCCTCTTCCTCATCTCAGGAGACAGGTGGCTGGTCCATCTTCCAGCCTTCTAAATTCTCATTCCATCGTAGAGTTAAATTGCGCAGGGCGCATTGAACGATCACGAATCTGGAGACCTTGTCTAGGAAGAACTGAAGTGCTCCTGCTGTGCAGTTCAGGTAACAGAAGCACAGCTCCAGAAGGTCGATTCTCTGTTCAACGATGGCTCCTGTGAACGTATAGTCAGCGCCACCACCTTCTTTAGGTCAATTAGGGGATGAGCAACAGCAGGAAAGTCCACACCCCTTGACTTTTTTTCAATTGTAGCACAAATCAGCATCTGTCTGAGTTTTGTGCGCTGTTCCCTTTGGGTCAAAACCTATCACTGATGACACAGCCTTAGAGATAACGTGGCAAAGAGAGTGAATAGTTGAGGAATGTGGAAGTTGTGCAGAATGGATGGGAGGCACATATCTTCAGGAATTGTTGCCTGTGGCGTCACAAACAAGCTGGACGTTGAGAGAGTGAAATCTCTTTCTGCTGGCCTCTTACCTGAGAGAACCCTGCGATAGCTACAAATCTGCAGATCTGGGCACCTTGGCTTTCTGGGTGCCTGGTGAACTGGACAAATGGTATTGCTTTCTTGTAAATGGTATTGGTGAACTCTCTCGTGGGCTAGTAATTGGGATATGCCACAAATGCCCCGATGGGGTTTGAAAGGAGCCAAGGGCAAGGCAGGTCAAGGCTGCTGTGACCTTCAACGCCACAGATTGCTTCCCCAGCCCATCACCTGCAGACCTGCCTGTACAAAGTAGCAGACACAGGTGATAGCGTCCCCAGTCATGCAAATAATTCTCAGTGCTACATTTTTAATCATATGTAGGTAGAAGCAATGCCTTTCCTGCCTCAACGCTCAGCAGTACTGAACACACTGGTTCCTGTTTCCAGGAAGTGCATGGTCATCCACAGCTCCTCTCCGCACCCCACTCCAATGCCAAGCTTCATGTGAGATGATAGGAACTGCAGATGCTGGAGAATCTGAGATAACAAGGAGAATCTGAGATAACAAAATGCTGATGAAGGGTCTAGGCCCAAAACGTCAAGCTCTCCTGCTCCTATGATGCTGCTTGGCCTGCTGTGTTCATCCAGCCCCACACCTTGTTATCTAGCCAAGCTTCATGTCTCTGGTTTAATTGGGACAGGCCATTCCTCCTACTTTTCCTCATCCTCCATAACCTGAATAGTGCCAGTAAAGCTCTACAGTTAATTAGTCAAAGATGTGTCATGAAAGTACTAACCCGTAAAGAAATAGCAGGAATGAGGTATTTGTTTTCCATTTGAGAACTTGACACTGTCGAGATACCTCTCGGCCTTTCTCAGGCTGCACATGCGTTTGGTGAAAGTTTGCAGCCGCCTCTTCAGGGTGAAGTGCATCCTCCATGAACTATGACTTCCTGTTCCTCATTCTACCACGCGAAAGTTCGCTTTACTTTCTGTGCATGCGACAATTAGCTCAATCGGACTCTTGATGATCTCTGCTATCCCCTGCAATGCACACCTACTGACAGAATCAACGGCCTACATAATGACTTCATCCCCTCTGTCTGCAACTTTCAGTTACACGAGCTATCAATGCTGCTGCACAGCTACATGTGGGATAACTACCTGCCCTACCACCGTAATCAGGAACAAAAACAAAGTTGCTGGAAAAGCTCAGCAGGTCTGGCAGCATCTGTGAAGGAGAAAACAGAGTTAACGTTTCGAGTCCAGTGACCTTTCCTTGAAACTGATAGTGGCTGGGAAAACATCAGTTTATATGCAGAATATGGGGAGGTGGGTGGGGTAAGGAGTAAACGATAGGATAGAGCCCAAAGAGAGAGAGAGACAGTTGGACAGACAAAGGAGTTGCTAACGATCAGGCTGGGAGGGTGAATATTTGTTAATGGGGACTGTTAGTGACTAACAACAGGGGGTGTGTAGTGGCAGGCTATGTGGTAACAAGGCCTGGTGTGTGGGGCAGGGGCCTGGGACGTGGGAGAGCTTAGGCCCTAAAATTATTGAACTCAATATTGAGGCTGGAGGGCTGTAGGGTCCCCAAGCGGAAAACGAGGTGTTGTTCCTCCAGCTAGCGTTGGGCTTCACTGGAAAACTGTAGCAAGCCAGAGACAGAGACGTTGGCCAGAGAGCAGGGTGGTGCATTGAAGTGGCAGGCAACAGGTAGTTCAGGGTCTTTTTTGTGAGCAAAACGTAGATGTTCTGCGAAGCGGTCGCCAAGTCCAAGCTTCGTTTCCCCGGTGTAGAGGAGACCACATTGTGAGCAGCGAATGCAGTAGACTAGCTTCTTGGAAGTGCGGTGAAGTGTTGCTTCACCTGGAAGGTATGTTTGGGCCCTTGGATAGTGGGGCGGGAGGAGGTAAATGGGCAGGTGTTGCACCTTCGCCGGTTACAGGGGAAGGTGCTGTGGGCTGTGGGGAGGTGATGGGGGTGAAGGAAGTGTGGACCAGGGTGTCCCGGAGGGAACGGTCCCTGAAGAAGGCGGACAAGGGAGGGGAGGGGAATATGTGTCTGGTGGTGGCATCTTGCTGGAGGTGGCGGAAATGGCTTCTGATGATCTTCTGGATGTCGATGTTGGTGGGATGGTAGGTGATGTCGGCTACCACCGGAATCACTTGGCTCCTTTCAAACCCCATCGTTTGTGGCATCTCCCAATTACTAGCCCATGAGAAAATTCACAGAATCTTACTCTCCTGAGTTAAATGAATCACTGCACTTGGTTGGGATTTTGATGTTTGCAGTTGGAGTTTCTTCACAATCATTCTTCAGTGAGTGAATCCCTTCAGTGCTAAGACCCGAACTGAGTGCTTGTGCAATAATATTTTTAAGTTTCTGTTTCATTTTCCTCAGTTGGGTGTTTTGCACTGTGCAGGAGAATGTGCAATATATCTTGGGCCCCTCTCATATGAACTCTCTATTTGCCATGAGCTCTTGTTTTGCGATTTCAGAGAGAAGTGTTTAGGCCGCTTTGGGAATACTATGTTCGGTTCTGGTCTCCCTGCTATAGGAAGGATGTTGTGAAACTTGAAAGGGTTCAGCAAAGATTTACGAGGATGTTGCCAGGGTTGGAGGGTTTGAGCTGTAGGGAGGGGCTGAATAGGCTGGGGCTATTTTCCCAGGAGCTTCAGAGACTGAGGGGGTGACCTTATAGAGGTTTATAAATTCATGAGGGGCATGGATAAGATGAACAGCAAAGGTCTTTTCCCCAGGGTAGCGGAGTCCAAAATTAGACGGCATAGGTTTAAGGTGAGAGAGGAAAGATTTAAAAGGAACCTAAAGGACAACATTTTCATGCAGAGGGTGGCACGTGTCTGGAATGAGCTGCCAGAGGAAGTGACAGAGACTGGTACAATTAAAACATTTAAAAGGCATCTAGATGGGTACATGAATAGGAAGAGTTTCGAGGGATATGGGCCAAATGCTGGCAAGTGGGACTAGATTAATTTAGGATACCTGGTCAGCAAGGACAAGTTGGACCGAAGGGTCTATTTCCATGCTGTACATCTCTATGATTCTATGACTAAGTGGTCATTTAATTCATTTGCCCTCGATCCTCCCTCTCTACACCTTTCCCACGGTCACTGTAGATGGCCTTCCCCTTTCCTCTAGCCATCCCCCCATCCTTCAGTATCCAGCTATGACTGTTGGCTCATATACCATCTCCTTCATATTCCTGCTCTTTCCCCTGATCCTACACCCATTCAGATGCCCATGGTCAGCCTTAACCTTACACTTCTCTCGCTTTTTTTCTCTCTCACCATTATCTTTCTCTCTCCCCAGTGTAGTTAATTGTGTTTCCCACCCTACATATTAGCTCTCACCTTTTCTTGTTCCCCTTATCCCTGTCACCAGGCTTCTTCCCTCTTCATCCCAGTTCCCTTCTTCCATTGATCAAGATACTTCCAGTACCCCTGACAAACACGCCCTTTACGTTACATTCTCTACCACTCCTTTCTTCCTAACTCACCAGTTTCTGAACTGTTTGAGCGGAACCCCTTTTGAGTTGAGCCCACTTTGAGTTGAGTCTTGCCTGTCTGTCCCTGTCAGATCTGTTAGTGTCAGCCAAAGCAGACACTAACAAATGAGGTTTCACCTCTTCCACTGCAAGCATTTAAAAATTACAACCGAGGCGACACATGGCTGAGACCTCTCATGAGCTAGTTGACTGTGGGAGGTAGTAAGACCTGCTGATGCTGGAGTCTGAGATAACACAGTGTGGAGCTGGAGGAATGCAGCAGGCCAGGCAGCATCAGAGGAGCAGGAAAGCTTGATGTTTGGGGTCGAGACCCTTCTTCAGATTTTTGGAGAAGGGTCCCGACCCGAAACATCAGTTTTCCTGCTCCCTTGACGCTGCCTGACTTGTTGCGTTCCCACAGCTCCACACTGTGTTAGCTAGTTGAGTGGGATTGGCGGACAATTTTATTTGTGTACCTTTTACAATCTGTTAAAGGATGGTGTGCAGATCATGTGCTATTATGTAATTACATAGACTGCAATATCTTGTACATATCCAATCCATGCGTTATCCTGCAGGTAAAATAATCTAAGTTGATGGCTCTCAAACTTTATTGGGTTAAAATTGATCAATTTTGAATTTGGAATTCAAATTGATCAATAGTCCTGTTTCCCTCCAGTCTACATTATGCTACATTTAATACTCGTAATGTGAAAATGCTGCACGTAAGCAATTTTTAACGATGAGTTTAGGAAATTGGGTATTTATTTCCATATAAATAAGTGAGGTAGGTGTGCCTGTTTCTCATTGCATTGTCTGTCTATCCTTGTGTATGTTCCTCCTGGGTGACCCAGACTGCATTGCTCATGTTGTGAGATAACAAGGTGTAGAGCTGGATGAACACAGCAGGCCAAGCAGCATCACAGGAGCAGGAAAGCTGACGTTTCGGATCTGGACCCTTCTTCAGAAATCTATCTCTTGCTCATGTAGCGGCTGCATTTGCTACCAGCCTCTTGGCTCACATTTCACTTACCTTTGCCTGATCCACGGAAAGCCTGCAGATTCTCAGAAATCAGCAGACCCTAGTTTGAGAACCATTGCATTAGCTTGGACACTACCCTTAAGGTAACGCATTTCCATTTGTGCGTTACCCTTTAGACTCTGAGAAAGGGAGGGAGACTTGAAGTGTTATGACATTAGATACACCAGCTGATCAGGAGTCAAAATCAAAGATGCTGCTCACGAGTCAACACCTTTGATTCTGGTTGAGGGAAAAGGGAACATAAGAGTTTAAAATTAGCAAATGATAAATGACTAAACATAATGAAGAAATCAGACTGAAATAGTTTCATTGAGAAGCGCAGTAGAATTAAAACAATACATACACTCATTAGTGAAGTGATAAATTCACAGCACCCAGTTCCAATAGTGGCATATTGAATCTTTTCATTAGGAATTCCAGCAGCTTTAAATATATACACAGCATATGTATATGTCTAGTGGAAAGAAAAGGTGTCAAATTTCTTGAGTCCAACAGAATACAGCAAGGCTCTATTAATACAGGAAACTTGCAATGAGTAGGTAAGTACAAATAATATTTGAAGCCCGATTATAAACTCACAGGCACATATTAATAAAATACCTTTATTCTACTTTTATTCACCACATTGTAGGAAAAGCTGATACTGTATTCTGTCCTGTACCAGCTTTTCCTACAATGTGGTGGTTGCTTCCACATATTTAAATGTTGGATTCTCAATTGCTTACAGATAACAGGACTTACAGAGGTGAAGCTTTTCTGTAGATGTGCTCAGATACACAGAGGGAGGAATTTAATGGAGCCCATCACAGCAGGCATGGTGGCTATTAGGAAACTCGGGGAATCAAGTAGGAACACTTACATCTAATTTTCAGAAGTGCATAAGTTGTCTCATATTTAGTGTTGGCACAGGAAGGGCTCATCACAGGAATTCCAGCAGCTAGCAGCAGGAAGTTGATTACACATATTAATGAGTCACTTAAAACACATTATCCGTGAGCCCACTGGCGTTTTAAAATACCTTTTGCGTTCATGTATTCCCTCAGGTCGACAATGCCTCCCAAAAGCTGCCCAGCAAACCCAGTTTACCAGTGGTCCTGGCTCATTGACAGATATTCAGTGCCTGATTAACTGAAAGCTAAGACCCTGCTCCATTTCGGACCCCAGCGCCCTCCCCACCCTGACCGACTCCCATCCTGTCCCACTTTCCTGTCTCCAGAAAGTCAGGCCGCCCAGAGAAAAGCTGTTTGAGGCTCTCAGTAGTGTCCTCACCACCTAGCCATGCCTGCATCCCCGCCCCACACCCCCCCATCCCCGCACCATCCTCGTGCCCAGCATTACACAAACTATATTCTGCGCAAAGTTAATGTTTAGGGCGAGGACATGACACTGGAGAAGAAATTGTGGGTGAAGTTACTGAGAAATCAGCAGGAGTTCCAAGAAAGGACAGCATGGTAGCTCAGTGGTTAGCACTGCTACCTCACTGTGCTAAGGACCTGCGTTCGATTCCACCCTTGGATAACCGTCTGTGTGGAGATTGCACATTCTCCCTGCATCAATTGGCCATGCTAAACTGGCTCGTGTGCAGGTAGGTGGGTTAACAATGGTAAAAGCGGAGTTGTAGGGATAGGACAATGCTCTTCAGAGGGTCAGTGCAGACACAATGGGCCAAATGGTGTCTATCTACACTGTAGGGATTCTGTGAGGGAGTGAAGGCAAGATCATTTGAAAGAAAGAGGGCTTTTATGATCATTTTGTTGCATACAGGGTCTGCATGACTATGAGTTTTATAAAATAAACACGGGAGTCTAGTATTTCCTGCTACTCTTTGTGCAATATTTGTCTTTTACTCTGACCACACTGCTAGGCTGGACCATTAGCATCTTATGATGGTGGCCAAAGGTGAACTTTCAACATATAACTCCACTAGTTGGAGTGTTGACCCCCTTTTAAATCTCCTATAACACACAGATAGACACAAAAAAATCGGTATTATGGGCAAGAAAAAAAAAACTGGAGAAATTTCAATCGCGCCAATCAACAGGATTCAATGTTTTTTGCCTGCCATGACCTTCCGTTCTCTGATTGTCTGCTTCAGATTCTTTCACTTCTTTGCAGGAGGGCACGCTAATCATAGTCATTGAGTTACTGGTAAAGCCAGCAGCTTACATCAATTGGTGGGAAAAAAACGAACGGTTTAGGTGCTTTCATTGCAGGAATGTAGAGACAAAGCCTGCTTCTTCCAGTCTGGAGACCTTCTGTCGCCATACTATTTGCTCAAACCAACTGTTCAGGTGCCCAGGAGCCAATCAGAGAGCTATTGTCAGACTGATGACCTTTGGCATCCACAACTGGTCACAATTGGGCAAACCAATCAGCAATCTGTTGCTGGCCAAAACTCACAGTACACACATCCTGGTGCCACTGCCACCTTTCTGACCTTCCTCCACATCTTGCAAAACAACAGTGTAAACAAAATTCAAACGAATTGCAGTGACTTAACTTCAGAAGTGCAGCAATTCTTTCTACTGACCTTGGCTATAAAACAGGCCCTTTTTTCATATTTTAGTTCACAATTAAAGAAACTTTAAAACTGGGGTCTTTACAGGAGGTGATTCTCCAGTGGACCTCAGTCTTACTTACCGCATCATTCCCACATAATTGAATGGCACTACCCAGAACAAATGTGATGATCAGCTGGCGTCGGACAGAACGGTCTCGGAACAGATCCCACAATTTCTTTGATCTTTGACCTTCCAGCTCTTTTTGCTCCTCCAGCATTTCATCCAGTTCGGCATTGAAATTGACGTCTCCACGTAATTTCCTCAATGCTACAGAAATAGAAAGGCTGATGTGAAGTTTAGCAGAGTCTCAATCAGACCATATTAATCCATTCCCTTCCAGTAGAGAAAATTGTCAAGTATTCTAGTCAGGTAACCTTCCTTTGAATGCTTCTGGTTAACCGTAAAAGGGTTTAAAAGAATCGGTTGATGAGATGGTGGCTGGAACTGAGCATGTCTATATCATTGGATGTTCACAAAGCTACAAATTAAAGGCTTCCTCCTTCGAGTGATAGAGTCATAGAGATGCACAGTTAGGAACCAGACCCTTCGGTCCAACTCATCCATGCCAACCCGATATCCTAAATTAATCTAGTCCCATTTTCAAGCATGTGGCCCATATCCCTTTAAACTCTTCCTATTCCAGATACCTTTTAAATGTTTTAATTGTACCAACCTCCACCGCTTTCTCTGGCAACTCATTCCATACACGCACCACTCTCTGCATGAAAAAGTTTCCCCTTAGATCCCTTTTCCCTCTCACCTTAAATTTATGCCCTCTAGTTTTGGATTCCTCTACCCTAGGAAAAAAGACCTTGTCTACTTACCCTCTATCCATGCCTCCATGATTTTATAAACCTCTATAAGGTCAGCCCTCAGCCTCCAACGCTCCAGGGAAAATAGCCCCAGTCTATTCAGCCTCTCCCTAGAATGCAAACCCTTCAAACCTGCTATCCTAAAATCAACTGAATTACTGTCGTGGCTTTCTTTTTAGATGAAGAGTTGGATTCATCTAAAGTTAGAAAGAATGAGGGACGATCTAGTTGAAGCCAAAAAAATTCTTAAAGCAGTAAACAGAGCAAATGCTGACAGGATGTCCCTCCTGCTTGGATGGTCTAGAACACAGTCTCAGAATAAGGGGCAAGCCATTTAGAACTGAGATAAGGAGGCATTTCTTCACCCGGGGGCAATGAATCTTTCAAATTCTCTATCCCAAAGAATTGTGCAAGCTCACCCTTTGAGTATGTTCAATAGACTGCTAGATACTACTGACATCAAGGGATATGGGGATAGGTGGAAAATTGGCATTGAGGTAGGTGATCAGCCAAAATGTGTAATGGTAGAGCAGACTTGAGGAGCTGATCCTGCTCCAAACTGCATTGGGATATCTACGATTTGAAGTATATTTCTATCTAATTAATTGATTGAGAAAAATAACATCAACTTAGCTTGAATAAAACACTTCAGGCTTCTTACAGTCCCCGTTAGCCAATTGTCCCCATCATGTTATTTGGATTAGTAGATATCCCATGCTGTTTATCTTGCCGATTTGGAATCTTTTCTACCACAGAAGGAATGGAAATTGACAGCATATTTTCAGTGAAGAAATGCATAAACATTTCCACAAAGGTGCATTTAGATAACAAAGTGATCGATTTTCTTTCCCCTCAATTACTAGAAAGCAAGTAGCATCTTCATTATCTGTTGCAGGTAGATAAATGAAATCTCTTCACAAATCATAGTTACAAAACTAAATAAATCCGTGCCACTCTGATGCGGAGAGCGTGCTAATGGGGGAACAGAGCGAATTGGGGTAACTTCTAAGGCTTTAGAGTAGATTTGTAGCTCGGGTTGTGGATGCCGTGGTTGGTTGGCTCACTGAGCTGGTTCATTGTTCCGCAGATGTTTCATAACTTCTGTTGCAGCTGTCTCCAAAATCACCGAACCAATGGGAAAAAATACACGTCCTCCCCTCTCCAAACCACTTACCTTTCATGCACATGTTCTTGTCCTCCTTGTCAATCAGCAAGTACCTGGGGCTTTCTGGACACCATGGCAGAGTCATGAGTTGGATTATTGCTGGAGCTGCATAGGATGCTAACAGTAGAGGCCACAAGTCTTCACTGCCCAAGATCTCCCTGCAATTAAGTGGTTGTGAAATCATTTCACTTCCTTATCAATACACATTGCATTAGCAACACGACCATATATTCATACTACAGGCAAAGGATTAGCAGTGAATGGAGATCTGTGATGGGAAAATATTGATATATCATCCCTGTCAATGATATTCATATTCTAAAGAATTATCTTAAAACTATATCAATGTAGAATGTATACATATCACATATATATAAAAATACTTGTGGACTGAACATTTCCCAGTTATTAACTAACATTTATTGATACATTTATTTGCGTTAAAGTTGCTAATCTGAAAATTAGAAGTTATTTTCCACATAAACAAATTCAGGAGAGCAATTTAGGGAAGTTATCAATTACAGTTTATCTTTTCTTGAATGCATGACTCTTCTTTATTCATTACTCAGACGGTGCCAGAAGTGAACTTGACACTGGGGAAGGGAGGCTTACAGAATTCAATGCCTAGCTTAACAAGCCTCTGGTTTCAAGGGAATTGATATTGGGTGAGCGAAGTCTTTGAAGAAGTTCAGAGGACAGTCCATCAGACCCAGAGCCTGTGATATAATCAGAGATTGTCTTTTTGTTCACGGGCACAGCTGGCATTTATTGCCCATCCTTATTTGGCCCTGATGAGGTTTAAGAAGCCATCCTGAAGTGGTGCATTCAGTGTGGCGCAGTCGCACCAACAGTGTAAACCACGCCCCCACCACCCCCACAATCAATTGTGCCATCACCAGCCAATGGGACAGGAAATACCCAAGGATTGTGGAGGAGGAGTCTGGGACGTTAACTGTAAGGCACTAATTAGCAAGTATGACTCTGCCAGGCTGTTAGTTGACTAACCTGTTAGACACCTCTCTCAGGTTTGTGACAAGTCTCCAGACACTTGTGAAGAGGAAGTCAATGTTAGCGAGGCCAAAGGATTTGTTGTGTCTGATGCTTAGACTGATGCTGTGTTGTCCATCAGGTTTTATTCTCTTTAGACATCATTGCAGTGATTTAATACCATTAATGGATGATTGACCAATTGCAAAGGGCAGTTGAGAATCAAGCCCACAACTGTGGTTGTGGAGTCACATGTAAACCAGACCAGTTATGGTCAGTGAGTTTGCTTACTTAGTGAACCAGGTGGATTTTGCATCATTTCATGGTCTCCATTATTGGTGTTCATTATTTATTCCAAATCTAATTAATTTCAAATTTCTGGCGATTGTGGTGGGACTTGTATTCATGTTGTCAGAGCACTGGTCCAGACCTCTGGATTGCTAGCTCAGTAACATAACCGTCTCCTACCATGCTGGAAATAATCAACCACATTACTGTAGCTCTGCAGTCACATGTAGGCCAGATCACGTAAAAGATGATAAGTGGCCTTGCCTAAAGGATATTAGTGAGCCAAATAAGTTCATACAACAAAATCTGGTAGATTCATGAAGCCCTACTTACAGGAGAATGCCATCCATGCAAACACATTGGTCACAACCTGTGGAGAAACCCTTCTGAGCCTGACCAGTTCAGAATGGAGCTTCCAAGGACCACCATTATCCCTGGTCCTCAGCACACAATGCTGTGTTAGAGGTACAATTGTCTTCAAGATGCACCGGGTCATGGTCTAGAAATAGGAGGTATGAACATGCAAAGTGCAAAATGTGCAGTGTTCCAAACTAAACTGTTTGGTGGTTTGAGAGAATGTTAATCACTGCTTCTTCTCTTTTTCTGAACTGCTTTATGCGTAAGCAGTGTTTGTCTAGATACCATCGAGAACATGGCTTAATCTGCAGTCTGAAATAGGCAGATACTTAGAAGCCATCACTGCACACCTTCCCATGTGGCTCAGTCATTTCCCCTTCCTGCTGCTCCATTTTTATTCATTCATGGGATGACGGCATCACTGGTTAGGCAACATTTATTGCTCATCCCTAATTGTCCAGAGGGCAGTTAAGAGTCAATCACATTTTTGTAGGTCTGGAGTCATGTATAGACCAGACCAGGTAAGGATGTCAAGTTTCCTTCCCTAAAGGACATTAGTGAGCCAGATGGGTTTTTCCAACAATCAACAATGGATTCACGGTCATCATTAGACACTTAATTCCAGAGTCTTTATTGAATTCATATTCCACCATCTGCCATGGCGGGATTTGAACCCAGGTCCCCAGAACATTAGCTGAGTTTCTGGATTAATAGTGTAGCAATAAATCACTAAGCCATTGTCTCCCTTACCATAAAATGATGTATAGGTACTGGTCACAGTGGACTACATTGTAAGGGCTCAATAGCAGAGAGGTAGGAGGAAGAAACTTGAATTTTCTGTGGATGCGCAGAGGATGGAGGGAGGCTTTAAGGGAAGTGGAGGGTGACTGCTATGATGTGGGGTATTAAAGGCAGGCCATAACAGAGGTGGGGTCTGACAGGGAGTCAATAAAGGGGGACCATGAGTGAGAGAGAGGGCAGCTACAGTGGAAGGAGGTGGGAGAGAAAGGGAAACTAACAGGGAATATGAGAGAGAGAGGGCGACAGCAAGGGGTTAGGTAAGAGTGACAGGGAGACCAAAAGGAGGAGTTGGGGAGAGAGAGAGAGGCTGCAAGGGGAACTGTGATGCTGAGGAAATCAGTGCTTTCTTTGAGTGTTACTTCTTCACATTTAATGGAGCATTGATAATTATTTAGGATAGTGATAATTTCTTCTATTCTTCTTCTGTGTGTGTCCAAATAATCCACAGTCCAACACAAATACTGAAGGTCATGATATTACATGACTGCATCATGCAATGAAGGAGTTAGTGAGAATGAGGGCGGAGCTCTTGAAAACCAAAAAGGTAGAGCCCAACAATCAGAAAAGTACCCTAGAGACATCTCAAGATGAGCCCATGATAAAAATTATTTCTGTGCCTTGACTCACAGGCAGCGTAGAGCTTTTATGAAACATAGGACTCACCTCAGTCCAATGGTCTGTCCCAGCACTAATCCAGCTGCAGTGAATGGAGCAAACGACAGGGTCACCATGCCTCGGATTTCCTTCGGTGCACTCTCACCGAGATACATGGGGTTAATGTTCATTCCCACACCTCACAGCAAAAAGAAACGTTCAGTTGTATATCACATGATTATGGGTCAGCCATTCTTTTCTAATCTGTACTCACTTAATACAACACTATCAAATGATTCAACCTGCACATGTGATTTCAAAGTACATTATAACAAACTCATATTTTGTTTGGAAATTAACAATGGAGAATCAGAGTAGGGAAATTGGGAACCTGGTGTGGTGACTGTGTTTTTATGACTGACCTATGATCTAGAATAGCAACGTGCAGCCTGAAAACTTTGTGCTGCCTAATAATTTAAAATGTAGCGTGAATATTTCATCAAAGGATCCAATCTTGTTTAAGACTTGCACCGCCAGTTCCAATGAAATGACATTAACCCAAGGCATTGACTGTTTTTCTCTCCACAGATCTGCTAAGTATCTCCAGTATCTTCTGTTTTTATTTCATTTCAAGCAAATCTGCTGCCCTTAAAGCTAGACTGCATTTCTTACACTTGATTGTACCGTTGCTGCAAAAGCTGCTGGAACTGCTAAACGAGGAGTTAATAAGAAGAAAGAGTTGGAAATGGTGCAATAAGCCAGACAGCATGACCCTAGGCACTGCCGTGTAGCGCTGGAAACATTGGGGCAAGAGGCTGACTGGAAGAGAGAGGTCCCTGACTCCCAAGCGACCAGCTGAACCTTCAGACAGACATTACAAAGATAGTGAGAGCAGATAGTCTTCACTCTGAATGCCAACAGTCTAGTTCTGAGAGCTTGAATCTTGCAAAATAGTTCAATGACTTCACACAAGCAGTCAAGCTTGGTAAGTGCACTTACCTCACATATCCTTATGGATGGACCACTTGTGTCACACATTTCTCCAGTCACCATACCTGCTTCACTCACCGCCTCACCATCCGAGCCAAGCAGCCCCATCCCTTGGCTCACATCAGCCTCACACAATCAACATTGCTACACTTTTTGCACTCATATCTTGCACTGCAACTGCAAAATGCATTGCAACTGTAACAACTTGAATCTACACATTTTTTAAACATAATTAAGCACCATAGCATGCTTTGCAAGAGTATTATTAAACCAAATTTGACAAGAAGACCAGAAGCATGGTTAAAAAGAATATCAAATGAGAAGCATATGAGATGGAGGGAACATTGGTTGGGGAGTATAGTCAGTGGGACTGTACTAGGGGAGTATAGCAGCTGGGAGAGTATCTTAGAGTAGTTTCGGCCAGTGAGCCTATCAAACAGGGAATATTTTGGGCACAGCATATATTGAACAGGATGTATATTTGCCAGGATGCATATTGAGCAGGGGGTACAACAGGAAGAACATATGTAGGTTAGTGCCTGAATTGGTCAGGGAACATATTAGGCGGGGGTGTATATTGGGCAGTGTGTATATCAGGCAGAGAATATATCAAGCAGATGTATATGGTCTTTGAGTACATCAAGCAAGTACATACTGGGGGGGCAGGTGTGTAATGGTGGTGTGTATATCGGATCAGGTATACTTTGAGTGGGATATATACTGGGTAGGGAGTTCAGTGGGTAAAGTCAATATTGAGTAGGGTATATGTTGGGCAGGATGCATATCGGGTAGGGAGTACATTAGGCATTGTGCATGACAAGCAGTGTATATATCAGAGTGATAGGAGAAAAAGTGTATACTGATTAGTTTATATTATTGTGCATGGAGAATATCAGGAGGGGTGCATACGGGGCAGTGTGTACGTGAGGCACGGTGTTTAATAGGTGCGTGTATATACGACAGGGAGTATAGTGGGTGGGGTACAGGTCAGGCAGGTAGTAATGGCACACAGCCAGTGTGAGAGAGATTTCACTTGAGACAGTCAGAGACCCAATGGGTACATCCAAGAATTTGATTCAAAGTGAGAATTCAATGCAGTGGAGAAGAGAGATGATTTTACTCAGGTTTACCACGAAAAGTAAAGTCTGCTAACGGGGGAGTTTGGTGAATGGTGGGGAAGAGGTGCTTTCTTTTTCAATGTTTCTCGGTGAGTTCGTTGGTTGGAATTGTACAAGGTACTCTCTTAAAATTTATGTAAATTTGAAAAGTGTACTTCTTAAAAGGAATAGCAATGCATGGAATTAACTGAGAAACGCCAGGAATAAGGGAATGGCACTAAGTCATGATACTCATTTGCAGGAGCAAATGACCTCCTTCTGGACCATAACACTTCTGTGATAGTGGGAATGAAGTCTATTGAGTGGGGTGTATATCAGGAAGGGAATATATTGGTGTTTTATATTGGGCGGAGTGTATATCTGGTCGAGTGTACTTGAGCAGCAGATATTTCAGGCAGGAATATACACGACAGCCAATTCTGTACCCTCCATTTCGTTGCTCCTCCTAAAGGCCAATTTCTACCCCCAAATTTATTAAAATCGTTACCTGAGTTTACTCCAGAAAAGAACCTCCCGGCTATGATCAACTCAAAGCATGTTGCTGTTCTGCTAAGAACCATCAGCAAAGCACCAATAAGTACGAAAGTGTTGCTGAGCAAAAGGGAATTTCTCCTGGAAGAAAACTCAATAAGGTAAGTTTGCTGATAAAATATGCTGCTTTGCAGCCGTAGTGATTTCCTCCCTCAAACCTTTTCACGAGAATTTTCCCAGTCAGATCAAAACAGCTATATTTTTCCTTGACTATCCACAATTCCTAGAAAATATTTAATACGTTACCATTCTCAATGCAGATATTTAAGCACTGCTACCCTGATTCTGGAAGTCTCATCAGCACACCAAACATTTTTGTTGGAGAGGGTGGATGATGGGAGAGGAGGGTATTTCAGAAACCTGCAAATCATTTAACAGTGCAGCTAACTTGATTCAGAAGCAATTTTCATCACCTCAGATGAATGGGAATTAAAGTGTGAGAGTTGAAAACCAGACTTTCAATGCATTGTCTCTAATTTTAGACAGACTTGTTCAGTTTTTATTAACCATGATTTGTGTAAATTCTGTTACACTTCTTGGCATTATAGCCAACATTGGTTTGAGTTTCCCTGGTGTAGCTCATACCTTCCAAACCTTACTGCCATTGGCCCCGCAATAAGTGCCCCGACCAATCCTCCAACAGAATAACCAGCCACAATAAAGGTCCAGAATAGTGTGATGACCTGCTTCTCCAGTTGCGTGCCATAGCGTTCAATCCACGTCTCATTGATAAACTTTTGAATGAACTGTCATTTTGACGATAGAAAGAAAATATAAATTTAGTTTTAATTGTCTCTTGATAAATATGGAGGCACCTGACCTTTTCAAGTTGACCATTGCTCGGGACTCACAATTGTCGGTGCATTGATGATTGTCAGGTTAAACCCATACTGGAAGGTGCCACCAATACAGGCAGCAAAGATAGTCAGGAGGAGACGTCTAATCTGCAGCTACAGGGGCACAAAGGAAATAGAAACAGTTACTTTTATACCACATCTATCGATAGTGAAATTTAAGTTTGGCCTTACACAAGGCACTTCACATCCTCAAGGTATCCCAAAGCATTTCAGATCCATTCCTTTTGAAGTCATTCAGTGTTTTTATGCAATACGATGCAGCAATTTTACAACAAAGATCACTTTTTTTTATTATGGTTATGTGTTCTGCGGCAGCAATCATGCTGATTTTGCTTTAATTCCAACATATTTATTTTCAACTCGGTTTATTTCAGCGGTCTGTCTTACAGCTGCTGTTTTGTTTCAGAAACCCAAATGGGCAGGATAGGAAATCCTTTGAGCTAGTGAGGTGGAGGTTAGGGATATTCCAATTGCTGGCCTGGATTCGGAGGCTGAAGAATATTTCATGAGAGAACCTAAGGCAAGTGTTACCATACCTCAAACATTATGCAAATGCCTGCCTTCAACCCCATATACTTGGCCAAATAGTCCCTTCCAGTCACATCAAGGGAGTCTTCTCTTGCTGGAGACGCTGTCATTTTGTAACGCCATTGCTCAGAAGTTGTATGATGGTCACAGTGGTATTAAGCCTTTACAAAACTCAGGTAGAGCCAATGACTGATACAAAATCACTTGATAATCCTTTAATGCATGAAATAGGTTAAAGGAGCCTCATTTGCCAAGCCTACAGCCAGACATTTTCTCCAAAACTCCCACTATTTCACAGAATTCCTACTGTATGGAAGCAGGGCATTTAGCCCATACTGTCCCTCCAAAGAGCATCCCACCCAGACCTACCCTATTCCTGTAACCCTATATTTCCCATGGCTAATCCACATGGCTTGCACATCCCTGGATGCTTTGGGCAATTTATCACGGCCAATCCACCCAACCTGCGCATCTTTGGACTGTGGAAGGAAACCATAGGGACATGGAGAGAATGTGCAAACTCCACACAGTTGCCCGAGGGTAGAATTGAACCTGGGTTCCTGGTGGTATGAGGCAGCAGTGCTAACCACAGTGATAGCGGATTGGTCTGACAACCAGAAGTCATATGTGATTGTGTCCAATGTTGCTACAGGCAGTTCAGGGGATCTTTAAAGTTATTTGGCCAAAAAATGCCACAGTAATTAATTCTGTTTTATTCAACAAGGAAAAAGATATGTAAAACAGCAGCAGAGGCTATGTGAGCGCATCAGACGCAGGCAATTAGTGGTATTACTACAATCACCGAATCCCACCAAGCCAGCAAAGAAACACTCCGGCAGAGACCGGAACGCAGGGTCTACCTGGAAAATGGATTTGACTCTTAGTTCAGGAAACAGGCAGCAAATTGGCAGCACTGGGAAATGGCATAAACCATGATTTTCAGCTGAAGTTCCAACATGAGAAGAGGTGAACGTCAATATGACATTACTTCTCCTGTGCAAAAGAGTCAACAACTCAACAGAACACCCCCCCAGATACCAGGCCTCCTAAGAACGTTCAAATACTGAACACACTGTTGAAACTGACTGCAATCCTGCCAGACTAAGTTAGGTTAGATCATCGCAAATGGTGCCCTGAAATGACTAGCAATACAAACCTGCTTGCACCTACCTGCTACACGAACATTGGATATCTTGTTAAATATTTATTGCCACAACATCTCGTTCCATAGAATCCATTTCCTGCATCCAATCTGTGTTTCCTTTCGCTTTACCTTGGCTGGCATTTTGATTTGCCTCTGACCTTAAGGGCATGTGTTTTTCAGGTCTGCTAGGTCTTTTCAGTCTGTTTCCGGCATAAGGCCAAAACTGTGCTGAGAGCATTTACTAATTATTCAACTAAACTAACCTCATAAACACGGAGACAACCACCTCATCACAGTCATCCTTCTGGCAATAGACAGCAAGTAACACCCAGGCTCGGGTTTTGCTGGGATCACAAAACTGGCCTTAACAGGCCAAAGATGAGAAGCTATATCTTAAGTTACTGTTCAGCTACACTTGAGACCATTAGGGAAGGCAATAGCCTCGTGGTATTATTGCTAGACTATTAATCCAGAAATTGAAGCAATGATCTGGGGACCTGGGTTCAAATCCTGCTTTTGCAGATGGTGGAATTTGAATTCAATAAAGAATCTGGAATTAGGGGTCTCATGCTAACCATGAATCCATTGTCAATTGTCAGGGAAAAAAAAACAACCATCTGGTTCATGAATGTCCTTTAGGGAAAGAAATCTGCCATCCTTACCTGGACTGGCCTACATGTGACTCCAGACCCACAGCAGCAATGTGATTGACTCTTAATTGTCCTCTGAGCAATTAGTAATGGGCAATTAAATATTGGCCTAGCCAGAGATGCCCACATCCTGTGAGTGAATAAAAAAAATCCTACTCTTCCTATCTACCCTCAAACATAGTATTGAACCTCTCAGCTAGCAAAGACGTGTCTAATTTCTGAAGCTGAAATCTAAAACATACAACGCCAGCAGAGTAATAGCTTTTAAATAATGCTTACAATGTAGAAAAAAAATGTCCAGTATTAGTATTTGTTCCCACATTGGTCTTACAGAATACCTGGTTTTTAGATTGCTCAGGGGTGTGAGAAGACTGCCTTTGACATCAAGAGAGCATTTGACCACAATGAAGCAATCCACACCTGAATACAGCGAGATCTGGACAACAGTCAGGCTTGGTTTTATAGATGACAAGTAACATTCCCACTGTCAAGGTCAGTGTCAGCCTTCTTCAGTACTTCTCAGTAGTTTTGATTTTTCTGCTCAGGTCTATGGGGCTGGAGATTAGATTTCTCACTGGCGGGTTTGAAGGTGTGGCAGGCTGGGTGTTTGTAAAATCCAACATGTGACCTTCCTACTGCCTACCTGCCCAGCCTTGAATTATGTGAATTATTTACTGGGAGCAGTGGAAATGTCAAA
Organism: Ginglymostoma cirratum; assembly: GCA_024137785.1. Lineage (NCBI taxonomy): Eukaryota > Metazoa > Chordata > Chondrichthyes > Orectolobiformes > Ginglymostomatidae > Ginglymostoma > Ginglymostoma cirratum. Next base: position 4,615,254 of record JAHRHZ010000099.1, read on the forward strand.
TGGCTTGCCACTTTGGGTTTGTTGAGGCCCTGAAGTGACCAGTTAATAATCTCCAGTGTTGTTTTCTACCTGTGGCAGGGGAGACCCATAATGAGGGGGAAGCCCAGGACCTTTAGCTGGTATCAGGCAAGGCGTGGGGAATATATGGGGGTTCACTGTGCCAATTAGAGTAAATTCCCAATTTCACAACTCCCGCATTGACCTACACCCCTCCCTTTCTCCATACCCCCACCCCATATACACATTCAGCCGTCCCATGGCGTTTAAGCTGGCTTGTCACCCTGCTCACAGGTCCCGCCAACCTCACCCCGGTGAAATTCAGCCCACTCAGCGTTCAGGTCCAGTGATATTTCCATTGGGGACTGCCTGTAGTGCCAGCAGTGATCATCATTACTACCTGGTGCACATGGGTACACATGGGTACAGAGCTGCCAGCCACCCAACTGACCAGCACCTTCTCAAAGTACGACTTCCTGACCCTGAGGGGTGCCAATTCCACTTCCAATCTACTAATGCTCAATTGTTCATTAAATGGCTGAAGGGCAGCCATTTGTTTACCTGGGAGGGCACACCCTCAACTTTTCCGCTGGCAGACCAGGGTCCGAGACTCCTGTAAACCAGTCCATGGGATGAAACTTGAACCTGCAACACACTGGCTCCAAGTTGACACTGTTCTCCTTTGACCCCCAGCTCAGGAGACACTGTAACCATCTCCCTTTGACATACAGAAACATTACCAGCATCTAATTCCCAACAATTAGAAACCCCAAAGGCATCACCAGCCAAACATTTAACTGAAGCAGCCGCATAAGTCTGGCTACCACAAAAGGTCAAAAACTGAGTTTGTTACGATACCCTTAAATCTGTTGATAATCAAAGAGAAATTGGACCCTGTATTTAACTGCAAGAACAATGCCACAACATTTTGCACTTTTATACAGAAATAAATTTTACTGTACTTTTTAAAAATCATTTTAACAGTACAATTTTTAGCTGCTTATGCTATCAATGTCTTTCTACTTTAAGTTCCACCCAAGAGTTTCCTTATACTTTACAAGAATATCTTGTTGGGTCAATCACTTTTTCTGGGAGTAACCTAAAGCATGCTACTGCTCTCAGGAATTCACTTTGGTTTCTCCTCAGTATTCCACATGGTCTCTAAAGTATGAAATTTCTTGGGATCCTTCCACTAGCATTCAGCAAAACAACACTAGCTAACTTTTAACACCTCACAACTTTGGACAGTCCAGCTCATGTGGAAGCCTCACTGCTTTCTGGCTTTAGTGATGTAAACAATTCCTAAGGGTCTCTCTATTACTTGTCCTGGTGTTGGTCAGACACAGGCTGCTTTTTCCCAGTCTACTCCCAAGCTAACTGCCTTTCATACGAAGGTTAGAGTAGGTTTCCTCCTCTACCTCTGCCTTCCTGCTTTTGTTCCCCTCTACCTTGAGCTGCACCCAATTCTAAACAGTGGAACAAAAATATTAGCATTTCTTTTCTGTTTAAAATGCAGACCCAGTTAACACTTGTTCCCTCAGCTCTCAGTGCACTCCAAGCTACACAGGACTAAGGGCGCTGATGTGTCTTGTCTGATGGTCCTATATCTATGGGAACTTGATCCTGAAAAAGATTCCCCTATCTACTCATTCATGGCAATGGGCAATACTTTACCCCTGTCTCCAAATAGAAATGTTAGTCATATATCACTGACTACAACAGCCTTTCGTCTTAGGAACAAAATGCTAGGTTGCAAAACAGCATTCTTGTAATGTTTCAATGGCTTTCAGGAGACTTAAAATCTTTCAGTTGTGAACATAACCACAGCTGTAATTGCCTTTAAAGGTAAATATACTTAACATTCCCTTTCATTTATGCAACATGCATCTTCTATCTGATCCTCATTAATTCGCAGCCAGCTTTCACAGTCAGGTACGCTTCAGCTCAGACACACATAACCCTGTCATTTATTCCAAATTTAAAATACATTCCCAAAGTATAAATCTCTTACGGATTGAAAGATACAGTCCTAAAATGCAATCATATGAACATCACCATTGTAACAATATTCTGTTGCAAGTAATTCACTTCCCAACTTCCCCAAGTCATTTCCACCACCCATAAGACACACATTTGGAATGGAATAGAACTCTTCTAAATGAGACCAACTCCAAGAAGAAGCTCAGCATCTGCCAGATCAAAAGCAGCCTGTATAATTAGCAGCCCATCTACCACTCTACATACTCGCACCAACACCCTGGCTACTGCATTTACCATCCACAGGACACGTTACATTAACTTATCACAGGTCTTCCCAAATATGCAATACTTACCATCTGGAAGAATAAGACAAATGAGCAGACAGGAACAATACCTTCAAGTTCACTCAAAGTTAGATACCATCTTGACTTAAAAGTAGATTGTTGCTCCTTCGTTGTTGCTGAGTTAAAATTCTGGAGCTGCCTCCTTAACTTTACTGTGGGAGCAATGTAGTGCTGTAGAGGCAGCAGCTCGCTACCATCTTCTTAAGGGTATTTAGGAATGGGCAATAAATGCTAGAGCTGCCATTGACATACCCTGTGTAGGAATTTGTTTTTCAACCGTAGTGTTGTTTTATTTCGTTTACTCTTGTTTCTTTCTAACCCTGGATACCTTTACATTGTGACACAGCACAGTAAGTATCCATTGTGAACATCACCCATCAAACTTCAAGTTACACCAACCAAAAGCATTTTGACGGTGCACTTACCAGAATAAATTAACACGTTATGACAGAAATTGAAACAATTATTCAAAAGGAAATAACTTTCACTTAATTTGCACATATTCAGTTCCCCTCCTTGGCTTACTAACATAACAATAAATTATCTAGCCCAACACTGAAAAGATACATTTGCTGGGAACATTTGGAGACCATTTTCCAGAAGAAATGTTGCTGATTCAAGTAAAAACCTCTTGCCGATTTCACTCTTTCTACTGAAGAAAAGCACATTTAAACCCTCACCAACTTCCTCAGCATCACTGCTATTGCTGTCTTCAGCCCTTATTTACTAAAGTGTTCATTGATTCTGTCCAACCTATTCATTTAACATTGTATTAAATGATATGCGTCTGCACTTTCTACGAGCACATGATAAAATCCCAGTTAAATGGATGGTTTGATCATTTGTTGACTTCACATGTGAAGTAAATGAATGATTTTTCATTCACTTCTTGTGTGCAGTAACACTAAAGTTACCTATTTACATGTCGTCATAGGAGTGTTGTAATGTTAACTGTGGGTTATTGACTGTGTGCTTCTTTCTGCTGACTCTGTCCTGGACTGGTGTTACAAGAAAATTCCTAAATAGCAAAAGTGAGAGACCTGTAATACTTGAATATAGAATAGAATAGAAATCTATTACCACATGTACTTTTACATGAAAAATACAGTGAAAAGTTTTATAAGTCGCCCCACGATGGCACCTACATCAATGAGTGAAGACAAACATTAATAATGTAAAAGAGTAAAATGAAGATAAAGTCAATCACAGTTCAGTTAAAGGCTCCTGAGCTCAGGGAAAGCCAATTGAGGAACAATGGAATACCCTGAAGATGCAGCCAGGACGAGACTGCCATTCTGACCCACGTGGAGCACTCGTCCGGAAGCCTCTGCCGAAGAAGACAGCCACACTGGGCTGACCCCGCCACTCCCAGACAAGACTACCTGCCAGGCCGCTGGAACACTTGGAAGACGAAGATGAAAAAGACCTTCACGCTGAGGAAGAGACCGCCACGCTGTGCCAAGACCGCCACTCCTCCTCCTTCAGGCCCCAGCCGTGGGCCTGGAGACTTGGCCTAGCCTGCAAGTCTGGGCCGGGGGAGTCAGCCTGACACCTCCATCCTTGTTCCTCAGCAACCAACTCAACTAGTGAAGAAGTAGTCAGTGATTACCATGGAAATACATCCTCTGATGTCGTAACCTAAATTTGGCGCAGCACTATGTTCCTTGCCATGTTAAGATGAGATATTTAAGCCACAAAGACTGTAGTGCAGAGGGCCAACTGCAAATGATCCTCAAGTCATAAAATCAGCTCGGGTTAACAGGGTGTCATTGTGGCTTCTGTAGTCTATGAGCTGAACAAAAGCTCTTGGCCAATTCTTTTCAAAGCCTGAAGAATGGATGATCTATTGGACATCTCAGAAAGAGCATGTGAGACGCATAGCAGAAGAATCTGAAATCTAACGCATCAAAGGTTTTCAATAACATATATTGCAAATTACCTTTATGCATACTTGCCACTTCTCCCACAGGTGTGAAAGCATGTTATCTTAATGTCACTTATTGACAGGAACCATAGCATTCTTCCACCCCTACTGTCAGTCATTTACAAAAAGCTCTACCAGTAACAGTATGCAACCATCTAGAAATGTTTTCAATGAGGAACTTAGGATCAAGTTCCAAGGATGAGACGACACAGCACTAAGGTCGAAAGGAGTAAGAGAGAAAATGAGGAAAATCAAGCTCCTTTACTTGAAATTACCTGTTTCATTAAGACGATGCCGCAAAATGTCAACTTGTGCTTCTTGTATCTTTCTCCAGCTCTAATGGGGAGGGAAAATTAAATTCGACAAAGCTAATGGAAAATCCAAACAAAAAATTCAAACGTCTTTAGTAACAATGTAAAAATATATTGCTACTCTTTAAGTTTCGTCCTCTCATCTCCTGTTTCAAGCCTCAATGTTCCAGGCCATGCCACGATCAGGCTTGGGGAAGGTGCCATATTCTTGTAAATGAAGAAACCTCAGAAAATGAACAAACAGGAGCAGCTACAAATAGCTACACCTTTATCTCTGTTACAAACTGCATCCCACCTAAATCACTCCAAAGAGCAGAAAAAAAAAGTTGCAGCAATTTTGAAAGCATTAAAGGCACATTTTGAACCTGACATATAAGCAGCATATGTTCAACATCAGAGCTCAAGGTAAAACAGAACATATTGATAGATATGTGACTGCATTAAGACAGCTCATAGATCCTGTGCATTCAGACACCCGAAAATGATCTAATCAAAGTTGGAGTTATCTTCAGCACATGAGATTCTATGGTAACAGTGCAACTGCTAAGAGAAAAACATTTTTTTTTAATATCCATTCACGGGATGAGGGCATCACCAGCCAGCATCATTCATTGCCCATCCCTAATATCCCAGAGGGCAGTTAAGAGTCAAACACATTGCTCTGGGTCTGGAGTCACATATAGGCCAGGCCAGGTAAGGATGGCAGTTTCCTTCCCTAAAGGACATTAGTGAACCAAATGGGTTTTTCTGACGATGGATTCATGGTCGTCATTGGACTCTTAATTCCAGAATTTTTTTATTGAATTCAAATTCCACCATCTGCCAAGGTGGGATTCAAACCTCCGGTTCCCAGAACATTATTTTTGTCTCTGGATTAACAGTCTAGCGATAATACCACTGGGCCATCAACTCCCCTAGGCCATCTTACTCTCAAATAAGTTATAATCATGTGCGGAAACTTGTATATCAACAGCTAGACCATGTGTATGGGAGAACAGACAAGTATGTCCAGAATACCCTGATCTGTGCCCTATTTGGATAAGCGGCTCAGACATATTCATTATGTTGCAAAGCTGCCTAGACCTTTCTAGTGCAGCAATCTGGAGGAAAGCAGTAAGCATCCACAGAAGGACCAGCAGAAAGATCAAGGTAAAAGTTGCATATATATAGCAGAGGTAATCAAATAAAAGTAAGTAAAGCATGTTCAGCATGGGGAAATGAGTGCTTTAACTGCAAAAAGCTAAACCTCTATGGATGCAGGTGTTTAGCTAAGAAGGAGACAAATAGGCCTACGAATCTCGTAGATATAAACGCCATAGCAATGTCAGATGACAATTCTGACAAATCAAGGGTAGGTATGAGACAGTTCAGTGGAAGTCTAGAGAACAGAAATGGTTTACAGCTATGATGAATACAGTAGAACGAGAGAGTCAACTGAAAAGGAAATACTGGATAGACACTGGTGCTTTCCTGTAACATTGGGAGCTTTGCAGACCTCTCTAAAATTACACTAATCGGTGATTGTAGTGATTGTAATGAGGTCTGCCATGTGGACCATTAGAATATGAGTTCCCTGATTGGGACTGTTAACTTGGTCCATTCAGGGAGCCCTGGCTGACAGATAAGAACAGGAGTATCAGAGGCTCTGCTTGCTCTGAGAGAGCAGGATCAGTGTCAAGGATTTTCCATGTGTAAATAAAGGGAGACTTGGTGATGGGATACTGGCCTCTGATGGAGATATTTCAGCGGTGACGAGAGAAGAAATTTGTTTGCGATGGTCTGTTTGAACTGGGGTAGGCATTTCTGGCATCATGCTGTTATTTGGGAAGCTTGACTCTTTTCAACCTGCTGTCAAAGACTGGGCCCAGTATGTGGAAAGGATTTTTTTTTTCCCCAGGCAAATAACATTGGGGCAGATGAAAAGCAATGAGTAACATGCACCTTTTTTTAAAGTTATTAGAAGCCTAACCTTCCTTGAAGCACCAAGTACTAAAACCTTTCAAGAGTGATGGATTTAGTTAAGGAATATTCAGGCCTGAAGCCTGAAGTGTGTTGGAACACAGTCCAGGAAGACAAGTAGCAAATGCTGATGCATTGAGCAACCTCCCACTGGTGGATTCACCACTGGAAGAGGCATAATAGTTTAAAACTGTCCGGATATGCTGTCAGTCACAGCTGACAATGTCAGGCCCAGAATATAACAAGATCCGGTCCTGGCAAAACTGAAACAGCTGGTGGGTGATCTGGGGAATCAAAGGACCATCACAGCCAGAAATGAAACCTTTATTAACCCAGAGAGACCAGATTACATTAGAACGAGGCATAATATTGTGGGGAGGAAGAGCGATTGTCCCGAGCAAAGGTCACTGCCCGATACTGGCTTAACCCCTCCAGGGTCATGCAGGGGTTTCCAAAATGAAGATGTTTGAGAGAAGTTAGGCCTGGTGGCCAGGATTGGATACAGACATGGCTGCTTTGGTGGGGCAGTGCCCAGAGTGCCCATGAGGATAGAAGTTGCTGCCAGCAGCTGCCCCACATTCATGGGAATGGCTGGGTAATCCTTGGACCCGGTTATATATGGACTATGCCGGTCCTTTCCCTTCATCATTGTGGACACACACAAAGTAGTTGGAAATGCATAGAATTCATTCGTCAAACACGGGGCCGACAATAGAAAAACAGGGTGCATCTTTTTGCAATACACAGACTCCCAGAAGAGTATTGGCCATTGTTTACTACCAGGGAATTTGAGCATTTCCTAATTTGGTATTCATCATACAAGGACACCTTCATACCATCCATCATCCAATGGTTTGACAGCAAGAGCAGTCCAAACTTTGATGATAGACTTAAAGAAACAGCCTAGAGCTTCACTAGATACCAAACTGCCTCAGTTCCTGTTTGATTACTGGATCACCCTTCATGCAACTACGGGGATAGCTCCAGCAGACACGAAAACAGTAATTGCTGGAAAAGCTCAGCAGGTCTAGCAGCATCTGTGGAGAAAAATCAGAGTTGATGTTTCATTCTTCAGTATATTTTTGATTAGGGATAACATTATGGATATACTTGGGGAGAATATTCCTGGGAGATCACCCAGTGGAGTTATATGTGTGGAACTGAGAAATAAGAAAGTGATTACCTTGTTGAGATTGTTATTGTTTCCCTCCCCAGTAGTCAGCAGGAAATTGAGAAACAAATTTGTAAGGAGATCTCAGTTATCTGTAAGAATAATAGGGTGATTATGGTAGGGGAATTTAACTTTCCAAGCATAGACTGGGACTGTCATAGCGTTAAGGGCTTGGATGGGGAGAAATTTAAGTGTGTACAAGAAAATTTTCTTATTGAGTATGTCGATAAACCTACTCGAAGAGCAATACGTGACCTTCTCTTGGGAAATAAGGCAGGGCAAGCAACTGAGGTGTCAGTGGGGAAGCGCTTTGGGGCATGTGACCATAATTCCATTAGTTTTAAAATAGTTATCGAAAAGGATTGAACTGATCAGAAAGTTAAAATTTTAAATTGGAGTAAGGCCAATTTTGACAGTATTAGACTGGAACTTCCAAAAATTGATTGGGAGAGGCAGTTTGTGGGTAAATGGATGGCTGGGAAGTGGGACCCCTTCAGAAACGAGAATGAGAGTTCAGAGACAGCTTGTTCCTGTTTGAGTGAAGGACAAGGCTGGTTGATTTAGGAAATGCTGGATGACTATAGAAATTGAGTCTCTAGTCAAGAAAAAGTTTATGTCACGTATAGACAGCCAGGACTGTGTGAATCCCTACAGTATAAGGTCAATAGGAGTATACTTAAGAGGGAAATCAGGAGGGCACAGAGGGGACATGAGATAGCTTTGGCAAATCATAGAATCCCTACAGTGTGGAAGCAGGCCATTTGGCCCATAGAGTCCACGCTGATCGTCTGAAGAGCATCCTGCCCACCAGCCCTATCTCTGCACTCATAGACAATCCAGCCAGCCTGCACATCCCTGGACAGTGTGAGCAATTTAGCATGGCCAAACCATCTACCCTGCACATCTTTGGACTGTGGGAGGAAACCAGAGCACCCAGATGAAACCCACGCAGACACAGGGAGAACACGCAAACTCAACACAGACAGTTCCCAAGGAGGGTGGAATCGAACCTGATGCTGTGAGGCAGCCGTGCTAACTACTGAACCACCACGCTGCCCTTTATAGAGTTGAGGAGAATCCAAAGAGATTTTAAGTATATTATGGGTGAAAGAGTAACTAGGGAGAGAATAGGGCCCCTTAAAGATCAACGTGGCCATCTATGTGTTGAAACACAGGAGATGGCTGAGATACTAAACGAATATTTTGTTAGTATTTACTGTGGAGAAGAACATGGAAGCTAATGAACTTGGGGAAATAAATAGTGTGAATTGAGAAGAGTTCATATCATGGAAGAGGTGGTGCTGGAGGTCTTAAAATGCATAAAGGTAGATAAATCCCCAGGATCTGATCAGATGTTTCTCAGAACTCTGTGGGAAGCTAGGGAAGAGATTGCTGGGCCCCCTTGCTGAGATATTTGTATCATCAACAGCCATGAGTGAGTGGTGCCAGAAGACTGGGGGTTGGCTAATGTGGCGCCATTATTTAAGAAAGGCGGTAAGGAAAAGCTAGGGAACTGTAGGCCAGTGAGCCTGAGGTCACTGCTCGGTAAGTTGTTGGAGGGGATGCTGAGGGACAGGATTTACATATATTTGGAAAAGACTGATTAGGGCTATTCAACATGGCATTGTGCGTGGGAAATCGTGTCTCACTAATTTAATGGAGTTTTTTTTGAGGAAATGACAAAGAAGACTGAAGGCAGAGCTAAAAACAGAAGTTACTGGAAAAGCTCAGCAGGTCTGGCAGCATCTGTGAACAAAAATCAATTAAAGTTTTGGGTCTGGTAACCCTTCCTCAGAACTGACGGTAGCTAGGAAAATGTTGGTTAATGTGCAGAAGATAGGGTGGTGGGGGGGGAGCAGTAAGGAGTAAACAACAGGTGGGGATACAGCCCAAAGAGAGAGCAGAGCAGTTAGACAGACAAAGGAGTTGATAGTGATCTGGCTAAGAGGGTGAATAGCTATTAATGGGGACTGTTAATGGCTAACAACAGGTAGTGTGTAATGCCAGGTTATGTGATAACCAGGCCTGGTATGTTGGGTAGGGAGACTTTGGTCCCCAAAATGATTGATTTTGTTATTGAACCTGGAGGACTACAGAGTCCCCAAGTGGAAAATGAGGCATTGTTTTCCAGCTTGTGCTGAGCTTCACTGGAACACCACAGCAAACCTGGGACAGAGATGTTGGTCAGGGAACAGGGTGGTGTGTTAAAGAGGCAGGCAACTGGAAGCTCAGTCTGTCTTGTGGGCAGAACACAGGTGTTCTGTGAAGTGGTCATTCAGTCTACACTTTGTTTCCCCAATGTAGAAGGAGACCACACTGTGAGCAGCAAATGCAGTAAACTAGATTGTGTGAAGTGCAGGTGAAGAAGGTATGTTTGGGCCCCTGGATGGTGGGGAAGGAGGAAGTGAACATACAGGTGTTACACCTTTGCCGATTGCAGGGGAAGGTGCCATACGACTGTGGGGAGGTGTTGGGGGTAAAGGAAAAGTGGACCAGGGTGTCCCAGAAGGAACGGTCCCTGTGGAAGCTGGACAAGGGAGTGGAGGGAAATATGTGTCTGGTGGTTGCATCTTGCTGGAGATGGTGGAAATGACTTCTGATGATTCTGGATGTGGATGATGGTGGGATGGTCAATAAGGACAAGGGGAACCCTACTGCTGTTGCAGAACAGAAGAGGGGGCTGAGGGTGGAAGTGCGGGAGATGGGTCACACCTGGATGAGGGCCCTGTTGACAACAGTGCTGGGGAATCCTCGGCTGAGGAAGAATGTGGATGTTTTGGAGGCTCCGTTGTCAAAGTTGGTCTCTTCGGAACATATGTGACGGAAACAGAGGAAATGAGAGAATGGGATGAAGTCTTCACAGGGAGCAGGATGTGAGGATGTATAATGCATGTAGCTGTGGGAATCAGTGGGTTTATAGTTGATATTAGTGGCCAGTCTATCCCCAGAAATGGGAACAGATGTTGAGGAAGAAAAGAGGTGTCGGAGACCAGGTAAATGTGAGGGCAGAGTGGAAATTGGAAGTGAAATTGATTAACTTTCCAATTCCAGATGAGAGAGGGAAGCAGCACCGATGATATTCTTGTCGTTGGAGGTAGAGTTGTGGGCAGGGGGCCAGACTAAGACTGGAACAAGGAATATTCCACACCCCACAAAGAGACAGGCATAACTGGGGTCCATGTGGGTACCCATGGCCACTCCTCTGACAGGAAGAAAATGAGAGGAGTTAAAAGAGAAGTTGCTGAGAGTGAGGAGGAGCTCGGCCAAGCAGAGGAGGGTGGTGGTGGGTGGGGACGATTCAGGCCTCTGCTCCAAGAAGAAGCAGAGAGCCCTAAGACCCTCCTGGTGGGGGACGGACGTGTAAAGGGATTGCACATCCATGGTAAAGACAAGGCAGCTGGAGCCCATGAACTGGTAATTGCAAAACGAAAGTGTCCGAGGAATCACAGATGGATGTGGGCAGGGACTGGGCCAGGGGAGAGAAGACTGAGTTATTGTAGAATTGCTGCAGTGCTCCAGCAAGCTCAGTGCAAGCTAGAAGAACAACACCTCATTTTCCACTTAGGGACTCTGCAGCCCTCAGGATTCAATAATTTTAGGGCCTGAACTCTCCCACGTCCCAGCCCCTACCCCACACACCAGGCTTTGTTATCACATAGCCTGCCATTACACACCTGCTGCTGTTAGTCACTAACAGTTCCCATTAACAAGTATTCACCTTCCCAGCCAGATCATTATCAACTCCTTTGTCTGTCCAACTACTCTTCTCTCTCTTTGGGATCTATCCCCACCTATCGTTTACTCCTTACCCCCACCCCCACACTATCTTCCGCGTATAAAGCAACATTTTCCTAGCTACCTTCAGTTCTAAGGAACGGTCACCGAACCCAAAATATTAACTCTGATCTTTCTTCACAGATGCTGCCAGAACTTTTCCCAATTTCTGTTTTTGTTCCTAATTCACTTAAAGTTGAGCCACAGGTAGACGGGGTGGTGAAGAAGGCATTTGGTACGCTTGCCCTCATCGGTCAGAACGTTGAGTAGAAGAGTTGGGCGTCATGTTGCAGCTGTTCAGGACATTGGTGAGGCCGTTCTTAGAATACATCACACAATTCTGGTTGCCCTTTTATCGGGAGGATGTTGTTAAACTTGAGGGTGCAGGGAAGATTTACAAGGATCTTGCCACGAACGGAGTATTTGAATTTAAGGAAGAGGATGAATAGACCGGGGCTTCTTTCCCTGGGTCATCAGAGGGATGACCTTATAGAGGTTTATGAAGTCATGAGGGGCATGGATAGGGTGAATAGCCAAGATCTTTTGGGTTGGAGAGCCCAGAACTAGACAGCATAGGTTTAAGGTGAGAGGGGAAAGATTTAGAAGGGACCTAAGTGGCAACTTTTTCACACAGAGGGTGGTGCGTGTATGGAATGAGCTGCCAGAGGAAGTGGTGGAGGCTGGTACAATTACAACATTTAAAAGGCATTTGGATGGGTATGTGAATAGGGAGGGTTTAGAGGGATGTGGGCCAAGTGCTGGCAAATGGGACTAGATTAAGTTAAGATTTCTGGTCAGCATGGACAAGCTGGATTGAAGGGTCTGTTGCCATGCTGTATAAAAGTCAATACTGCAGATGCTGGAACTGTGAAACTAATACTGAAGATGCTGAAGAAACTCAGTTAGGTCTGGCAGCATCTGAAGAGAGAAAGAGTTAATATGTCAAGTGTTGTGATTCTTCTGCTTCTTTAAATCAGATTTAAACTCTGCAGTTCTGCCACATCCAATGATGAGTGATGGTAGGCCACTAAGCAACTCACGGATGGAGGAAGCTCCACAAATATCCCCATCCTCAATGACTGGGGAGCCCAGGACACCAGTGCAAAAGATAAGACATAAACATTTGCAACGCTCTACAACCAGACGCATTAATTGGATGACAAATCTTGGCCTCCTCCACTGGTCCCTAGAATCACAGATACCAAAATTTAACCAATTCATTTCACACCACATGATATCATGAAATGGCTGCAGTCACTGGATACCACAAAGGCAAAGGACCTAACAACATGCCAGCGGTAGTACTGAAGACTTATGATTCAGAACTTGATCCACCCCTAGCCAAGCTGTTCCAGTACAGCTACAACACAGCATCTGCCAGATAACATGGAAACTTTCCCAGGTTTGGGAAAAGCAGAACAAATTCCATCTCAGTCACTTATCACCCCATCAGTCTCCTGTCAATCATCAATAAAGTGATGAAGGGATCAACAACAGCACTTGCTGAATAATAGCCTCCCCAACAACACTCAATTTAGATTCTGCCAGGACCATTCAGCTTTTGACCTCGTTACAGCCTTGGTCCAAATGTGGCCAGCAGTGGGCAGGGACCTAAACTTAGGGCCTAAACTCTCCCCTGTCCCAGCACCCTACCACACAGCCTGCCATTACACATCACCTGTCATTAGTCACTAACAGGCCCCATTTAACAACTATTCACCCTCGCAGCCTCATCGTTATCAAATCTTTGTCCGTCAAACTGCTCTCCTCTCTGTTTAGGCTATATCCTATCGTTTACTCCCTATCCCAAACCTCTCCCTTTCTTCTGCATATAAAGTGATGTTTTCCCAGCCACTGTCAGTTCTAAGGGAGGGTCACCGGACCCGAAACGTTGACTCTGATTTTTTCTTGACAGGTGGCAAGTAGCCTTGGTGCCGCAAGTGTCAGGCAATGACCATCTCTAAGAGAATCTAACCGTTACTCTTTAACATGCAATGGTGTTACCATTGCTCAATCCCCGCCATCAACATTTTATGGGTCACAATTGACTAGAAACTGAACTGGACTAGTTACCTAGAAACTGGCTACAACAGGTCAGAGGTAAAAAAGATCCTGCAGCAAGTAACTCGCCTCCTGACTCCCCAAAGCCTGTCCATCATCGACAAGGCACAAGTCAGGAGTGTGATGGAATACTCCCCACTTGCCTGGATGGGTGCAGCCCCAACAACACCAAGAAGCTGGACACCATCCAGGACAAGGTAGCCCATTTGATTGGCACCACATCCTCAAATATTCCTCCACCACTAATGCAGAGTAGCCATAGACTGCCACCATCTGCAAGACGCGCTACAGAAATTCACTTAGGCTCCTTGGACAGGGCTTTATAAACCTATGACCAATACTATCTAGAAGAACAGTGGAGCAAGCATATGGGTCCACCTTACAGAAGGAACGCTGTCTTGATGAAAATGCCATCCTTCCAAAGAGCCATTTAAAGGGACTCTACTAGCTCAGATGGGCGTTCAAGAGTCTGTGACACTTTTCAACTAACAGGACTTATCCACATCAATTCCACCCAAAATAGGTGAACTAATCATCTATCTTATTGCAAGATGGCTGCTTCAATTGCCTTAACAATAACTGAATTTACAAAATAAATTAATGCATGAGATTTTCTATATATACTCAGGGTATGGGTATAACCAATATTGATAAAGGCACATTACTAGTCTTTTCTGAGAGACTAGAAAAGGATAATGGGTCTCTGCTTCTTAAACCAATTGATATTCGAGATGTTACACTCAGTGGTGTTAATTAAGGAATTCCAGGTTACTGAACCGGTGAAAATGAAGGACTATTGTTACATATCTAAGTTCGCTAAGTGTCTGATTTTGGAGGGAATCTTGAAGGATAGGATGTTCCCAGGGCATTCCAGGTTTTGTGTTTGTGGTTGAGATCACAAGGGGCCGAAGTCATCTCGATCAATATTGGCACTGCTAAGTGAAATAACTCCACAGAGGGTGGTATCCTGTCACTCATCATCCTTTATTTGCACGTGGAGAGTACTTGACACTGATCCAGCTCCCTCAGAGCCAGCTTTCAGACTGAAAAGAACCTCTGGCACTCCTGTTTATATCTACCAGCCAGGGCTCCCTGATTGGGGCTGTTAAACTGATCCAATCAGGGAACTCATCTAGGTCCCAGCCGGGTTGACGTTGTTACGGTCTATACACTGAGATTCATGCCACCGTACAGATCCAAAAGAATTTTTAAAGAAGATACTGCATTTGAAACACATTTGAACTCTTCAGAAACAGATACAGCATAGTACGATGGCAGAAAGTAACTTTCTGACTTGTAACAATCGTAGACAGATACATTACAGAAGTTACTCATTTGTTGCTGAATAAGGTAGCTTAATGTAGTGAGGAGCTTCAGGGCCAAAGAATTGAGATAAAATGATAATGAAAATATATAATTTTATCCATTGTTTTATGAACTTACTGGTATCATTAAAAGACATGGCCAATAGAGACATTACCAGCTGTGAGGTTTAGTCACTACTGGTGAATCATAAAGTATTTTATTTTGCATGAAATTGGTTAAAGTGTCAAATATAAACTTAACATCCTACAAGTGAAACAGTAATCCCTTGTTCACCGAGCCATCTCACATCCTGCTGCCAAACAAAACATGACCACCTCATCATCCATACAACACTGTAAGCTCTGTTGCTCATGTGGTCAGCAATTGAAACAAGTAATACCTAAGTTTTGGGAAGACACATTATCTAAAGGCTTTTCTAGAGTCTCTGTCTCCAATGTAGGTGATAAACCCTTGTCCTGGAACTGGGAGCAGTGATACAACAGTTCTCAGGCATCATAGCAGCTTTGAGTGGTGATGCCAAGATCTGGAAGGAAAACACAACTGATTTATGACCGGTTATTACTATGACTGAGCAGGTTGATTACATGACCAAAATTATGTTTTCACACTGGTCTTTATTTTTCATCTTCACTGGTGACCATGCCTTTAGCTGCAAAGGGACCTTAGTTTCAAACTCTCTCCCTAAACCTGTCTGCCCCTCTCCTACTTTTAAGCTGCTCCCTACAATCTTTCGACCCAAGATTTGGGTCACAAAGCCTTATATTTCCAAATGATGCTTAGGGTCAAAATTAATCTGATGGCATTTCTGCAAAGCAGCTTGAGATATTTTCATAAGTACTACATAAATACAAGCTACTGTTGTTTTTATCATTTATCCATTGAAATTGTAATTTTGTGGGCCAACACTGACAGCTTGCTGCATATCTGGGGGAGCTGCACCTTCTGTAATGTTTTGGTAGATTGCTTCTAATATCTTGCGAATGGTATTTGATGAGGGTTGGAAAAGGCTGGTCCCTTGTTCATTGCTACTGATGATCAACTATTAGTTTCCCTTAACAGTACAATGTGTAAATTAGACTTTGGACCCTTCACTACGAATCATTCTTCTTAAAATGGAAAGAACTGCGGACGCTGTGTTTCAGCGACATAAACAGAAATTGGCTAAAGCTCAGCAGGTCTGGCAGCATCTGTGGAGAGAATTCTGAGTTCGCATTTTGGGTCGAGTGACCCTTCCTCAGGAATCAGTCTGTTATCTGCACCAGCTTTACTCCTCCAAGATGATGATCTGTGATTGGAATTATTTTCTAAACTATTCGTTAATGGAATGTGGGTATCCTTGGCAAGACCAGCTTTTTATTATCCACTCTTAATTCTTGAAGATGTAGTGATCCACATTCTCGAACTGGAATTCAACACACTAACGATGCAGGTCTGGTGTAGTTTGCACAGAATCTTGGAGATAATGGTGTTTCCATAAACTTGCTGCTGTTGTCTTTCTCAGTGCTAGAGACTGTAGACTTAAGAGGCACAATTAAAGATGCTTTTGCAAATGGAGGGTCCAGACCCAAAACGTCAGCTTTCCTGCTCCTCTGCTGCTCGGCCTGCTGTGTTCATCCAGCTCTACACCTTGTTATCTCAGATTCTCCAGCATCGGCAGTTCCCACTATCTTTGGCAAATGGATGCTGTCCATTGTTGAACTGCAGTGACGTTGCACTGGTGGGGGTTCGAATGCGAACAAAGCAGCTTGCTTTACCCTTTAGGATGGTAAAGTTCTTGATTGGTGTTGGAGCTGTACCCATTCAGGCAAGTGGAAAATATTCTATCACACACTGTCTGGTAGTTGGTGTAAAAACCATCGGAATATCATAAGGTGAGCCTTTCAGCATGGAAAAGCCGAAGTTGCTGCTATGGTTAGAGTATTTAGATGGCTGACCCAGTAAAGTTTTCGGTCAATGGTAACCTCCAGGATATTATTATAGGGGGATTTCAGTGATGGTAATGTCGTCGAATGTCAAGAGGGGGTGGTGGACTCTTTCCTGTTGGAGATGGTTATTGTTGGGCATTTGTGTGGAATAAATATTATTTGTAACTTAAGAGCCCCTGCCCGATCTTGTGTGGGTCTTACCACAACCAGGCAAACGTTGCTTAAGAAGTTGAAAAGTTGCAAATGGAACTGAACACTGTATATTCTACAGTGGACATCTTGACTTCATCTCATTTGATGGAGGGAAGGTCATTGAATGAGAATGCTGATAAAGGTTGGGCACACTGCCCTGGGAAAGCTTGTAATGATGTCCTGGGAATGAAATGAACTGGCATCGAACAATTCCAGCTCTAATCTATCATCCTGCTACATTCAGTCCATCATAAATAGTGATGAAGAATTAAATACCCAAATTGGAAAAAGAGACTCCACAAGCATTCCCATCCTCAATGGGGAAGCCCAGCACATCAGTACAGAAGATGAGGAAGAAGCATTTGCATCCACCTTCAGCCAAAGTGTCAGGTGGATGATCCATTTCACCTTCTCCAGCAGTCCTCAAAATCACAAATAGTGGTCTTCATCGAATTCTATTCCCTCCATTTGATATCAAGAGTTGGCTGAACTACAAAGGCTATGGATCCTGACAGTATTCTGGCACCTCGTGTTTTAGAACTACCCATGTTCCAGTACATCTACGACACTGGTATTGACCCAGCATTGAAGAACATTTCCCATGTACGTCCTGACCACAGAAAGCAGGACAAATCCAACCCAGCTAATTACAGTCCCATCAGTCTTGTCTTGATTATCAACAAAGTGATAGATATTGTCAACAGGGCTATCAAGGACCATTTAAACACTGACACTCACTGATCCTCAGTTTGGGTTCCACCAATTGACTTCATTAAAACCTTGGTCCAAACATGGACAAAGGACATGAACTCAACAGTTGAGGAGAGAGTGACTGCCCTTGACACGAAGACCACACTTGACTGAATGTGGCATCAAGGAGCCCTAGCAAACTGGGATTAATGGGTATCGGAGAAACCACTCCACTAGTTGGAGTTGTACCTAGGACAAAGGAAGATGGATGTGCTTTTTTGGAGGTCAGTCATCTCAACTCCAGGACATTGCAGGAGTCCAGGAATTCTTCAGGTGTGTCCTTGGTCTGACCATCTTCAGCTGTCTCACCAATGACCTTCTGTCTACCGTAAGGTCAGAGAGTGCAAACATCAGCAAAAATCCCCAACGTATAGTCCCAGTCGCAGCTCCTCAGATACTGAAGCAGTCCTCGTCCAAATGGCATGATCTAGACAAGATTCAGGCTTGGGCTGATAAGTAGTAAATAACTTCGATACCACACAGTGTCAGGTAATGACTATTTCCAACAAGATAGAATCTAACTATCTTCCTTCGATATTCAATTGCATTATGCAGAAACATAAAAACTAGGAACAGGAGTAGGCTATTCAGCACTTCAAACTTGCTCCACCATTTAGAATGATTTATGTCTGACCCTTTGTCTCAACACTATATTCTCACATTATCGCCAGCCCTTTTGATGCCTTTATTATCTTAAAAGAAATCTGTCTGCTTCTTGAATATATTCAGTGCCTTGTCCTCCATAACCTTCTGTGGTAGAGAATTCCATAGGATCACTACCCTTTGAGTGAAGAAATGTTTTGCCATCTCAGCCGAAATGGTCTACCCTATATCCTGAGACTGTTCCCTGGTTCTAGACATCCCAGCTAGGGGAAACATCCTTTCTGCATCTAGTCTCCCCAGCCATGTTAGAATTTTATACATTTCAATCAGATCCCCCTCTGCTCATTCTAAACCCTAGTGAATACAGGCCCAGGCAAACCAATCTCTCTCCTCACATAACAATCTTTCCATCCTCGGTATCAGCCTAGTGAACCTTACCATTGCTGAGATCCCCATTAGCAACATTGTGGACTTACTGTGGACCAGAAACCGAACAGGGGTCAGCCATGTAAGTGCTGTGGCTACAAGAACAGGTTAGAGGTTGGAAAGTCTGGCCTGAATAACTCAGCTTCTGACTCTAGGTACTTGCTAAGAGAATATAGCCACAAGTTTCTACAGCTTTGGACAAACAGAAGTGAAATTTACTATACAAAAGTTACACCAGTAAAACCGATGACAAAATAGATGGAACTTTTCCTCTAACAGACAGAATTAACGTGAGGTAAAAATGGGGAACAGAAACTCTGTTTGAACATTGCTCAGAGCACACCAAACCGCAAAACAATCAAGACAGATTTGATGGATTTCTTAGCAAAACCCCCTAGACAGTACCGCGGATCTGTAAATCTCATTGAAACCTTCTCTCCTCTACAAGGTATTTCAGTTCTTCACTTCAGAATATCTAGGAACTCCCTCAAAACCTGCTTTGCCATGGACTGTCTCAATGACTGCCCATGTTCTTGGAACTGTACTCCCACAAATCCTTGAGACTACACTCCAGCTTTTCTAAATACACCTAATCTCACTAAGCTGATACTGCTCAAGAATTTTGCCCAGCTCCAATAGTTTTCAGTTGCACCAAGCAAATTACTACTTGTGGGCTTCCTTCACCCCATGCCCCCCATTCTCAGTTGCACTGAATTATTAACAGCAATGGCCTAGTGGTATTATCACTGGAATGTTAATCTAGAGACCCAGGTGATGTTCTGGGGGCCTGGGTTTGAATCCCGCCACAGCAGATGGTAGAATTTGAATTCAGTGAAATATCTGGAATTAAGAGTCTAATGATGACCATTAATTTGTTGTTGATTGTTGGAAAACCTGTCTGGTTCGCTAATGTCCTTTAACGAAGGAAACTGCCATCCTTACCTGGTCTGGTCTAATGGGGATCCCTCAGCAATGATAAGGTTCACTAGGCTGATACCCAGGCTACTGGCACTCAGAGGTTTGCCGGAGACAAGGCACCTGCTATGCCCCAGGCAGGAGAGGACCCTATGGTATTGGTACGTTTTTGTAATCACTCCATTTAAATAATAGTCTGGCTTTTGATTCTACTGACCAAAGTTCATCCTGAGATTAAATTTCATCTTTCAAGTCTTTGCCCACTTGCTTCTTGCAGATTCCTTATGTCTTCATCACAACAAATCCTCACATCTATCTTAATATCATCAGCAAATTTGGTTACAGATTTGGTTCCGTTTTCCAGGTCTTTAATACAGATAGCAAATAGTTGAGGCCCTAGGAATGATCCTTGCAACGCTGTGCTAGTTACGTATTTCAAAACTGAAAAGACCCAACAATCTGGACTTTCAGTCTTCGGTGTGTTAACCAATCTTCAATCCTTGTGAATACAATGAAGCAAGACTGTGAGATCCTGCCTTGTGCAACTAGCATTGAATGCATTCTGAAAATTCAAATATATTGCATCTACTCTTTATCAACTGTGCTAGTTATATCCTCAGAACTTGAGCAAATTTGTCAAACATGATTTCCCTTTTATGAAACCATGACTCTGATAGTGTTTAGCTTTTCCAAATGCCCTCCTATTTCTTCCTTAATAATGCAGTCTAGCACTTTCCCAGTGCCAGATGTTAGGCTAAGAGGCCTATAGTTTCCTGGTTTCTCTCCCCTTCCCTTCTTGAACAAGGCTGTCACATTAGCAGCTTTCCAACCTGCTTGAACGCTCCCAATGAGTGCTGAAATATTTTGACCAGTACCTCTGCAATCACTGTAGCCACTTCTTTTCAAGCCCCTGGATGCAAACCTCATCAGGTTGGGGTGTGATCAGTTGGCAGATGCCAATGTCCATGGGACACTTGCGCATTTGGCTAAACAGCCTCTGATCTATTTTGTGCCGTTAAAAAGTTCCATGAACATTCTACCTCCAGGTATTTAAGTCCTGATGGGATGGGAACCAGGATCCAGGTAAAAGGAGGTGAGACCAAACTGAGCTAATGCAGTTCGAGTTGATTGGACAAGTCTGAGCTCAAGGTGCTCGGGATCATGAGGCTCTCCCAGCAGGTTCCTGCCAATATCAGCAGCTCCCTGGAAGAAGCCCTCATTCCCAGTGAGGCGGGTGAATAGGCATTGCCAATGCCTGACAGGATGGCAGTGAGGGGAGGTTACCATCTCCATCTGTAGCATGTCACCCAGTCCCCACCCTGGATCACTGCCCTCTTTCCAAGTTCTGAGCTTTCCTCTACTCCAAGGTGCAAGGTGCAACAATTTTGGAGGATAATTGTAAGGCATGTGTCCAAGAGTGTATGTGAGCGTTGGCCATTCCGATGGGGATGTGTACAGTTTCTCATGGAGATGAGTCATTGGGAACACGTGTATTGACCCCCTGAGGCTGTGCAGGAGAATGTCAGGGAAGTAGAGTGTGAGCCACTCTGTTATAGCCTCCTGAGGTCCTGAGCCCTCCTAGTGCACTGTCTCTGGGTTGGAGGGAGCATGCCTTTGCTGCTAACTTCATCTATCACTTCCGTCCATTCCTTTAAGAAACTGTCCTTTTTTTGCAACCCCCCAACACCAGCCATTCTTGGGATAATTCACCCCACTGCAGCCTCTCAACTCCTTCACGTGGTCCTCCAGGTGAGAGTGAGGGACCAGGAAGAGCTAATCCAGGTCTCTGCTCCACTCCTGCGCTCGCTGCAGCTTGAAAAGTCCAAGTGTTGAGAGACGTGGCTCTGAAACCCTTCCTTTCACAAAAAAGACAAATCAAAATTGGTCTGTGAAAAGAACAGCTTCGAATTAAAGGGAATACCATGTGTTTCAGAGCTGTTTAGACCACCTCCAGGAAACCTTGCTGAAGGCAGGTGAGTGACAAATCTGCCCATTGGACCATTCGTGGCAATTAACTGGCATTTGGGACCAGATGAGAGATGTCACTGGGACTTTAACAGGTGGTGGATGCCTCATGCCTCATGCATGAGACTGGGGTTGATCTCCTGGCAGCCGGCAGGGAGGGGTCAGCAAGATCTCCTTCATTTAAGTACCCCCTCAACCACCAGGAGGTACTTCTTCTACAGGCTTTCAGCTGGAGCCCCATGCCATCCTATGTGAGTGTTCTCCTCCTCAGTGATGGCTGGCAGCTGTGCCCAATATAATTCCATCTGTCCCGGAGGGCACCCCCATCTTAAGCTGCCCTCCCATTCTCCTGCCTTTCCCAGTGGGATTACCAATAAAATGTCTA
Organism: Ginglymostoma cirratum; assembly: GCA_024137785.1. Classification (NCBI taxonomy): domain Eukaryota; kingdom Metazoa; phylum Chordata; class Chondrichthyes; order Orectolobiformes; family Ginglymostomatidae; genus Ginglymostoma; species Ginglymostoma cirratum. Next base: position 4,637,262 of record JAHRHZ010000099.1, read on the forward strand.
AGCTACTGGAACTCCTCCTAAGCCAGCCAGGTGTCTACCCCATGCACCGTCCTCAGCTAGATGACCCTTCTGGAGGGGGCATCTTAAATGGTTGTTGTTGTAATGGTGCGACTGAATTAAATCTTTAGATGACCACATGGTGTATGGGCTAGCTAGATTCCTGGTGACAATAGGGTAGATTTTCTGCCGCCGTCCTCCTTTTAAGGTGGGGATCTACAGGGCTTAATTTGTCTAGGGTCTGTCTCTGGTCTGTCTCTATCTCAGAGGTAGTAATTACAATGAGAGTCAATTCCCAGACCAGGCCATCAGACTGTTGATCTGTGCTATTTCGGTGCAACTATAACTGGTGGCCAACATTAGGTACCCAGCTTTAAGGAGAAGAACATATTGAATAAATTGAATTGACTCTGGTGGTTGGGGGGCTTTGCCAATACATTAGAGTGTATGAGTGTACGAGACTGTGACTGCAACCCACCACAAAGTATCATCACCTCAATAGTCACTACATTTGGACCTTCCAGTACGATCCCAACCTGGTTTAATGCAAGACTTTGCTCTCCACCCTTTCCCTCATCCAGGACAGGCTAGGGAAGCGTAGAAACGGGGGTTTCACTGTGACCATGGATCTGCCATCACTACGACCGCAGTTTTAACAGGAGTGCACAATCAATGCCAGGAGCTCAGAAGCAAGCAGTTCATCTAGAGGTGAAAGCTCATCGCGTTTTAACTTGACAGAGAGTCACTTACACTAACCACTCCGATTCCTCTTCGTAGTCTCGGTTTCCTTAAAATCAACAGAACCCTTCAGAACCAAAACTAGCCTCACACATTCCTATAGTCCAACATTAATGTCTTGTTTCCAATATCACACAGTTCATATTTCCAATTGGATTCTTTTCCTGTTTACTCTGTCTAGGCTGGGATGCCCCTGAAACTGGCCCCTTTCTCCTATGCCTAAGTATTGGACACCCTGTTTGTGCATATGTACCATTTCACTATCGACAATGGCCACTGAGTAATCTACAAACTGTTGACATGTAATAATTCATTGCGTTGTTAAAAGAAATTCCATAAACATCTCATGGTAGATGGCTTTAATTCATTTGGAATAAAACAAGACATTTATTAAAGTTCCTTACGTGTGGCCTTAGAGAAAGCTGAAACTTGTGGAATGCAGATAGTAAAGAAAATGAATGAAACGTTGGCTTTTACAGCTAAAGTAATTGAATACAAAGGGAAAGAAGTAATGTTGCAACTATACAAGGCTTTGGTGCAACTGCCCCTGGAGTATTGTGCACAGCTTTGGTCCCCTTATTTGAGGAAAGATGTAGTGGCATTGGAAGCAGTTCAGAGGAGGTTCACTAGATTGATCCCAGAGATGAGGAATTTGTCTTATGAAGAGAGATTGAACAGTTTAGGCCTATTTTCTCTGGAATTTAGAATAATGTGGGGAGATCAAATTGAGGTATTCAAGATGATGAAAGGTATGGATAAAATAGATGTGGAGCAGATGCTTCCTCTTATGAGGCATTCTAGGATGAGCGGTCATAGTCTTAACATAAAGGGTAGCAAATTTAAAACAGGAGGAGAAACTACTTCTCCCAAAGGGTTGTGAATCTGTGGCATTTGCTACCCCAAAGTGAGGTGGATGCTGAGACAGTGAATAAATTTAAGGAGGAGTTATACAGATTTTTAATCGGTAATGGGTTCAAGGGCGATGGTGAGAAGGCAGGAAAATGGGGGTGAGGAGCATTTCAGCCATGATCGAACGGTGGAGCAGACTTCAATGGACTGATTGGCCTAATTCTGGCCCTGTTTCTTATGACCTTATGTCGTGCTGATTAGCAAGATTTAAACTGGCTTGTCAAAAGAAAAAGCTCTAAATGATGGCAAGTGAAGGTTTCGAAAAGGATTTGAAGGAAATTGACATGTATGATCCCAGATTTAGATTTCTAAAATTGTGAGGGCTTCGTGACCTGAACTTGCTTTCATTGAAAGGAAGATTGAAGGACACATCGGGCAGCTTGGAGGCTCCATGGTTAGCACTGCTGCCTCACAGCGCCAGGGACCCGGGCTCCATTCCACCCTCAGGTGACTGTCTGTGTCTGTGTCTGTGTCTGAGTCTGGCTGCTCTGGTTTGCTCCCAGAGTCCAAAGATGTGCAAGTTTGATGGATTGGCCATGGTAGAGTGTCCAGGGATGTGTAGGCTACACGGATTAGCCATGGGAAATGCAGGGTTATAGGGATGGGGTGGGTCTGGTTGGAACGCTCTTCAGAGGGTCAGTATGACTTGACGGCCGATTAGCCTGCTTCCACACTGTTGTGATTCTATGTGATCCAGGTCTTCAGAATGCTGAAGGCACAGATAATGCCTGATGTAAATGTGACATTGGTCAAAGACTATGAGCACAGAACATACAGTTTTGGATTTAAATGCGATTACAATTTGTAGAAAACAGGGTAAGTCTGAAAATCAAAGATATCCATAGCTTCGAAATAGACTGCATAGACACTATATACAAGGAAAATATATTTCATATTTCAAAGTAACACCTGGTTAACAACCTTCATTTCCTATTTACAGTAGTGAGACTGGTCCAGGTTCTTATACTGACGATTGTATTTTGCCATTGAGAAGCAGATGGCTGCCTTACGGTCACATTCACAGACAAACATCTTACAGGGACTATTTTTGCCTGAAAGAAATAAACATGGCAAAATATCAGTGATTCGTTTGGAAACCACTCGTATCAATGGGTTCTCAAAGGGTATTGCACATGGGAACTGTGACACGGAAGAGGTTCCATGCTCTGTGAATTCTCCCTGCCACCCTGTGATGGATGTTTCTCCACAGGAAGGATCAACACCTTGAGTGCTCCTCGACATTTGCTGCTGTGGCAGAGACCCGACAGCAACTCATAAACATTGCGCCCGATCCAGGACCATGCTCATCACCCTTTCACTTCTATCCTGTCAAGGATGGGCCTTCCCCACATTAACAAACAATGGGACCCAGAGAAACACTTCCTTTTGTGGGAATATCAAAACAAAGCATTGTGAGTATATAATAGGCAACAATAAATAGAGAATCCAGGGCAAACATCTGAAACATTGCTGAGAGTGCAGAACATAAAGTGGTTGAGGCAAACAGAAAAGATGCATTTAAGGGGATGCTAGGTAAAGTATACGATGGAGAAAGGGACATTTATCCATAGAGTTGGATGTAGAAGGGTGTGTGGAACATAAACACTCGCGTAGCCTGTTCAGAGTGAACAGTCTGACAAGTGATGCTGGGACCCAAGTATTAACCAGCAGATCTCCAGGCCCGTACAATGCATACATACATACATACACCTACACACCCCACAGTTCAGTTGGCTGGACAGTTGCTATGGTTATAAGTGGTGCTAAGAGAACGGGATCCTATCCCTGCTCTGGCTGAGGTAGGTTCAAGACTTGCCCCATTCCCTGTCTCTGATGGGCAATGTGCAGCACCAGGTTTTTTATTCATTAGCTAATTGAGTTAATTGTTAAAAAAGAATTGGTTGAATACTGCTTGGGTTTTCTTGGTGAGGGACCATGCGGCATCTACCTTTACATTTGAGACTTTTCAAGATAGAGACAAGGGTGCATTATCTCCCCCTCCAAAACTATTTTGATTTAGGACCGTCCTGGTTTCCCCATTTTGGTTTGTTTATTCTCAATCTTGTCACACCTCCCCCTGATGGGCAGTGCATGTAATTTGTTGAATTGGTCATTTATTTACTCAGTGAGGGGGGGTTTATTTAAAAAGAGCAGAATTATTGGTAGGAGATTGCATCCCCTTTTTAGTTTATTTTAAGAAAAAGACAGCGGGGTCTCGACCCGAAACGTCAACTTTCCTGCTCCTCTGATGCTGCTTGGCCTGCTGTGTTCATTCAGCTCCACACCGTTTTAGCTCAGATTCTCCAGCATCGGCAGTTCCTACTAGCTCTTATCATCGTTTCCGTTTCACTTTGGCCCCACACTCCTGACCTTTCGGCAGCTGGTTGCAGAGTGGGGTAGGCAGGTTGGCGAATCTCCTTGGGATTCAAACAGCCACTAACAGTTTCTGGCCTTGGAAGGGGTCACAGTCTCCCAGCCTGCACTCTGTTACCCTTGGAGAGAGATAGGTGGGCACTGCAGGAGCTGGGTACATCAACTCCCATAATATTTTGATTTATCGTCTGATTCAATGCTCTAGTCATAGTCATAGAGTCATCGAGTCAGACAGCCATACGGCATGCAAACAGGCCTTTTGGCCCAACGTGTCCATCTTAAAACTGAACAAATCCCATTTGCCTGCATTTGGTCCATATCCCTCTCAACCTTTCCTATCCATGCACCTGCCCAAATGTCGTTTAAATGTACCAGCCTCCACTACTTCCTCTGGCAGTTTGTTCCACACATGAACCATCCTCTTGTGTGAAAAGGTTTTCCCCTCAGGTCCCTTTTAAATCTTTGCCCTCTCATTTTAACCCTATGCCCCCTAGTTTTGGACTCCCTTACTTTGCAGAAAAACCTTGGCTATTCATCCGATCCATACCCCTCATGACTTTATAAATCTCTGTAAGGTCTCTCAGCGTCCTATGATCCAGGGAAAAACATCCCAGCCTCTCCTTATAACTCAATGCATAGTGAACGGTTCTGTTTTTAATTTAGTTTGTTGAAAAAAAAAAGCTGAACTCTTTCCCCAATGGGTATTGACTTCTGGATGGGAAAAGGTCAGAAGGGGAAGGTGAACCTTATTTTGCACCATACTACAGATTTACACAAATTCGTTCTCAATCTCTGAATGTCTTTTGCAAGTTGGCTCCAGACCTGGCTAGTGCCGTGGCTCAGCCAGATGGAGTATTGAGGAATGGAGTTAAGAATGTTAGAGTTGAAAACACAACCTTGGTTGACCAGCTCTTCAAAATGTTTTCTCCAGCAAGCACTGACTGCCTCCCTGTTATTGTTGAATTCCTTTCTACGTGTGACTTTCAGCGGGATGTGCTCTTAAAGTGCCTGATGAAGAGACATCTAGACTCGAGACATTAGTGTGCTGTCTCTCCATAGATGCTGCCTGACCTGCTGTGATTTGCAGCATTATTTGCTTCCAGTGCAGATTCCAGCTTCTGCAATAATTTGTTCCAACATTAAGGTACAGAAGTACAGTAACTGCACTTCCAAAGTATTTAATTGACCGTGAAGTGCTTTGGGACATCCTGACACAGTGAAAGGCACTACATAAATGCAACTTCTTTCTTTCATTTGAACCTGATTTCTGCAGAATAACATTTGTACGATATTTAGAGGCACCCAATTTGTACTTACCGACGCACGTAACAGTGTTCTCAGAACAGGTATAACTGTAGCTGATGGTGTAAGGATTGTCAAAGATTCGCCAGCAATCCTTTAGCTTCAAGGCCTCGCTGTAACAGTTATCATGGATTTGACAGCACCTTTTAAAGCATAGATAACATCTCAGTTGATGCATGTGCTCGACTTTACAGATCACTAAATTAAAGCTTCACCCACCAGCCAAAGGGTAGATATTTTTATTTATTATTAGATAGGTTATAGCACACCTCTGGAGCAGGTCGGACTTAAACCCAGGACTTGTGGCCTTGGGGGTCAGGGACATTACCACTGCATCACAAGAACCAGATTTGGTTAGGCCATGTCATTTGAGTTCATGTAATTCTTTGTGGATTTCCATATTTACATGGTGCCACACTGTAAAGTCTGGACGGGAGTCACCGTGCAATGTGCTTCCTGGGAACCAAGATCTCCCAGAATCTGGGGAGAGTTATAGAGTCAAACAGCACAGAAATAGACCCTTCAGTCCAACTCATCCATGCCAACCAGACACCCGAATCTGATCTAGTCCCATTTGCCATCATTTGGCCCATATCCCTCTAAACCCTTCCTATTCACATGCCCATCGAGGTGCCTTTTAAACCTTACAATTATACCAGCCTCCACCACTTCCTCTGGCAGCTCATTCCATACACGCGCCACTCTCTGCATGAGAAAAGTACCCCTCAAGTCCCTTTTAAATCTTTCCCCTCTCATCTTAAACCTATGCCCTCTTGGTTTGGACTCCCCTACCCTGGGAAAAAGACCTTGTCTATTTACCCTATCTATACCCCTCATGATTTGATAAACCTCTATTTGGTCACCCCCTCAGCCTCTGATGCTCCAGGGAAAATAGCCCCAGACTATCCACCCTCTCCCTAAAGCTCAAACCCTCCAACCCCAGCAACATCCTTGTAAATCTTTTCTGCACTCTCTGAAGTTTAACAACATCCTTCCTATAGATGAGCAACCAGAATTGAACGCAGTACTCCAAACGTGGCCTCATCAATGTCCTGTACAGCTGCAACATGACATTCCAACTCTTTTACTCAATATTATGACCAATGAAGGCAAGTGTACCAAACGCCTTCTCCACTATCCTATCTACCTGCAAGTCCAATTTCAAGGAACTATGAACCTGCACCCAAGGTTTGTATGTTCAGCAACACTCCCCAGGACCTTACTACTAAGTGTATAAGTCCTGCCCTGATTTGCCTTTCCAAAATGCAGCACCCCACATTTATCTAAATTAAACTCTATCTGCTGCTCCTCAGCCCATTGGCCCATCTGATCAAGATCCTGTTGTACTCTGAGGTAAGCTCCTTCGCTGTCCCTGTTATCTCCAGCTCTGGTGTCATCTGCAAATGTACTAACCATGCCTCCTATATTCGCATCCAAATCGTTTATATAAATGACTAAAGAAAGGTGGCAAGGAATTTCCCAGCTTTCCCTTGATAATTCCACTGTATTCTGTCTCCTTTCTGAGCAGCCTATTTCTAGTTCTTGCGTTCATGGTTTTTTTGCCACTCCCTGCAATTTTCTGTAGGGGAGGATTGGAGATAAGAAATTATATTACTCCAACATGCAATAGATTCAATCAACTGGTTAGTCTTTCCCTCCCCTTGCATTTTCTTATGTTCTCACTCAGGTCAGTGCACTCTCCTATGACATGTCACATCTTTCAAAAGCATATCTTTTGCAATGCATTGGAAAACAAGAAGAGAGAGAGCATGCTCCTTGCAGTTTAAATGAGTTTAAGATTGTCGAAGCAAGTGCTAGCTCCACACCTATGTTTTTATTTTGGCAGGGGGGAGGTTGAAGTTGAGAGTGTGAACACACTTGTTGTTGACCTACTTGTCCAGTTCATCCACGGGGGTCCCAGATCCCCCAAATCCACAGTAACAGCCGTAGTTACTGAAATCCAGCAAGGGGTGACTGCCTGGAATGCTGCACAGAATCACATGGTGGAACTGCCAGAGGGCTCTGGGCTGACTGGCCTTGCTGCCAGCTGCTACAATAGAGGAAAGAGGAGCAGGTGTCAATTTCAACCAGGAGTGATTGCCGGACATCCAAAACAAAGGCGTGAAACAAACAAGAAACTCCCTGGAGTTACCTGCCAGGAGGACCACAACCAGCAGCGAGAACATCCTTCTGAAGCAAATCTCCACCAAAGCTCTCGACCTGAAATTTTCCAAAGGAAACAAAATATGCGCTACAGGATACTCAGCAGGTTCCGTGGAGAGAAAGACAGGGTTAAAGTTTCAGGTCAGAACTGGCAAACTGTCTTTATTTTCTGTACCTTGGTGCCGGAATGTGATTTTTGTCCAAAGGTTCACTCTCTGCTCTCTGTCAGGGTGGTACAGCCACGATAAAGCAAAAAGAGAATGCATTTGCGTTCTCGGGTTTTGTGATTAAACAGGATTGATAAAGATAGTTGTTCCTGTTGGTTGCAATATAACCTCGCCTATTGGCACACTTTGCTGAACTGACACATACCGGGAGCTGTGCTTCAGAGAGGAATTGGTTTATTGGTGGTGGTTCAGGGAAACTGGGAGTGTAAGTGTTACAATCCCCTTAGATGCCAGAACATTTACAAATGTATCATCATCTCCAGTGCCTGGCTGGAAACCAGGAGCAGGAGTAGAGCACTCACACCTTTACAGCCTACTCTATCATTCAATGTAATCATGGCTGATCCTCTCTCTCAACACTATTCTCGCTTTCTCTCCATTTCCTTTGATTGTCTTCATTATCCAAAAAAATCTCTCTTTCTTGAATATTTTCAGTGCATTGTCCTCCACAACCTTCTATGGTAGAGAATTCCACAGGATCACTACCCTTTAAGTGAATAAGTCTTTCCTTATCTGAGTCTGAAATGGCGTACTCTGTATCCTGAGACCCTGTGCCCTGGTTCTAGACTCCACAGCCAGGGGAAACATCCTCTCTGCATTTGTCCAGTCCTGTTAGAATTTTACACGTTTCAATCAGATCCCCCTTCTTCTGAACACTAGTGACTAAAAGCCTAGTCGAACCAATATCTCCTCACAGGACAGACCTGCCATCCCCAGTATCAGCCTTGTGAGCTTTTGCTGCACTCCGTCCTTGGCAAGTATATCCTGTTTTAGGTAGGGACACCAAAGCTATGCACAATACTCCAGGTGTGATCTCACCAAAGCCCTGTATAACTGCAGTAAGACATTCCTACTTCTGAACTCCATTCTCTTGAAGGACTACATGACAAGATTTCACATTTTATGATATTTACTGTAATAAACGTACTAGGAGCAATATTATCTAAATACTATTCACCAGGGAATTTATTGTCTAAACTACAGTTTAACTCTTAAACTGGTAAAAATTCCTCCTCCACTGCTATAATTAATTCTGTTCCTTAAGTGGAAACTTCATTTTCCAGAAACCAGTCAAAAATTATTCTCAACTCCCAAGATATGGTTTTCTATTCCAGTTGAATGAGTTCTAATCCCCAAACAGACTTCCCCACAAGGCCAAAGGACTTGGAGACCCTTTCATCTCATCAACCTAGGTGAATTTTCCAATCTGGTTTAAATCATCTGTTATGACTGAGGTAAGAAATGAGCTGGTAATTAACCCCACTACTCCACAAGGCAGATCAAAAGTGTAATTTATTTAATTACCAAAATGGTCAATTTGTACTTCTTCATTAATTACCAAGAACAGAATAAACTTTCACCAGGTTTCTTCAATAAACTCAAAAAGAACTTGTTTATTAGAAACAGAATTACGCTTTACACAAATTGTGAAACTGGTTATCCCTAGCTACTATGCAGAATTTAATTATATCCCTCTTACTCCTAGCATACACAGACAACATGTATCAGCAGAGATATTGAGTTTGGTAAATAAAGGTGAAAAAGGAGTAACACCGTTGTAGGTCGAGGGTACAAACTGAGAAGATAGAATGGGTTAACTTGCCACAATTTATTTGATTTCCTGTTAATGAGAGTAAATTGCTGACAGTCGCAGAATAATGAAAGATCTTCAGGCCAGGTTTTATATTCAGGTGGGAAACTGTTAGGTCTCTCAATATTTGAAACTTTGAAAAGTTTTCAAACTACTACCTATACTTCACACTATTTTGCTTTAAGTTTTATCTCTTACTGATTGATAGAGAGAGAGAGTGAGAGATAGATAACTGATTCCTGCTGCAAACTCTTCCAACTACTCATATCTAAGTCTGAAAATATAGCACATCAGTCCAGAGGCTGTTGCTAGGCAGCGAATTGCGCAAATCCCATGGGTTTACCAATAGTTAAGGACCATGAAATGTACCTTTTATTTCTCTCAAAAGCTCTGGTGGACTCTTCTTCCAAAATTACCTGTTTTTTTATCAGTGAATAACAGTTCTGTTTGACATTTCAATTTTTCATTTCTAAGAAATCATATGATAAAGCTTCTACTACCCAGAAATGTCCAAAGATTTCCAAATTCCAGTTTTTCACATTCCACAAATATATATGTATCCCTAATAGCTTGCATAACTTTCAATCTCCCAATGCAAGCTCCGACCTGAATTCTACATTTTCTCTGCTTCAGATACAAAATAAGCTGCCCCTACCTTCTTTAGCTCCTAGATTCTTGCAGAATAACCTATCGTGAGGTACAGGGATATCTCTATGAACTGAAACTTCTATGGCCTGTTCCTCTCAAAGTCTATTCCCGTGATGGAAATGCCGACTAACTATCTTTTAAATCACAATTCCTTTTTATCCATCTGAACAGGCAGGTAGGGTCTCGGTTTAATGGCCCACCCAAAAGACAGCACCTCCAGCATTACAGGGCTTCCTCCAGTACTACAATGGAATGTTAAGCTGATAATTGTACAATGTTCAGTGCCATTTCTCACTCCTCAGTTACTGAAGCATTCTCTGTCCAAATGCAGCAAAACCTGAACAATATTCAGGCTTGGGTTGGCAACTGGCAAGTAACAGTTGTGCCACACAAGTGCTGGGCAATGACCACCCCCAACAAGAAGTAATCTATCCATCGCCCTTGACATTCAACAGCATTACCATTGCTGAACCCCACCCCCCTCCCAACTATCAACATCCTGGGACTTACCGTTATTCTACAACAACAGGTCACAGGCTAGGAATCCTACAGGGAGTTACTCCTGATTCAGCCCATATGCCATTCACAAGGCACAAGTCAGGAGTGTGATGGAATACTCCCCACTTGCCTGGATGGGTACAGCACCAACAACACTCAAGAAGCTTGACACCATCCAGGACCAAACAGCCCACTTGATTGGCACCACATCCACAAGCATCCACTCCCTCCACCATCGACACTCAGTAGCAGCAGGGGTGTACTATCTACAAGATGCACTGCAGAAATCCACCAAAGATCCACACACAGCACCTCCCAAACTCTCAAATACCATCATCTAGAAGGACAAGGACAGCAGATAGAGGGGAACATCATTAGCTGCAAGTTCTACTCCAGGCCAATCACCATCCTGACTTGGAAATATATTGCCCTTTCTTTGGGGGCACTGGGTCAAAATCCCAGAACTCCTCCCAGAACAACATTGTGGGTATATCGACAGCAAATGGAGTGCAGCAGTTCAAAAAGGCAGCTCATCACCACCTTCTGAAGGCCAGATAGAAATTGGCAACAAATGCTGACCCAGCCAGTGATGCCCATATCCGGGAATGCATTAAAAAAATACCTTGCCTGAATAGACCCTATTACCCACTGGCCACCTGATCACTACTCCACTCTGACCTAACAAACCCCTGACCACCCAACTGGGACAGGCTACCTTCCAGCCCAATGCAACCTTACTGCCCCTGAAAACCTAGTTACCCACCCAGCTACTAGCCCACTCCTTCACCTGCCCAGTACACCTCTACACACTTACCCATCTACCCATCTCACTTATCTGCCCAGTCACTCTAGTACTCACCTCACTGTCTACCCATTCACCCATCTACATAATTACCCACCTCACTACCAAGCCAATTATTCACTTTCCCATCTCACACATTCTCGCTCACTCCCCTATCTGCCTCACACAGCCAACCACTAACCCGCCACTGACTCACAATCCCCTCACCCACCCATTCATGTATCCATGCACTAATCCACACTCCATGACAGGACCTTAAACATACCTTCGCGTATAGTTACTGCTGTAAGAATGGAACATGTCCTCTCTTCCCTGACCTTGCTCTCTGCCAGTGGTGTTCTCTAGCTAGTACTCTGCTGTGCAATTCTTCAATGACCAAGATCAGAAGATCCTGTGCATTGCAGCTGCTTGGAAGGTTCAAGCCAGACCTTACAAAAAAATAGTCACGGTTCCATATCTATTTTCCCCGTATCGAAAGGTGCTGACTCCTCACTGGAATAGTCACCCACAGGTTACAAATGCCCTGGGTATTTCACTAGTGTGCCATGCCCATTAGTAGGACACTATTCTGCTGGCAGTCACAATGCTGCCAACAACTTGCATTTATAGTGTTGTTATTGCATCAAAATCTCTCAAAGCAGGAGCATTGTGAGATAAAAGTTGCCAGAAGTGTTGTTCTACAGGTAGCACTCACTCCATAAGTGTAACAAGTGTTAATATTCTTTCCCCCATTGCTGCTGACATTGGGATTGGACCCTGGCTTCACTAGCTTCAGCTACACACTGATTTCTAACCAGAGACTTGCTGTCCAAAGCTGAAGTACATTTCCCATTGCTTCTAAATCTGTGGGCTCAGGCGTGCAGGTTGTGATCAACTAGTTGTCTGCAGGGTCTCTGGCAGTCGATCCCTCCACCCACCTGCATTCCCTGACCATGCCTGTCAGTCGTGCATGGTGTCTGCTTCTGGAAACCACGTAACTAGAGAAAGGGTGCACGCTCTTAACAAGCTTTACCAGTTTACAATATCTTGTTACAGTTTGTTCTGAATGGGGGTAAAGCATGTTTTGCGGTGGCAATGCAAACAAGTGAATAAGAAGTATACTAGGAATTGATGTGTGAAGCCAGTATATTGCAGTACTAGAAAAATAGGAGACTATTCCCAAGTCAATGCAGACTCTCTGAAAAAGCAGCTCAGCTAGTCCCAGTCCTCTGCCCAATCTCTGTAAACGCGCATATTATTTTCTTAAGCAGATTATTTAATAAAATGATGTTGGACAATGAAAAATTATGGGAAACTCTGTCGCTCCTTACATCCAACACGATTTAACCAGCATCCCCAGAAACAAGTTGCGACCAGAGAAGAGTGTATACACTTGAAAGCAGCAGTAACATTCCAGATGTTCCAGAGGTGTGGATCCAGAAGGCTTCCTGCAGTACAGCCAGCAGAGTGCCATCATGAATTGCATAGGGAAGTAACAATGAGTGACAAACCTGGACCATGTAAAAAGAAAACAAAAATGGACAATTTCAATGCAAAATGGGAAAAGAATTTCTGTTCACAAGTGTAAAAGATAAGATAGTGTTTGCATTATATGCCAGCAAAGTATATTGATAAGTAGAAGGGTGAATTTGGAATGACACCATACAACAATGCAAGGTAGTATATTGTTCAAGGGAAATCTTTGGACAAAGAAAGTTGACGGGCTGAGCAGAGTTTTGGAAGCTCAAGTCTTTTTATTTCTAAACCAGCATAAGAAGGTAAAGCCTGCAATGAGGCATCATTTCACGCTTGCCTTCTCTGGAAAAATACAAGAAATCGTTCAGTCGAAGAAGTAATCAAAGCAGTATGGCTGCGGCTGCTGACACTTTATACAACGTTTTTATAAGCACGGAAGAAATAATAACAGCAATCCAGAACATGTTAATTGGTGCTTCCACAGCAGCTAGGCGAGTAAAATCTTTGAAGAAATCTTTCAGCAACTACACAGGACCTGAAGGACTGTGAATGCTTCTCACTGCAGTTTGTCTAATCCGTCAACATAGACTAACAAATCTTTTTTTGTGTGCAAGGTGTTTAAGGATATAACAACTACAGAGCATCTTTTCACCCATTTGCCACTTAAAGACAGAACACAGGGTGACGATAACTACCACAAATTCAAAAGGTAGAGGCTTGAGAAAAACATTCCAGTCAAGAGCCACCTTCCATCACAAAGTGATGGTGCACCAGACATGCTTGGTGCAAATTTTGCAAAAATGATCCTGATTTCCCCTCTTTTGTCAATTACCACTGTAATAATTTCACCAACAAGCATTAATGCATAGAGGTATGGACCTTTCTCATGTAATTAAAGTTGTTAAAATAGTAAACACAATTCAAGCAGTTCAGCACCACTTGTTTAAATCCTTAGTTGATGGACTCAACGCTGCCCGCGGTGATTGTATACGCTGATGTGAGGTGGTTAAGTGGAGGGGAGGTGCTGTGCAGATTTTTAGATCTGGTGCCTGAAATCATCAGTTTTCTTAATTCAGGGAGTGAAGCTTAGAGTGAGGTGTTAGATAGTGCATGTCTGTTCGACCTCACGTTATTTACAGACAGAACGTCAAAACTGAACGAGCTGAACTGTGAACTGCTTTGAAAGGACAGATATTTAGCACATATGATCAGTGCTGTGAATGCATTTAAATTGAAGTTTTATCTGTGGTCCATTCAATTTAAAAATAAAATGTTGCAACACTTCCTAAGTCTGGAGAAAATACCCAGAAAACTTCTATGCATACCTGAGGAAGTTAGTAGAGAAACTCAAAACAGGCGATTTCTGGATTTAAATGTAATGGAACTTATCGTCATGTTAGTCTCAGGTCCCTACGTCAAGCGGACAGTGATGGTTTGGCTGCAAAATTCCTTAATGTGTTTGATTTACAAAGCAGTGGAGTTACATGGAGTTAATTATAACGCAAAATGATAATGAATCAAGAGTCAGATCAAGGGCTGAGAGTTTTGGAGACTCAGAAAAATGTCTATTTCCATTCTTTGCTTTTAAAAAAGCCGACTTTGTTGTTTCACAGAAGTGTGTGGAGGTATTCCCCGAAATGAAGATAATTAAGTACAAGTGTCACACCTACATTGCAGATATTCATTTCACACACAATACGTAACTAGCATACTTAAACTATAATCCAGACTTCAAAGCACTGATAGATAATGTGCAGTCACAAGTGTCATACCGAGACTTGGTGAGAAGATGACAAATTTTAGATTTATCGACCCATAAAAATAAACGGTTTATTCTACATTTTGTTTGATGTAAATCCTGGGACGCACTTAAATTCATGTAATCTTGTCCTTAAAAAGGTTAGAGATGACTGTTCCAGGTCTCTTGGTGACTCGTTTTCTCTCTTCTACATCCTAATCTGCACGCTTTCCTTTTGCTATTACAGCCACTTTTAATTTCAGCTGCCTCACATACTCTTCTTCCCCAAATCCTAAGCCCTTCTGTTCAGTCTGCCTTGACCTTCCGATTCTCTACCACCATCTCAGGCGTAATGCCCTCTTGAATAAATTTTGCAGTATTCTTTTGTGCTTCACTTGACACGCTGGGAAGGTCCACTGCCTCCTTGCTCCATCTTCTTATTAAAGCTACCTTTAATTCGGCTACTTCATAAGAAATCTCACAGACAATCAAGTACTGAAACAATGATTTAAATTTTATTACATGTAGCAACTAAAATAAAACCCCACAAGTATGCAAGTTAAGCCTCACAGCTCAATTTGGCTATTACCCGATTAATGATGGAATCTGGCCAGGATTCCACCAACAGTGTCTGTCTTTGGAAAGACCCAGGGTTTGATCCTTCTGTACTGCAGTTCTTCAAAGTTCTGCTACTGACTTGTTCTGGTGTTGCATTCTTTTACAATTTTCTCTCTTTCAAGTTTGTAATGTGACATTACTGATGATTCAATAGATTCTCTCAACCCCAACATCGATTATCCTTTTAGAGACCTCATGCTTGTAGCTTGCCTTCTAATCAGAAGTAGCTCCTCTGTTCTTTGTTACGTTCGAGGTTAGCTGTCATTTAAAACAAGATGTTTTCCTGTAATTAAACCCTTAACTTCTTCTGCAGGACAATCCTTACCCTTTGTGGCAATGAAGTATCCTGTTTATCAAGCAGCTGCCAAAGCAGTTGTTATCTCCTTTCTCCCAGGAAACAGATTATGTTGCTTCATTTCTTTTCCAGGAGCTAGCTAATTCACTTGTTGCTGTGCATTCTTTCTTTATAACAGTGTCTCCTTGTTTCTTCCATCTCGAGAAACTGTTTATTCCAGAGATATTGCTGATTCTTCCAATCCGTGAGCAGTTATTAAAGTTGTGACATTTACACTGTCGCACTGCTCTCTGGCTTGTTTTCCCACTCACCGTGCCCTCTGGGAGATGAGTTGTCTATCTCCTACCTGTCCTAACTACCCTTCCCAGCGTTAATCTTGTGGACTCTGCCAGGAGCCCATCTATTACCCTTTCCAAATCTCTTCCTTGATTGTCAGTTAACTCGAATCAAATGCCTTAACATCTAGGAATCAAAAACAGCAAATGGATCCATGTCAACTAAGTGAGTACTTATTCATTGAGTTGGTTGTGCTTTCATGTGAACAGTGAATCACAAGCTTCTGGGTTCAAGTCCAGTGCAGGGGTTGAGCATAAAACTGAGGCTGACACTGACAGAGTGCTGCATTTTTTGGAGGTGCCATCCTTTGCACAAGACATTAAACAAGGCACCATCCACCGGCTCAGGTACAGCAAGGAATTTTTCTTGGTATCCTAAAATCATAGAATGGTTACAACACAGGCAGCGGCCATTCAGTCTATCAAGTCTGTACTGACTCTGTACTGAGCACTTCCCCCAACAATCCAATTCTCTCTTGAAAACCTTGATTGAATCTGCTTGTACCATAGTCTCAGGTAGTGCATTCCACTCACTGCATTAGAACACTTTTCCTCAAAGCACCCTCTCCCACTGTCAGACAAGTTATATTTTTCCCTTCCTAAATTCACCAAAAAATCATACAAAACATCTATCAAAATGATAACACCCATTGTTGGCTCCTGGTTACAATTAGCAGGCTCTATATATGTGAAGTCACTGGTATTAAGAGGAGGAATGGTATAATGCAGTATTAGTTGTAAGAACCAATTGATGATGCCATGAGCTTATGTGTTCAATATGAAGACAACAGTTGAACTAGCATGCAGTAGCCACACAATCCCAGTATGCAAGCTGGCCATTCAGCCTATTGAGTCCATACCGACACTTCGATGACCATCTCACTCAGACCCAACCTCCTATCCCATCCCAGTAATCGCTGACAGCATGGTTGAGTTCCTGAGCTTCAGATTCTCCTGCCTACAACTTCCCGTGACCTTCAAGGAAAACAAATAATCACAACATTTACACAAGAGGTTTTGAATGCTTGCAATTTCTGCTATTGAATCTTTATTTGCTTTACAGCATTGACATAGACTCTAGTGGCTGCCATAGCCTTGCCTTGGTTTGATGATATGTCATTTGGAGATCTCCTGTATCACGTTTTATCTTCTCCTCTTAGGATTGATGTGTTTTGCTTCCAGACCTCAGCTTCACTAAACATCTCGATGGCTTTCTCGTGACTCAGATCTTTTATGCACTGTAATAAATATCTCCACCAGACTGTAGAGATCATTATTGAAATCGTCCACGTTGCATCTTGACCTTTCAAGAATTTTATTAGATTGAAGGTTGAAATATTTATTAATGGCTTCCAAGACCCCTTCAAATCTGTTCGGTGCTTCATTTAACACTAGGCAAATAGTAAGACCATCCACTAAACTCCCAATCACATAGTTACCCACTGTTGCCATCTTGTTGTGTGTTGGTTTCTTCAAGTCTGAAGTGGTCTAGTGTGGATTAAAATCCCTGGTCTAAGTAGAAGAGGCTGTTGAGTAAACAAAAAGTATATTGCATCCTTGCAATTATTTACAGAGTACACAAATATAATCGACATTACTACAACTCTGGCCAAAGGTCTGTCTCCTGCAGCTCCTCCTTTTGTCTCTGACCAAGTCCCCATGATATTATTACAGTGGGTGGTGCTTGTGCACTCAATCAGGGATTAACCCTTTCAGATTCATATGCAATAAGGAAGATCCCAATTTGAAGGGTGCTAAAGTAATTGACTATGAAACAGAGAGCAGAAACTTCAGAAATCCAGCCACTGTTCAGGCTCCCCAATATCAAACCCATAATTATTAAAAACCACATTGCTGTAAAAACTCAGCAGGTCTGGCAGCATCTGTGAAGAAAAAAATCAGAGTTAGCGTTTCGGGTCCGGTAACCCTTCCTCAGGACTCAAAAGCATTCTGAGGAAGGGTCACCAGACCCAAAACGTTAACTCTGATTTTTTTCTTCACAGATGCTGCCAGACCTGCTGAGTTTTTACAGCAACTTTGTTCTTGTTCCTGATTTACAGCATCCGCAGTTCTTTTGGTTTTTATTATTAAAAACCACCCCCACATTAGGGCAAAGCTGGGCTCTGCTCTCCTCATGGGTGGCTGCTGCTCCAACAGTACCAAGTGCTGAGGGGCATAGAGCTCCTCAGGTTGAAAGCCAGCTGGCCACAGCTCACCTCCCTACTCAATCCTGAATGCTGTCCTCTCACTCCATGGTTGGGAGAGCAAATGTGAAGAGTGAGACAGGATAATGAATTTTCTTTTTTAGAAACAGTGAAGGCCTCACCACCAGCTTCAAAAGGTGAATAATGACCAGTGAGGTGAATAAGCAAACTGTGGGCATGTACATGCAGCCAGGATTGTTTGTACATCATGAAATTTAAAGCTGCAGGAGTGGAAGCTACAGAGCGAAAACAGCTCTGAGGAGGACAACAGTGTGATGGATGGATTATTTCCAGAAAATACCACTTTAGGATGAACTACACCAAATACCAAAGGAAAGGGAGATCTGAGATCAAATAAAACTAGAATGAGACGCACATGGAAAGTTTCAAATAATTTATTAGGAATTTTAAATGAAATCTGAAAAAGGGTTACAGAGCCAGAGATGACATTTCTCAGATTGCAATAACTTACTGGCAAAAAAAAAATAGACAGAAATGTAAAAAGGATTAAAAAGCAAAAAACCTCTGCCTGGCAGTACAATGCACTGGGGGAGCAAGACATTATTTACCAAACACCATTTCATTTAAAAAGAAAGACAGACTTGCACTTGTATAGCGCTTTTACTGACCACCAGACATCTCAAAGTGCTTCACAGCCAATGAAGTACTTTTTATGGAAGTATGGTCACTGTTGTAATTACGAAATGTGGCAGTCAATTTGCGCACAGCAAGTTCCCAATAACAACGGCATGTTAATGACCAGATAATCCATTTTATTTGTGTCTGATGTTGACTGAGGGATAAATATTGGCCACAGTACCGGGGATAATTCCCCTGCTCTTCTGCAAATAGTGCCATGGGATCGTGTACATCCACCCGAGAGGGTGGACGGGGCCTTGGTTTAACGTCTCATCCGAAAGACGGCACCCTCCGACAGGGCAGCACTCCGTCGGTACTGTACTGGACTGTCAGCCAAGATTTGCAAGTTCAAGCCCTGGAGTGGGACTTGAACCCAGAACCTTGTGACCAACAGGCGAGCGTGCTGCCAACTGAGCCACAGCTGATAGAACAAAAAAACAACAAAATGACTTCAACAAAAAAAAAAATTTGCTCCCCAAGATGCATTTTTTACAAAATAGCGTTTATTGCTGTCACAAACAAGTGTTTGTTTGTAATTCCAGTAGTTTTTTTTTTAAAAAAAATCAAGAGCAAAGCTAGCAACTCTCCACAGAACTGTCAGTTTAACCACTGACAAAGGACAAGTAAATGCCCCTGGAATAAACTGACAGAGAATCGCAGCATTTAATGCCCTAAAAATCTTATCATTTTAAACAGTTTTCTGTTTTGCTTTTTCTTTTCACTGTAAGCGCTAAACTGGCCTTAATCATCTTTTTAAAAAAAAATCAATTCCTGTGTCGTCTTTTTTTCTTCCTCCCTCTAAAACACATTAATTAAAAAAGTATTTTACAATAATTCAATGCGACTCTTTCTGCCTGTGATTATGTCATATATTAAATGTGTCATTAAACCCATGGGGAGGTAAGGAGAAGCCTCCTCAGGTCAACTTGATTCCTCATTTTTCAAAACAAAAGGTTCTGATGTTCGTATACATGTTCTTTACTCACTGCTGCTTGTGGTGGGTGGGTGGGTGGGGGGGGGGGGGGTCTCCTTCTCCAGCAGGTTCTGAAGGACTGTGCTCCATTCAATGAACAGACAGCGAGGGGTCCCTTGCAACCTTCTGCTGACATTATTTAATGTTGACCACTAGCGGGTGCTCGGGAGACAGCTTTGGCTTCCTCTGCTCCTGAACCCCTCTCACTCACTGACACCCCAGCAGAAAACAACTACATGGGAGGAGGCTCGGGACATGGGTGGGGGGGAACTGGGAGATTAAAAGAAAAACTTAAAATGCAGTGTGTACGCACCCCCCCCCCCCTTCAAAAAGAATGATCACAAGTCCTACCATCAGTTCCCCTCCCAACAACCCCAACGTGCAAGTTTGCCCTTCACAGTAAACAGTGGTATGACTTGATTTGGCTCTACTGCCCTTGCTCAGGAAACTCCCTTCTTCTCATATCTACAGCTGAGAAGGCACTGTTTCCCACGTTACATTACGCACGGTGACTTACTTCGCCTGTTGCTACTAAATGGAAGTACAGGCTGTTTTACAAGAGTTTAAAAAACAAAAAACAAAAACAGACTAAGCACATACAAAGTACTACAGATAAAAACTGGGAGAGTTGACAGCTTTGTGGAAGTGACCAGCTGAGGTAAAACAGTGGTAGCTAGAGTAACAACCATTGTTATCTCAAACTAGGGTCAAAAATGGAGACCTGACCTGGCCTACACAACCTTTATAGATATGTAGTGTGTGGATTTTATTACTTTTATTTTGTTTAGCAGCTTTATGACCTCTTGAGGTACCATTCATTTCCTACCAATGTCCTTCATTTAAATGAGAAGTCAAAGAAAAAAGCAATTCTACAGTAAATTAGCCCCTTACGACATCAACTACAGAATCTCCTGGGAAGTCAAAGGTCATCTACAGTATTGCTAAGTCTCAGGCTGTGTAGGGGCCTTAGGTCTCAGCTTTTCTCAAAAAATACTACCGTACTCAAAAAAGAACCTTTTGTGCAGAAGGCAAATACAAATCCAGCTTGTTCTATTTACATATTTTACAGAAACGTTTTATCCAATTTCAGAAAAAAATACTTTTATGATTCATAGTGTTTTTTTTACCAAAATATACATTTTTGTCCTGCAGATGTTGTTTTTTTTGTTCCATGATAACTGGAATTCAGTGTTAATAGATGACATTTACAAAGAATATCAAAATAAATTGTATTTAGACAAGATTCCATTTTCTTCAGGAGTGTTTTACATTATCCTCTTTAGCTCTTAGTCATTAAAAACAATATCTGGCAAAAAAAAATGGTCAAAAAATGAAGAAAAATGTCCTTAGCAAAATATTCTAATTCAATCACAGAACTCCCATTTTAAAATAACGCATCTAAACACTTTCAAATAAGCAACAACAAAACAGACACTGCTTAAAACTGGTCGATCATTAAGCTAAAAAAAATAAAATAAAATAAATTAAACAAAACAAAAAAAAAATCAGGAAAAACAAAAGCGTAAACTTTTATATGTTAGTGAAGGAGTGAGATGTTTTCTTCAGTTGATGGGGTGGGGTGGTCGGAGTTGAGTTTATGGTAGTAAGTCAGTGTGTGCAGTAAAATTATTAAAAAGTCGCCTGAGCTCCACCAAAACCCATGTTTTCCCCCTCCTCTTGCTGACGGGCTGGGGCCCTGCCGGAAAAAAAAAAGAATACAACAGTTGCTATTACTGGAATGAAAACCTTGACCCAAACACGACAAAGTATGTCAATTTGCTTTCAGAGGAAATAAACTGCAATTTTCCTGTCCTTTGTTTGCCCAGTGGGGAATACAGAAATGACTTGGGAATATATTCACCTTCAGGGAACAAGGTCCGAGAGACCCTCATGTGCTACACAGTAGCAACTCTAACCACTCCAGAGCCAGAGTATGTTGGCCCTTTCAATGATATTGTTGAGCCTTGAAAACATTGAATCACTTTGTAAAGAGTCAGGGAAAAGGATCTCAATGCGACTCAGGGAAATAGGACATGTCATAATCAAGAGGGTGGATCAGGCGTTAAGCATGTCCCAAAATATGCTCCCCATCAAGGCCAATATGTCTTTCCAAAGGTGTGACACCCAGAACTGCTCATAGCAACTCCAGGTACAAGCTAATTGAGATTGTAATATCTTTTGTCCTCGATAACGGTAATGATTTGTATATACAGGTATACATAATGAGTACCTAAGCATCTGACTTCCAGGGATCTGAATTGGAAAGATCTTGAAAACAGAGATGTACAGTTAACTGGACTTCAGAAGCTTCAAAATTTCCCCTCCCCCTACCACATCCCAAAACCAGCCCAGCTCGTCCCCGCCTCCTTAACCTGTCCTTCCTCCCACCTCAAGCCCCACCTCCATCTCCTACCTACTAACTCATCCCACCCCCTTGACCTGTCTGTCCTCCCTGGACTGACCTATCTCCTCCCTAACTCCCCACCTACACTCACCTTTACTGGCTCCGTGCCCGCCGCTTTGAGCTGCGTGTCTCCTCTCCACCTATCTTCTCCTCTATCCATCTTCTATCCGCCTCCCTCTCTCCCCCTATTTATTTCAGAATCCCCTGCCCCTCCCCCATTTCTAAAGAAGGGTCTAGGCCCGAAACGTCACCTTTCCTGCTCCTCTGATGCTGCTTGGCCTGCTGTGTTCATCCAGCTCTACACCTTGTTATCTCATGTACAGTTAACTCATCTGTTTGATGTAACACAGAGAGTGTGGCTGCCTGCATTAACCACACCGTCGATCAGAGGGACCCAAACTGCAAACTTGTGCCTCTGAAACCCAGCCATTGCTGCCAAAACCAGGCCTGCAGCAGTTAAGTGGAAGGTGCATTCAGACTCCTGGAGATGTTGACATCATTCCAAGTAGTTCAGTGCACAAACAAATGGCTTAACATGAAAGAGAGATGGCTTGCTGGTTTTCTAACACTGCATTGGAGGTTTTGGTGGAAGGAGCAACCCTGAATCTAGAGGGGTTAGAAGTGGTGAGATTGCCGACAGGACAACTGTCCTAAAGACCTGGATGCAGTGAGAAGTTGCAGTACCTCACACAAGGTCTGTGAACACACCTTCAAACATGCCAATGAGCTGCACCATTAGCTTCAACTGCTGCTTAATCACTACCCTCACACGTTAACCTAGCAATGTTAAACAGGACTCACATCTAACACTGTAATGCTTACTTTATCTTCACTGTGCCAATCCCACAACCACATCTCACAGTGTGCATTCACTTGGTAGCCACATCAACCCAGCATAATGTACAAAATGCACTGTCACAATTCACACATTCTTGCTAGAAAGTAAAGTATCAGAACAAGCTAGCCAGTAATATAAAAGCAGAAGTAAGTGTTTCTACAGGCGTTTAAACAGAGAAAGAGTAACTAAAGCTAGTGCTGGTGCTCTAATAGTGCATTTGAATGTGGAAAACAAGGAAATAATGGAGGTATGAATTAACACGTATTTATTTTGTAACTCTCTCCACTGTAATTGACCTGGAAAACTTCCCAAAGCCTAGGGTCTTAAAAGAAGGGGCAGCAGAGATAGTCTTAAACGTCTAAAGTTCTTTAGATTCTGAAACGGTTCGAGCTGATTAGAAAATAGCCAATATAACACCTTTATTCAAGATAGGAAGGGAACAAAATGCAAGAAACTACAGGCCATTTAGTCAATATCAGTCTTAGGAAAATTGCTAAAATCCAATTATTAAAATCATTATAATAGGATACTTTGAAAACTGTAATGTGATCAGGGCAGAGTCAAAAATGGCATTAAGGGACACTGTGTGTAAGTATTTTATTACAGTTCTTTGAAGATATACCACGAAAGGTGGATAAAGGGGAACCTGTAGATGAGGCGTACTTGGATTTACACAGGCATTTGACAAAGTGCCACAAGGTAAGGGGGCAACATATTAGCTCAGCTAAAGGAAGCTTTTAGCAGACATTTCTTCACATAGACAGCTGTCAGCCTGTGGAATTCACTGCTACAAGAAACTGTTGAAGCCAAAAACATTGAAGACTTTCAAGAAAGTTGTAGATGCAGATCTTAGAAATAAAGGGATCAAATGGTATGGGCAAAAAGGAGGAATGGGGCACTGAGTGAGATGATCAGCCACATTCGAAGGGCGAAACGGCCAGCTCCTGCACCTATACTCTGTTTCTATGAAGCAGGGAATAGGGACCATTGGCAGGTTGACAGGCTGGAACAAGTGCAGTGCCACAGTACCAGCAGAAGCAATGTCACTGGGGCAAAATCCTGGACTTCCTTCTTAACAGCACTGTAGGTGTCCCTACATCTTAACAATTGCAGTGGTTAAAGAAAGTAGCTCATCACCGTCCTTTCCAGCACAATTAAGGATAGGCCTAGCCAGTGACACCCACATCCCATTGATGAATAAAAACATTTTGAACTAATTTTCTCAGCTACATTTCCAATCAGATTTGCACAGTCTAGACATAGGTTGAAACCAGCAATAATTACTGGTGAATCAGGAACTGGGGTGAATTCATTGGTATCTCACTTGAATTACTTCGTGTACAACTTGAGCAAAAAGAGACGGTGCAGATTGAAGGCTGCATTCCTCTTCCACCTCCTGGATGGTTGAGAGAGTCGGTCCCAATTCAATTCCCAAGATCAACTTACCCTGGATAGAATGGGGATCAAAGCCTGCTCCTCCAATCACATTTCAGGATATTACAAGGAGTCAAGGCTATTGAACAACAAAAGCTCATACAAGATAACCAAGCAATTGTTTTAGAGCAACAGCATTTAAAAACTTACTTCCTTTTTCAGATTTTCGAGCCTCTTCTTTAGTGGTAACCATTTGTGAAAGCTGTCGCAATCAAAGGCCCCTGGAACAAAGAGAGAGAGGTAGGGGGGTAGACTTAGACAGAGGTCAGGAAAACCTGGGCTGTCCCGACAGTCAGTTAACGTATCGTCAGGTCATTGAATCACCCACAAACAGTTTTTGAAATAAATGTATTGCTGGCAGCTTCTAATTGTGGAGGGCTCAAGGGACCTCAGGGTGTAAGAGAAGCTGTGATATGGAGGTACCGGTGTTGGATTAGGGTGGACTAGATTAGAAGTCACACCACACCAGGTTATAGTCCAACAAGTTTCTTGGAAATCACAAGCTTTCTGAGCGCTGCCCCTTCATCAGGTGATGAAGGAGCAGCGCTCCGAAAGCTTGTGATTTCAAATAAACCTGTTGGATTATAACTTGGTGTGGTGTGACTTCTGACTTTGTAAGAGAATCTAACTGGACAGGGGAAGGCCCAATGGGAGCAGCTTTAGCTTGTGTTTCTGACATTCCAACAGACTCTACTTCTTTGGCTGTATGGTGGCCTGGATTGAGATCATTAATTTGTGCTATTAAATGTTAGCAAATCCCAACATATCCCATCATCAGACACCCTGCAATCAGCAGGGACTATGTACATGCTACAGCAGCCTTAATGGGATGCTTTCATTTATTTAATTCTCAGGACGTGTCCCACACTGGTCAGAGCTGCATGTATTGCCTGTTTGTAGGTAATAGGCTTTTCTCCTCAAACCACTGGTAGCAATTTTAATACATCAAAAGGCAGTTCAGAGACAGCCATGTTGGTGCAGGGATTGATGTCACAGACAAGACAGACCAGGGAGGAATGTTGGCTTTTCTTCTCTAAAGCACATGGTTATAAGAAGCTTGTTTTGCTAGCCTAGGAACCACAGGTTTGAAAGAACTGCCAGTTCACTAATTCAGAACTGTCATCTTGCGGCAGAGATAACAGGTACTGCAGATGCTGGAGAATCCGAGATAACAGACAATGATTTTCTGATGAAGGGTCTAGGCCCGAAACGTCAAGCTTTCCTGCTCCTATGATGCTGCTTGGCCTGCTGTGTTCATCCAGCTCCACACCTTGTTATCCCTGTCATCTTGCGGCGTTGTTCCAGGAATAGGTATCCATGAAACCACTCCAGCAGATGAAAGAACAGTTTTCCAGGGATGGTGAAGTTTTACCTCCACTCACCTCACAGTATCCCAGGGGGTAATGAGGCTTCCCCATACCATTCTGAGGCACCCCACCCTATTTCCTCAATTAAACTAGTGCCAGGTCTGCTCACAAGGACGGGGAACCATGGTAGGAGCCCTGCCTGAGATTCACCAAATGGGGCAAGAGGTGTTATTTTATAGCAAAGTCCCTCCACACTTATTCTCTGAAGGTTGGAACATCGCACCTGTCCGCAAGCATTCCCAATTCTATTCCTGCTTGGGGAGTTTCCATTCCCATCTTGGAGCATTTCCAATCCTATTCCCATCCTGGGGCGTTTCCATTCCCATCCTGGAGCATTCTTGCTCCTATCTGAGGGCACTTACAGTCCCATCCCAAAGGGTATTCCCGCTCCCAGGGGTGTAGGATCAGGAACACAACGATCGAATAGTTGCTGTAGGATGAAGCCTAGATGCCTCTGGAGCAATGAACGAGCGGTGATCAAAGAGCAGTCCAACTGAAAGAGGCCTCAGAGTTAAATTAAATGCATCACAAGCATAAGCCAGCACCGTTTCCTGGCAATGCATATGAAATTGAGAATGACTGGGATCTTAGCCATATCTTCCAGGCAGCTTTGTGACTCACGGATGACCTCTGGTGGTGAGTGTGATGATTTACCTCACAGTGACATCAGGGTGACACTTACCCCTAGACTGTGGCCGAATCCAGTGCTCGGGGCAGGGCTGGCTGCACTGATGTAACTGCTGACCCCAGAGTCCTGGTTAGCTGCACCGTACAGGTCAGCCATGGGGCCTGGGCTGGTGGTGCCCAGGAACCCTCCAGTGCGGGTTGGAGTTGAACCTACCGAGAAACAAACAGTACATCAGGACTCATTAACACAGTTCATACATACTGACTGTTTACCGAGTGACCAGACCCCAGGCCAGGGACCACGTACTAATGACCCCCATGCCCTGTACCACTGCCCATTTACTGACTGAGTGTGGGATAGAGTTGATTCAGCTCAGAGGGCAGAGTGGCAATAATGCCAGTCAGGGCACCCCAGGGGCAGGTGGGGAGGTGACCCCGGAGTGGGGGCAGGGGAGAGTGGTGACCCCAGAGCGAGAACTACCCCAGAGCGAGTCTGGGCCAAGTGTAGCTCCGGTGTGTGGCTGATCCCATAGTCGGCACAGAATGAGTATTACTCTGGGGTCTGACTCTGCGGCCTGTTGGAGGGGTTTGATGTGACAACATTTTGGATAGCGTTAGATTCTACTGTGTGTTCAAACTCCCCACTGGCCTTACCTGTCCCTCGAACCACCGCTGCTGCTGCAGCTGCTGCCATCGGTCCATATGCAGTCAGGGGGATTGCTGAGAGAGAGAGAGAGACACACACACACAGAGATCAATACAAATCCCCAGGATCCACCAAAAAAACCACCTCAGGAGCAATGACTAGCAGTTAGATATTACAGATACCACCCTCCATCAGCCCACTTCAGCAGAGGCCTGAGGTCTTCCAGCTGCTCGAAACAATCTGACCCTGGCACCACACAAAGAAAGCCAGACAAGACAAACTCCCCTATGATCATCTGTTTACCACATCCCTGCTCCAGCTCCAGTTTCAGATGTATTGTAAACACAGTTTGTGCCTCGACACCCACAAACTGTCTTCACACAGACATTATTCTGCATTTACAGTAGATTGATACTTTCTAGTGAGTCACTTGGACATGTAATTGAACTATCCAGACGTGGGGAAACCACAGGTTTGTTGCCCAGTCTACGAAGAGCTAGCTGGTCTTAACATGAATAGGGGAACAAGATTACATTCAAAACAACTGGTTTCGATATGTCAGGGTTAAATTTAGAATCAGAGCCACAGTCCCTGCACCCTGCCCCCACACCCCCGAACACACAGTGACCCCAGCAGTGCTGGCCAGTCAACACTGGAGCCCTGTGGTGACTCTCACATGTTTAAATGATGTGCCAACACTCCCTGGCAAGAGTTCAGATGCTTCGTGCCCCTTGTGAAACTGCACTCTCATACTCAGTAGTCAGAAGAGAGAAAGAGGAGACAATGTTAGAATATTCAAGCCTACAATCATTGCAATCTGTATGCAGATCCTAGACTGGCAAATACCTCCACAACTAGCCTCAATGGTGAGTTCTCCCTTACTAAACCAGTTTAAGTTGTTACAGAAGGTAATAAGTCCTGGTAATAAGTCACAGTCTAGCTCATTGAGTGTCAGTTTTAGGGTTTTAGGGTTATCAGATCTCAGTTACCCTGCTGGGACCGAGACCCATGAGCAGGGTGTACAGCACAGTCCCTGCGACTTCAATACGGAAAATCAGGCAGCTCGGTTAAAAACAAACTCATTCGAAAGGCAGGGGATTTGAAACTGCAGCAGCTGGGATTTGTGAACAACACTGCCACCTAGTGAACACACATTCACATTAATGTCAGCCCACCGAAATAAGTCATGTCTTCATCCCTCCGCAATTTTAGTAAAATTGTAGAGTCGGGGGTGAGTTGAAACAGAGAGTCTCAGCCAGTTTTTCCAGTGATTCTCCCAAAAACCAATCGCAGACACTCCTTAGCCAATCAGCACAGCTTCAATTACAATCCAGCAATTGGCTCAATAATTTTAGGGCCTGAACTCTCCCATGTCTCAGCCCCCCACCCCACTCGCCAGGCCTTGTTACCACATAGCCTGCCACTACACACCCACTGTTGTTAGTCACTAACAGTCCCTGTTAACAACTATTCACCCTCCCAGCCTGATCTTTAGCAACTCCTTTGTCTGTCCAACTGTCTTTCTCTCTCTTTGGGCTCTATCTTATTGTTTACTCCCTACCCCACCCACCTCCCTTTTTTCTGCATATAAACTGACATTTTCCCAGCCACCATCAGTTCTGAGGAAGGGTCACCGGACCCAAAAAACTTTAACTCTGTTTTCTCCTCTGCAGATGCTGCCAGACCTGCTGAGCTTTTCCAGCAACTTTTGTTTTTATTTCCACTTTGGCAGCACGCTCAGGGTGAAGGATGACTTGCTTCCTTGGGGTGATTCTGCAGTGGTCAATCCTGCAGCAGCAGACTCTGCCACAGGAGGGGCCGGTGGTGTGTATGAGGGAGGGAGGGACACTTTGGATTCTGCTCTACATGCTGCACTCAGTGACCCTCAAAGTGGTTGGTGCCTTTGTGGAAGCTTCTTCTCCAGAGCGTGCATTCCAGGGGCAAATGATTCCCACATGTCAGCAGGAATGTTGCATTTGTTATGTGATGTTTTCAAGCCGTCCCTATAGCGTTTTCTCTGTCCATCTAGTGATCAATTCACATTGCGGAGGTCGGAGTAGAGCAGTTGCCTTGTGTTGGGTGCACGGACAATGTGGCCCACCCACATGTGTGACCAGTGCCTTGATACTGAGGATATTAGCATGGGACAGAAAACACACACCATGCTGTTGGCTGTACTGTCAGTGGGTATGCAGGATTTTGGTAAAAGGTCATAAAGAGATAGTATATTGTAGAATATGAAAAAGTATCAAAAATGTAAAATATTTCATTACATTTGTTCCCACTTAAATAACAGTGCAACTGTTTGAAAAGCGAAGGGACACATATGCTGAGCACGAATGACCCAACGCCACTCTCTCTCGAAACAAAAAGGTGCTGCTTCTCTCTGGAGAAAGGAGAAGTGAGCCTGTGGCACGTGTGGGTGGTTCTTGTGGGGGCGGGGGGGCGGTATTCACTTTGACAACAGGGAGATACTAGGTTCTACTGGTTGGTTTTAACATTGTTGGTACAAACTATACCACACCCAGGTCATGACCCTTCCAGCACTTCTGTCACACCCGGATTTTTTTAAAAAAGTATAAACATACAAAATACTCTTCTTCACTATTTAAATTATACACGTGTGACGGTCAGAGCGAATGGAGGTT
Source organism: Ginglymostoma cirratum (assembly GCA_024137785.1). Taxonomy (NCBI): domain Eukaryota; kingdom Metazoa; phylum Chordata; class Chondrichthyes; order Orectolobiformes; family Ginglymostomatidae; genus Ginglymostoma; species Ginglymostoma cirratum. Next base: position 4,666,731 of record JAHRHZ010000099.1, read on the forward strand.
GGACACAGAGCGATAAAGACAAGCGAGTCCCATCCTACACTGACTCACCTCCCGTTGGCCAGTCCTGGAGCAGCATCGATGGGGGCCACTGGGAGGTTTGCACCCCAGACTGGCCTGCCCGCCCGGCTGAAGATGGAAGGGTGGTGGCCGGAGGCAACAGTAAGGGACCTAGAGCAAGCAATATACAGGAGAGGGGAACAGAACCGAGAGAAAGGTTAAACCTCACAATTGACAAAAGCCCATCCTCTGAAAACAGGGGAGATTTTACTAATTAATCTCAGGGATGGGGTGTTATGAGCTCAGCATTGTCAAACCTGTTGGCACCGACAGAGCAACATACCGGGAAACTGGTAGGTGTAACCGGGAGCGAGTCCTGTATAACCACGACTTGCATATGAAGCAGCCTGGAAGCCTGGGTACCCTGCAAGAGAAACGACAAATTCACAAGACCACCATTGAAATGTGTTCTCATAAACAAGCTGCAGAATCAGTCTGAATGACCAGCCTGCCGCAGAAAGCATGGTCAAGAAAGACCAATATCAGGAGAGGCCAGAAGTATTTATCATTCTACTGTCAGCCAATCCTTGCACGTGCTCTGCTACCCCCCACCTCACCAACCCCCAAACACAAAATAGGGCCAGGAAGCAGCTGGGTAACAGGGTGAAAGAACCCTCCAGTCCAACACAGTGACCTGGGAAGGAGGAGGCACAGGATTTACAATCCATGTTAGGGGCTAATACTCAGAGTCCTCATCTCCAGTACCTCAGATTGCAAGACTGTTACTGTTGCTGGGAGGAGCTGGGTTTATAGGGACTCTGGCCTGGCTTTCTCTCAATAAACCCCAGGCTGCACTTTGACCTTGAAATTAGCTACAGGTCAGAGAAACTTGGTGGGGTAGTACTGAGCAAAGGGAAGGGGTTGAGCACATGTGGGGGGAAACAGGAAGAGGGACCCTCGGTATGCCAGGAGGAAGGTAACAGGGATTCAGCCCGGGGTGGTGGGGTTTGGGGGCTGAGAAGAAATGGCCTGATGTGCAAGTGCCCCTCTGGGGAGGGGCAAGTGTAGAGCAAGGGTTCCCTCAAACTGACGTAAGGAGAGGACAGAGTGGTCCTGGCCATGTGTGGGGAGAGGAGAGGGTGTACAAGGGGACAGAGGGACCTGCAAAGAGATTCTAGCATCCAGTTGCATTCAGCGAATGCTCCAATTCACTGTGTGGTCAACACCAATATCACTCCTACCTAGCATGCCAATGCCCAACATGAAGGCATCCATCCCATAGGGCATCACTCGAGAACGACCTCTGGCGGTCCCTGTTGGTGACATCACCTCCTTGGGCTGGGCCTTCTTACACTCCACCTACACCATATCAAACAGTGCTGTTAGCTCTATCTTTACAGTGACTAGATACTGCCATTCTCTCACACACACACAATTGCGCAGGAAGTACACAGCATAGGAACAAGAAGAAATAAGAACACTGACTGCAGCTTTCACGAGAGTAATGGCCAAACAGTAACTCTTGGCATTGGCATCTGAATGGGCCAGTAAAGAGATGTAGCAGGTAAACTACATCTGGACTCTGCTCCCAGGTTAGGACTCTGATGACCATTAGCCAGAATTCTCAGACCTGATCATTGTCCATCAAACGATGCCGGAAAAAAGACATGTTAGCATGAGGAGAGGGTGATTCACTGCCTCTCCCTCGAACAAATGTTTACTGCCCAAATCAACAGACTGACAACACGGTCTTCTGTGCCACGTCCCGGAACAGTCTCCAGGCATAAATGGACAGTGAGCCAGAGGTAAGCAAAGCAACTTACTGGGTCTCTTAATCCCACATGAAATCCTCTAACATGTATCGCAAGGCCCAGGAATGATTTGTTTTTTTACAATTTTTCTCAACATTTAAATTGTCAAAACTTTGGAGTGTTAGCCCAGAAATGGATTCCTAAAACAGAGCCAGAAAACATCCTACTATGGTGAGGCCAAGGAATACTGTTGGCAGTTGGCAGGGAATGACTCTCAGGAATATAAATATTTGTCAAAAATTGCATTCAGGTTTGCTTCAACACCACACAAACTCCTCCAACCTGTGCACATTGCCACAGGCAACTTCTGGCCAGCTTACCACCAAATATGGCCTGTCTGCCCAGGCCAATCATCACATGGATGCTCCCCACCTCAGATTGTCTCATACAGTCCCTGTGCAACATTGTAACACACGGAGCAAGTGACCTCCCATTCCCACACTCACCATTTTGTTGTTGATTTCATGGAAGTGAATCTCACACACTTTCTCCACAATATCTTCACTCTCAAATGTCACAAACCCAAAGCCTGAAACAGAATCAAAGGGTTTGGAGGCTTTAACAACAGTGAACCCTCTCCTCAGTGATCCGCTGTTCAGGCTCCATTACTCAAACACTTGCCATTTGCCAGAGGAACAAAAATAGAGATGTTACTGTTCACAAAAACAAACTAATTAAAATGGCATTAATATTTATATATTGTACCCTCTGGTGCTTTACCCAGCCAATTATGTACAGCTGGCTTTTCAATTTGATCATATTGTACCTAGTTGTTGGGGATGGTTTTAAAACTCAGCAAGATTCCCTTGGTAGTACCTTTCACGCTGACACCCTCTACTGTCTAGGACAAGAGCAGCAAATACCTGGGATCACCTCCAACTGAAGTTCTCCTCCAAGCCACACACTATCCTGACTTTGGAACTATATCCACTGACGCGGAGTCAATATCCTGGATACTCCCCCCCACTTTAATAGCACTGTAGGTATTCCTACACCCCAACAGCTTCAGTGATCTGAGAAGACTGCTCACCAGCAGCTTGTCAAGGTCATTTGGGATGGGCCAGTAAATGCTGGCTTAGCCAGCGACACCCATATCCTGTGAAAGAATATGAATAGATAAATGCTGGGACAGGAAGGCACAAGGTTTAAGTCTCTAGCTCTTGCTGAATTAACTGAATTAAGGAAATACAAGTCTGATCCCGTAAATATACAAGACCAGGGAGTAGAGGCTTTTTTTTTTTAGAAAGATTAAAGGATTCAGTCAGAAACTATTTCCTCTGCTGGGGAGACCAGACCAAGCAGTCATGATATTATAAATCGAGATAGATCTTCCAGGGGGTGATGTCGTGAAGCAATTATGTAACAAATGCTACAATTCTCATCCCTTGAGAAACTGATCATGATTGGTCAACTGAAAATTTTAAAACTGTGATTGATGGGTGTTTTTTTTTAAAATGCAAGTGTATGAAAGCAGCAGGCACCAAAACAGATCAGCCATTATCTAATTGGAAGGGTTGTACAGGTTTGACTAGCTGACTGGCCTTCTCCAGCTCCTATATTTCTAGAGTAATATGGGACCTCCAATTGGTCTTAGAGACTCCATGCAAGGAAGTGAAACTTATTGGGGCCACGGATACAGATAGTCACTAATTAACCCTGGGGGAACTCAGGAGAATCTCTTTATCCAGTGACTCATTAGCGAGGAACTTGTTGTCACAACGTATATTAAGGTGAACAGTGTCCACACGTTTAAGGGAAAGCTGGATGCATTTGAGAGAGAGAAAGGAGTAGAATGATATGAAATTGTGAAGGTGTGAGCAGTGTAAATCCCTGCACTGACCAAATGGGACATTGTGTGTAACATTAAGAGGTAGAATCCTTCCCTCTACTGGATCTTTCTCACCTCGTACACATGGTACAAAACCAACCCTCTCAGGGGAACCAACAACCATTCCAGACACCCCAAATCGAGGGCTGGGAAACTGCCCGCACAGACATGGAAACCAGGGGTCAGTGTGTTTTGTGTAAGTAGCCTGCATCCCCGGAAGTGACCAGCAGTGAAGCGCAGTCAGTCGGATACCTAGCTAGGGCAACAGTGACAGCGTGATGCTCTTTGCAAGAACAGTGGAAAATAGGACATGTGAAGGTCTGATTCATTCTGCAAAGCATGGACTGGGCAGCAGGGGGCTCTCAGGGACCAGACAGGCTGATAGATTTCCCAAAGCTCACTTCAGGAGTTGATCAGAACTCCAACAAACTAAGAGATTTCTCACTCACCTCAGCTGATGTTACTGAAAATATGAAATATTGCTGAGGAGGAGACTGTGTGTCAGGTACACTAGCAAAGCTAAACTTCTCCACACTCTTTCCACCCTCTCCACAACTCTAACCCAACAGGAGACCATGGTTCATGTCGAACAGAATTATAAACTGGGGTTTACAACCAGAATTGTCACTGCTGATCAATGACTAAGGCCTCCACAGAAGGTTTGGGCTCAATTGGGATGTTAAACAACACTGAAGGTCCACCATTTGCTCAAAGACTGAAGGAGTAGATATGGAAAAGATGTTTCCTCTTGTGGAAGAACCTAGCACTAAGGGATCATAGTTTAAATGTAAGACATCGCTCATTTAAGACAGAGGAAGGAGAAAAATTCTCTGTCTTTGGAATGCCCTTCTTCAAAAGGCAAAGGTAGATAGACTTTAGATTACCAAGGGGATGAAGATTATTGGGGATATGCAGAGTAGAGTGGAGGTACGATCAGATCAGCCATGGTTTTATCGAAGAGCTGAGTGGCCAACTCTTGTTACTTGTTCGTATGTTCATAAATCATTGAGCGCGTACAGCTGTAAACCTAGCAAGTTATAAACAAATAAATGCTTCAGTAGGTTCGGGTGTCTGAGGCAGGAGGAGAAGGTGACAGGATCATAGTAAGATCTGCTGATGTGTTTGAATACCAAACTCTAATACACCCAAGTCTTTAATTATATTCTGCGTGCTTTCTGAAGATCTGCACAGCTTGATCGACTCAAAGGGAGACGGAATCAGCAGTAATGGAATGCTCAGTTATCAGCTCTCCCCTCCAAGACACACATACACATCTAGTTCAGGCAAACCTATATCACATACCAAGGCAGATTTTAAACCCTGTCAGACCCTAGCACAGTGGTCATCTTACTGGACTACTTATAGTCTTTGACCAATGCTCTAAAAAGAGGAATTCAAATGGCATCCGGCAGAATTCCAATACAATTAATTAACAAACGTGGAATAAACACTGGTCTTGTTAATAATTATGAAATGAGTGGATTTTAAAAACCTGCGAATGTTCTGACATCCTTCCTTGGTTTGACCTACATACAACTCCAGACCCAAAGCAATGTGGCTGACCCGAAACTGGCCTGGCCATCATATCAAAGCATTACAGAAAGTAGCAGTGTGTGTATCTTACACCACATGGACTGAAGTGGTTCAGGAAAGTCATCACCATCTTTTCAAGGACAATTAGGGATGGGTAATAAATACTGCGCCAAGTTGGCGTCTCTCACAATCCATGAATTAATATAAAAATAACCCCCAAGATACTCGGATAGCAAATCCTCAGCCTGAATTCCCCAATAGCTTGAGAAGGGTAGCAAACGTTTCCTAAAGTCCACTTCAGGCAGACTGGATACACTTTGAAGCTGTGTGTAAAGTGGCAATGGTGAAGTGTTGGGACACAGTCGACAGCGTCTACCATTGAGCAGTAATTGGAATCGTGCTCTCACATCTGCTCAATCTTTTCCATCAATAATTCATCTACAACTCTGTTCACATGAATAATGCAAACTGCTGCAGGTTGGACCCCTCTGTCCGAACCATTCCCCAAGTGTTAAACAACGACCATCAGTGCTCTATTTGCCACTTCTTTCCTGCACCAAACGTATGCCGTCTCACAGGATTCACAGAGCTTGAAGTCTATTGACTCCCAGGGCCACACGGTCCGGTCGATCCTTGGAGGCTACGCTCCTACCATTTCATTTGCTTTTCCTTGCAATTTCCTGTAACATGAAGAATTGGTCTGTTCACCATCACTGCAGCACAGAACCTGGAGAATTTTCACCAACTACACCAAGTGGACAGTATCAGCTCACCATCACCTTCTCAAGGGCAACTAGGGACAAGCAACAGTGCTGGCCCAGCCAGGGACACCCACTTCTCAACTATGCTTTGGCACATGGGATTGCAATGTTCAACTCTTGACAAGAGATCGCAGGAAGAAAAGACTAGGCTTGGAAGTGGAAACAATGCACATTCACCACAATGATGCTGGGTTAAATTATGAGATCAGGTCACACAGACTAGATTTGCATTCCTGCAAGTTTAGAAGATTGATCTAATTGAGGTGTTTAAAGAGATAAAATATTTTTATTTCATTCACTCTCAGGTGTGGTCAGGCTAGCAGTTATTGTTCATTCCTAATTGCCTTTGAGAAGATGGCACAGAGCCATTTCCTTAAACCACTGCAGTTATTAGTTGCCTTGAGGTGTGATTAACAGGCTGGCTCGCAAAGTCATTTCAAGTGGAGGTTAACAGTCAACCGGGTTTGGCCAGACAAGGTAAAGATGGCAGATCTCTTTTCCTGAAAGATGCAAGCAAAGTTGATGGGTTTTCTGCAATAATTCAGTAGATGTGTGACCACCAGGAAGCAAATATTAATTCTCTAGCTGGAAGGGTGGGATCGAAGCTCATGTCTCAGTCATCAGACCAGGCCCCTCACGTTTACCAATCCAGTAACATAATCGTTATGCTATCACAGTATGTATCATCTTTTGGTAGAATTTAACAATTTCTTCTAATGGGGAAATCTTTAACAAAGAAACATTAGAAATAGGCCATTCAGGAAGCATTTCATTAAGATTTTTGGAAATTTGAAAATCTGTCTTTTCCCAAAAAGCTGCAGTTGCCGATCGGCAAATGGGGATTTTGAGACAGAGATCAATGGAATTTACATTACACAAGGAGCATCGAGGAATATGGAGTAACTCCAACAGCAGCAAAATGGAATAGCAGCACAGGCGCAAGGGACTGAATGGTCTACACCTGGTCCTATGTTGCAGGACTGTTTCTGGCAGCGTCAATGAGAATAATGGTGCTGGTGCCATGTAACTCTTCTCAGTGGCTGGTTAGTTGGCCGATCCACACAATGCGCATGTTAGCAGCAGAGATCACTACCTCTAGTACTCACCTCTACCAACACTAACCTGATAATTGCTTGTTTAAATGGGTCACTTCAACATCTCATTATCCACTAAGTGGCAAAGCCCAGGTACCAACAAAACTGAAAACCTTTAAACCAACCTATAACTGCATCTCTATGATCAGAGGTAAACAATACTGAACTGCAGTTACACTGTCTCCTGAAGCATAGTCTCCAAACACCAAACTAAATGTGCCAGTTCCACTGGAAACCCTGTAACTTGTTTTATGCACAGTGTGTTTTTGTCCTTGGTTCTCAGGAGAATGTTTTATTTTTAAATTCAGTCAGAGGTTGAGTGTGGCACTGACATGGGCAGTGTTTATTGCTTTTCCTTGTTACTCTTTATTGTGGTGGACCTTCATTAACCACTGACCGGTGGTCTTGAGACAATAATGGAGTCTGTTTAGGCCACTTCAGAGGGCAGCTAACAGTCAACTACATGGTGTAGGGAAGCACCTCAGGATACAGCAGGACTAGGTGAGAACAACAGGTTTCTGTCCCTATATGGACTTGGTGCACCAGTGGGTGTGAAAGCCAAACTGATCCCCCAATTTTGAGATAACAAGCGTGGGGCTGGATGAACACAGCAGGTCAAGCAGCATCATAGGAGCAGGAAAACTTGACGTTTCGGGACTAAACGGTTTAGGCCCGAAACGTCGAGTTTTCCTGCTCCTATGATGCTGCTTGACCTGCTGTGTTCATCCAGCCCCATGCTTGTTATCTCAGATTCTCCAGCATCTGCAGTACCTTTTATCTCCCCCAATTTTGAGGTCACTTTTACCAATACCAATTCTTTATTGTTCCCGAAAAAGCCCGAAGAACTACGAATGCTGGAAATCAGAAATAAAAGCAGAAATTGCTGGAAAAACTCAGCAAGTGGTCTGTGAATCTATGCTTTGACTCCACAGATGCTGCCAGACTTGCTGAATTTTTCCCAGCAATTTCCGCTTTTATTTCTTCATTTTATTTGAAGCAAAGAACTGAAGTTAAATTTTCAGTGCACGTGTACTCTCTACAGGGGTGGAAACTGACCAGAATGACCCAATGGTCCACCTACTACTACAATCATTCCTCCTCCCCTCTCCTCTGCACCCCATCAGTAACACAGGAAAGTCCATGCGCAGACGTCAGGTGAACAGGGAATGAATAACTTGTGAGAGAAGAGATTAAGATACCTGGCAAAACTCTCAGGGATGTGGGCAGACCAGAATTTTATTTTATGCACCAAAGTGCAATGTTTTTGCATTCATTGCCTTAATAGGGTGAGGCAAGGAGATTCAATAATAACCTCCAAATGGGAATTTGATCCTTGAAGTGGGAAATGAAAGCCATTAGGGATTTTGTTAAAAGCAAGCTTAATTTTTTTTTGATGAAGTAACAGAGAGGGTTGAAGAGGGTAGCGTGGTTGATGCAGTCGACACGGATTTGCAAAAGGTATTGAACAAAATACCACCTTACAGATGTGTTAGGCAAAACTGGAGGCTGCGGAATAAAAGGGACAGCTCCAGTATGGATGCAAAACGGTGCACCTCCTGCCACTGGCAGAGGAAGCCAACACCACTGAGATTGCATATGTCAAGAGCCAGAAGCTGGTGCTCACTCCGCCATATGAACATCGATGGTGCCACCAACACTCAAGAAACCCTTGCCATGCACACTTCACTCAATGCTCCCCTCAGCATTCAGTTTGCCACTTGACCCTGTGCCACTTTCTCCCTGCATCTGGCACTTTGCTCACTGCCCACATTGCTACTCCCCTGGTCACTCTGCTCCTGACCCCCCGCCCCCATTGCTTCTCCTGCACTGGCCACCTTGCTCCATTGCTTTTCGGGGCAGTGAACAGTGCAGCAGCACAGAAGAAAACAGGAGAAAGGCATTGAGGGGTCAGGAGTGGGGCAGACAAGTATGTGCAGTGGGGCAGTGAGCAAATTGTGATCCCAGGATTCAAATTCAATTAAAACATTTGCAAAATACTTATTTCATTGCTCCTACTCTTTGCTGCATGGACTTCCCTGTTACACTGTTGGCAGTGTAACAAGCACTACAACTACACGGGTGGTGAATGCAGCTCCTGCAGTTGCAGTGGCAACAATTGCAGGTTCCACAGGCATCAGGGGGAGGATCCTACATACACATTAACGACCCAGAGACTTTGGTGTAGAGGACACAATTTCAAAATCTGCAGATTATACAAAACCTGGAAATGTTGTGGACTTTGATGAGATTACTGAAGATATTTGAAAGGGCACAAGAAAGATTCACAAGAAGGTTCCAGGATGAGGAAATGCAGTCGTAAAGAAAGATTGGAGAAGTTGGGTCGGTTCTCCTTGAAGAGAAGGTACACAGGAGATTTAATAGAGGTTTTCAAAATAGCAAGGTGTCTAGACAGACTGATGGAAACCGTTCACATTGGTAGAAGCACTGTGAACCAGAAGGCACTGAATTAAGGTGATTGTTATTGGGAAAGGGCTATAGCCCATTATTAAGGAAGAGAAGGACCTTTAGAAAAGCTCAATACAAATGGAGTCAACATGGTTTTGAGAAAGGGAAATCATTTGACAAATTTGCTAGAGCTCTTTGAGGATATAACGAGGACAGCTGATAAAGGGGATCTGGTTGATGTGGTGCATTTATATTTTCAGAAAGCATTTGATAAGGTGCCACATAAATTATTGCACAGAATAGGAGCTCATGGTATTGGGGGTAATGTATTAGCAGGAATTGAGGATTAGTTAACACATAAAAGATGGGGAATCAAAATTTATGGGTCCTTTTCAACTTGGAACAATGTAACTAGCAGAGTACCATAAGGATCAGTCCTAAGTATTCCAGTAATTTCTTTCCATATTAGTTCCTTAGAGGAGGGGCAGAATGTAAAGTATTCACATTTGCTGATGCTACAAAAATAGGTGGGAGGGCATGCTGTGACGGAGAGAAAAGGAATGACTGGGCGATAACCCAGCAGGTAGAGTTTAATGGAGAAAAGTGTATGAAGTCGCGTACTTTACTAGGGAGAATTATAGGGTAGACAGTTGTTTAACTATAGAAAGAAAGTACAGCACAGGGGGACCTATTGTAAAAAAAAACACATTAGCATTCAGGGTAGCAAGTAACTAAAAAGCCAAATGAAATTTTTGCCTTACTGTTAGGGAACTGGAGTTTAAAAGCAAGGAAGTCTTATTCCAACTCTCTAGTGCCTTGCTGGGGCCAGACATATATTACTGTACACAGCTTTGGTCCCTGTATATATATTTTAAAAAAAAAGAGTGGCATGGTGGCTCAGTGGTTAGCCCTGCCGCTTCACAGCAAGAGGGGCCCAGGTTCAGTTCCACACTCGGGCGACTATCTGTGTGGAGTCTGCCCATTCTCCCTCTGTCCATGTGCGTTTCCTCTGGGTGCTCTGATTTCCTCCTACAGTCCAAAGATGTGCAGGCTAGGGTGGATTGGCCATGCTACATTGCCCCACAGTGTCCAGGGATGTGCAGGTTAGGTGGGTTAGCCATGGGAAAAGCAGGGTTACAGGGATAGGGTAAGGGGGTGGGTCAGGGTGGGATGCTTTTCAGAGGGTTGGTGTGGACTCAATGGCCTGCTTCCACACTGCAGGAATTCAATGATTCTGTATACACACACGCACACGCGCAAACATAAAGAATAGGCACTGGAAGCTGTTCAAAAGAGATTCACTAAGCTGTTACCTGGAACAAAGGGGCTGAACTTATCAAAATAGGTGAACAGGTTAGGCCTTCATTCATGATAGTTTAGAAGACTGAGGAGTGATATTATTGACACATACAAGATTCTGAGTGCCTTGACAGAGTAGATATTGAGATGTTTTCACTAGTGGCGGAATCTCAGACCAGGGAACTCAGTTGCAGAATAAGGGGTCACTCATTTAAAATTGATGCATGAAGGAAGTTCAATGCCAAAAGGGTACTGAATGTCTGCAATTCTCTACCCTGGAGAGTTGTGGAAGCTAGAACACAAAGTATTTAAAAAGGAGGTAGACAGATTTTTTGAAAACAGAGGGGAATTGAAGCCCAGGGTAGATCAGCCATGATCTTGTCAAATGGCAGGACATGTCTGAGGAGCCAAATGGCCTAACTTCTGCCTCAATTTCTAATCTAATGATATGAAGAAATATTTAATTTTATGCAATGGATGGTTAGGAATCTGGAATACACTCAATTGAAGAAAAGTTCAGTTGTTCCTTTCAAAAGAAAATTGAACAATTATCTGAAAATAAACAATCGCAGGGCTACCAGGAGGGGTTGGGATAGTTGCTTTTATTAGAGAACTGTTACAAATACAATGGGCCAAATAGCCACCTTTGATGCAATCACTCTACAAATCAATGAGAAATAACTGCACAGCTCTCTCAAAGAACTGGCACAGGTACATCTGTTCAAATGTGAAGAAAGGGCACTTGATCAAGGCACAAGAGGACACCTGTAAATTGCCATCAGCGTCAGATGAGAAGCAACAGTAACATCTCAAACTGTGGAAATGGGAACATGCAGCTTCAAACACTTTGAAATTACGGACTTGGAGTACTCACAAGTAATTCTGTGTCATGAAATAATTAAAAGAAGTGGGAAACTTAAGAGAACACAGCCCTTCATAAAAACATGCAGCAAATTTAAATAGATGACCGGCTCCAACAGCCTGCTAGCCAGTACAGACCTGGAACAGTGTGTGGTGCAGGATGAAGCTTACAGTTCAGTCACACCCCACATCCTGCTGAGCTGCACACAGACAAAACTGAATGGCTCGCTGATCTCTCTCTTTGGTATTAAAATCTTAAAACACTCCACTACCGAGAATGTGCCAACAGAAAGAACCATCCAAACAGAAAAAAACGTGTTTGCTGCATGTAAAAAGCTAAGCTCTGCCAGGCACAGGAACAGGACTTGTGTACGGATATCAATAGAGAATCCGTTTCATTTATTCTTTCATGGATGTAAGCATCACTGAAAAGGACAGTATTTGTTACCCATCCCTAATTGCCCTTGGTTTCTATGGGTCGGAAGTCACATATAGGCCAGGTGGGTTTTTTGTAACAACAAGCAATGATGGCTTCATGATCACAATTATTGCGATGAGCTTTAAATATCAGTCTTTTAAAATTCATTTGTATTTGAATGCCAACAGCTGCCATGAGATTTGAACACATGTCCCTCAAAGCGTTAGCCTGGGCACCCAGATTACAAGTTCAATGACACTATCACTACACCACTACTCCTCAGGGGAATAAAAAACTTGACAAAGGTAAGATGCAAGGTGAAAGGGTGGATTTGGTGGGTAGAGACAGATAGCCGCTTCGGGCAAAGGTTAGTAAGAAACAGAAGAGGGCAACGAAGTTGCAAAGTGGAACAGACAAGAGGATGGGGATGGGAAGGAGGAACGGAAAAGGGGAAAGACAACGAGAGGAGGACATCAGTGGGGATTGGGAAGGCCTGCCACTAAGCTATGAAACTTACATTATGGCTTCTATTTCTTCTAACATTGTCCAACTGGTGTCACTTGCCCTCTAATGTTTTTATTAATAGCCATTCCCAAAGCATGAGCCTTAAGCCGGGCCCATGGATCTCTCCCATAGTAAAAATTAGGAGGCAGAGAGCAGGAGCCAACGCAATGTCTGAAATTCCTCACCTGCCCAGGGGCACTGGGGAAAAACCAGCCAGTGTTAATTCTTCACACTAGTCCTGTTGATCTGCAGTTAACAAAATGGGGCCCTTCTTGACCTGAGATCAATCACCCATTTGGAGCAGTCTCAATGCTGTGTCAGAACACTGTAGGTTCAAGCTCCATTACTAAATTTATCTACATAATCTAGGCAGAGCCATCAGTTCAAACGGCTGTTGAAAAACTGATTTGATTTATTACTGTCACCTGTACCAAGATACAGTGAAAAGTATTGTTTTGCATGCTAACCAGCCACAATAATAGAACAGAATGCAGAATATAGTGTTACAGTTACAGAGAAGTTGCAAAGATATATGAGAGGTCCGATCATAAATCTGATAACAGCAGGGAAGAAGCTGTTCTTAAATCTGTTGGTACGGGTTTTCAAGCTTCTATATCTTCTGCTTGATGGAAGAGGGTAGAAGAGAGTACAACCAGAGTGCGAGGGGTCTTTGACTATGTTGGCTGCTTTCCTGAGACAGCAGGAAGCGTATGTGGAGTCAGTGGAAGGAAGGCTGGTTTCGTGATGGACTGGGATGTGTTCACAACTCTCTAGTTTCTTGTGGTCCTGGCAGAGCAGTTGCCACACCAAGCTGTGTTGCATCCAGATAGGATGCTTCCTATGGTGCATCTATAAAAATTAGTAAGAGTCATTGTGGACATGACAACTTTCCTTAGCCTTTTGAGGAAGTAGAGGCTTTAGTGTGTTTTCTTAACTGTAGCGTTGACGTGAATAGACCAGGACAGGGTGTTGGTCATATTCACTCCTAGGAGTTTGAAGCTCTCAACCACCTCCACCTCAGCACCATTGATACAGACAAGGGGCATGTCCTCCACTGTGCACTGGATTTTGCTTTATAAGGAAAGAACTGCCAAGTCTCAACACCAATTCAATAACCATCCACCAAGCCGCAAATACTTGTGGTCAGATTTTGTTCTACCAAGGCAGGTAGCTTGAAACTTCCTGACATGCTGGACCTACCCCAGTGAAAACAAAATGCACCAAAGAGTGATAATTCATGTTGCACTGGAATTGGAGAGATGGGAGTGATATGGGCGTTGGGTTTACCAATCCACAATCTCAGTGTAGGCAGTCACTGCGGCATTTGAGTGTCAAGGCAGGCTGGGTGGAAGGTCTGATTCAGTTCTTTGGAAACTCAACCCTGGTGATTTAGAAGTTTCTAGGCCATTGAGCCCTCATACCCTGTCGTTCACTCCCAAGGTCCTTCCTATCCAATTACCCAGCATCCAGCATGAGCAAACCTCAGCATCCACAATGCAATGGAAATTAACTTCTAACAGTCTTACACAGCTCTCACTCCTGCACACTTGATTGTGAAAAGACTTCCACTCATAGACCCATTCAAAAGCTTTTAAATCTCAGTGGCTAGTCTCTGATAAAAATAAACTTCAATTCAGATGCTGCAAATACAGTGAATCTTTTAATAGCCTGTTTAAGCTGTCAATCAATCTGAATTCCTGCTGACATAATTGCAGCTCTTGATATCCAGCCAAACCCTCAATGACATAATAACAGCTCTCAGACAAATGTCAACAACTAAGTGTATTTAAATTACATGACCAAATTTATTTTTCTAACCTGCTCCAGATGGCCTAATGATTAAAACAGTTCAGCAGAGTATTTTATTGACAAACATTCAGTGACAAGTCAGCCTTTTTTTAAAAAAAAAGTTTAAGGAGCAGAAGATTTTTAAACAATCTTCCGATATGACAGTGATGGATACCTTATCCCCGCTTCAGGAAAATTTGCATTTTCTCCATCATGGTTTCCACACCACAGGTTAAGGCTCCTGAAACAGCCAAAACGAGTTCTGTCTGAACTCAGGACCAAGTTCAAATTATCTTGCAAGTGTGGAATTCCTTTCCATGCCCTCCCCTATTCTCCACCTGCAAACACTGGATCTGACAGGAACGGGAGTCAGCACTTCCGTATCTAGGTCTCATCCACCATTTTACACATCCACTGAGACTTTCCCACAGCATTAAAAACTGGTCCTTGGTGAAAGGCACTATTTAAATGAATGTTTGTTCTTGTTTACTCAACCAGTAGGAAGGAGATTATAGAAAGAACTTTCACAATCCATAACTTTGTGTCAAAGCTCTATGAGAAGCAGGTTTCTTTCCATTGGAAAGCAATTTACAACTGGAACATTTTCTTTTGTTGTATGTAAATACTTGGCTTTTAGCAACCTGTGTGTGTGGCTGTCTCTCTCTGTCTCTGAGTCTGTCTCTTTCTGCTTGTGTGTTTTTGGGAGTCTGTCCGGCCATATTAACCTGATAATTGCAAAGTCCAGCTTGCACAAGGAAGCCTGGCCTGCTTGCCTGCTGTTAATATATTGTGATGATGGACAGCTCCAGTCACGTTGCCAAGGCTACAGGCCTCATTCCCAAATTACTGCGACAGATGTGGCGATGCTGGATGGAGTATAATCTGTGTATTCAGGGGCTAGGGTTGAGTCATTAAGGGAGGTCAGGGGTCAAAGAGGCCAGACTTCAAACACTGGGTGCCCACAAGCTGATCAATTAATGACAATTTTTTTGGCTGCTGTTACTTAAGCCCTTTTTAATTTTTTAATGTGAAAACTGGATACACTTATTTCAAAGTTTGATCAACGAATGCGGGTATGATTGCATTTATTACTACTCCCTAATGAGAGTGGTTGCTAGGCTACTCTGCGTTTTGTGGGCTGGAGTCACCTGCAGACCAGAGCATCTCTAAAGGACAGCAGCAAACCAGTCAGGGGCTCTAGTACTATGTACAAAGTTACTTTGGACGATTTTTGCATCCTTATGGCTGAAATGATAAACTCCAGAATTCAGACCATTTCACGTTGGATCTTTATATTAATTGTCACTCATCTCTGTCCAACCACAGCATTATTGCCCCTTCTCTCTCCTGCATGTCAGGATAAGCAGGCATCATGCAGCACTGGCTAACTGGTAATTCCTTGCCACCTTGAAGACAGGCTTTAATGAGTGGTGTAGACCGATTGTCCCAAATTGTTACTTTTCAATTTATAAAGACTCCCTACCCCAGCTCCAAACTGAATATCAGACCTTTCCCTCCGCAGCGACTAAGACCCTTTCTGCTCGACATGGACAGTAAATATTTGCATCAAATCGCCCCATTGCCTGAGCTGACTGTCCACTTACTAGGCTATGACAACACAACAGCTGTCATTCAATCTAGATTTGAAGCAAATACACTTCATGTCAAATTACTTGGTTTTTAAGAGAACAGAAAAATGCCTTTCAGCCCAACTGGTCTGCATCAGTGTTTACATTCGACCAGAGCCTCTTCCAACCCTATTGGGCAAGGAAATAATTACAATCTTTTTAAACCCTACCCCAAAAATGGCTGCCCCCCCCCAACACCATTAAAACCCCTAAGGAACTGGGCATACATGCAAAGAGGCCTGAGGAAGGACCATGTTCAAATTTCCAAACTTGACTGCTCCAAAAGGAATAGCATCAGTTTAAACTGAGCACTCGACATATTGAGAAAAAAGGGGGAGAAGCTCCAAGCTGCGCTGTTCATGGTGCCAAGTAATGCACTCGCTGGACAGAGTACAATAGGCTGGTGTCAGCAAGTTTGACCTAGGCTTACCCGGCCTGGATTTACTCTGAAGCCACTGGCTGTCATAAGCAATTCATCAGTCTCCGCACAGCAAGGAGCTTTTATGCTTTTAGAGCCAAATGCCTGTCTCTCTAATTAGACAAACCAATACCTCTGCTCCTGTAGTCTCAGCAGCTTATACAGATCCAGTCAGCGTAGGTCACCTACTAAACATCCCCCAGGCCCTCTGTGAGCAGCTTACATCACAGAACGTTACTCATAGTGGAGGTGGCAAGGAGAGGATTTCTAATTTATCTCATTTTGCTTTTAAAGTTGTAATAAACTGATAGACTTGGCTTGTTGCCCCTCAAGTTTAGCGCAATGATGGGTGATCAAATTGAGATGCGCGAGACAATAACAGGAATTTGTGGAAATCCAAAACCTGAGGGGTAATTTTAACAGAGATAGTAGGAACTGCAGATGCTGGAGAATCAGAGATACCAGGGTGTAGAGCTGGATGAACACAGCAGGCCAAGTAGCATCACAGGAGCAGGAAGGCTGACGTTTCGGGCCTAGACCCTTCTTCAGAAAATGAGCTTTCCTGCTCCTCTGATGCTGCTTGGCCTGCTGTGTTCATCCAGCTCTACACCTGGGTATCTTGGGTAATTTTAACTGCTGGAGCTAGGCCAGTCAGCAGGACTGAATGAAGCCCTTTCTCACTGTGGAAGATCAGAGTCCACTGGAGCCTTGAAGGCTGAGATCGGTAAATTTTTTTGTCAGCTATGCAGAGCAACAACATTTCAGGAACCTAAGTGTTGTGAAAACTGCCAGTTTTAGCTACATCCTGATACACAAAGTTGTCCTAGTTTAAAGGATTTGTGACCCCATCCTCATTCCAGTAGAACCAAGTAGCCAGTGAATCAGGCTATTGGTGCAGATATCTGCCAATGGCATCTGTTCTATTGCTAAGTCATAATTAAATACATTTCACAGACCTACTGAGCACATTCCGCCTGGGAAGAAATGGAGACTCCCAAGATGAATCCTCAGCACACTGTTAATATTTCCCTTCAATTGTATTGGTAGCACAGACGGTACGGATCACCTATCAGATTGTACTGTGCCCACCACCACTCAACCATGCCTTACAGTGGTCTTTTCCCCCTACACTCCAATCTGTACAATGCTCACTACCACATTATCCATCACCCCCCCTCCCATCCAAGTCCATACACCATTCCCTCTCTCCTCCACGTTAATTTTTCTCATTCTCCCCTTAGTCCATATGCCACGATCTTTCTTCTCCTTCACCAGTCTGTATGGTTCTATATCTCTTCCTCATTTGTTTGGCATTCTCCATCCTGGATCAACACAGCTCCCCCTCTCCGTACCTTCAGTCTGTGTGACGCTCACCCTCCCCATCACCCCAGTACGTACAGTACTCTTTCTATCTCTTTCCCCTTCAGTCTGTACAACACACTCTCTCTCCCCCCTCAGTTGTTCAGCATTTTCCCCCTTCCCCTTCAGTCTGCACAGCTCTCTCCCTCTTCCGTCAGTCCATTCAGCACAATTTCCCCGCATTTCCTGCCTAACAGACAACCTTTGCCCTATCATTCTGTCCAGAACCTTTGATCTGATGGGCTGTCCTTGATAACATTACACCTGTATCACAGACACCCCCAGAGATGGGCGACTACAACAGTAAAACATCCTGAAAATCATAGAGAACTTAGATGTATGAGTTGGAGACTGGAGAGAGAATGGGAATAGTTACAGTGGGGATTGCGAGAAATCAGATGAAAGATGAGTGATGGGGGGAAAGACAAGGGAAGATCAAAAACTAAGGAACCAGAAAATCGGAGATTGTTCCTGTGTGAAAGTCAGCAAGTGAGTGAGTGAAAGGAAAAAGGAAAATGATTCAGGGCAGGGAAGTGCTGAGAGATTGGGTTGGGTAGAGGTTTACAAGACACAGAACCTCAGAGGCACAGAGCTGTAACACAGGACAACTCAAGTCATTCAGTGTCAGTTGCAGCAAAGGATTACATTAATGCTGGGATCAAGGCTGCTGAAACCTGGAATGAATACTGAAAACAATCAGCAAACAGGTTAGGGGCTCACATGACAGCATTCAGTTGGGGCATTTTTTTTAAATCTCAGGCTTCTCTCAGAACACGACGCCTTCACCCTGACAATCTGCTCTTTGTTTGGGCCTTGTAATCCATCCAGCTGTTTAGAAAGCTATCTTTTCTTTCCTTTTCATTCCCAGACATCATGTCCCATCCAGTTGTTCCCAGCTCCCTTTCAGAAATTACATTAAGTTCTGCCAGGAAGCATTTTAATAGCCTCTTTCTCCAACCTGTAACAGAACATGTCCACAGGTTTCAAAACACCAAGTAAACATTGACTGTGAGTGATGCACTCACAGGTGACTCAGTGAGTAGCGCTCTCACTTCAGAACCAGAAGATTGTGGATTCAAGTCCCGCTCCAGAGCTTTGAGCACTTAATCCTGGCAGACACTCCAATGCAGCACCAGGAAGGCATTGTTAGAGGTACTATCTTTTCGATAAGATGTTAAAGTTCTTAGGTTGAAAATGCAAGATCCTATGTGATTACTCAGACTGCACATCTCCTCGTCCTGGCCAATATACATTCCTCAACCTAGGAGTACATTATCTGACCACTGTCACCTTGTTATTTGAGCTAGCATAATACGCTTACAATCGGTTTCCTTCATTACAATGATACAAGAACATAAGAACACACAGGAATTGGGCAGAATGACCATCGAGCTTGCTCTGCCATTCATTAAAATTATGACTAATCTAAACAAGACCTAAACTCCTCCTTTCTGCCTGCCCCACATAAACACTGAATAATAGAACAAAAGAACTGCGGATGCTGTAAATCAGGAAACAAAACAGAAATTGCTGTAAAAGCTCAGCAGGTCTAGCAGCACTTGTCAAGGATAAAACAGAGTTTACGTTTCGGGTCCGGTTCTGAGGAAGGGTCACCGGACCCAAAACATTAACTCTGATTTCTCTCCACAGATGCTGCCAGACCTGCTGAGCTTTTCCAGCAATTTCTGTTTTGTTTCCACATAAACATGGACTCCCTTCCAGATTAAATATCTAACTCAGCTTTGAATCTATCCAATGACCCAGTCTCCACTGCTCTTGGGGGAAGCAAATTCCAAACACCAACGGCCCTCAGAGAATCATCTTCATCTTTGAATTCAGTGAGTAATCTCTTATTTTGAAACTGAGCTCCGCAATTCTAGCTTCTCCCAGTCTTCCACCCATGTTATAGCAGCTGAATGCTCAGCACCCCTTCCCAATGAACCTCAAAGTGGGAGAAGCACCTCAATGAACTGCAACCGGTGATATTATCATCAGTTAACCAATATCAGGTTCAATAGTGAATTAGTTATTAGCTGGTGAATGGACAATTTTCATTCGCACAATCCTAATCAAACATTTGCTTCTCTTAATGTCCTTTGGAGCTTTTAAATCCTGCCCTTACATCCTGTCAAATCAGCTTTTCCAGAATTTACTCTCACCTGCGGTAAGATTCCAGTATCAACCACTGGCAGCAAAGGATGAATCAAATCATTCAATAGGCTCATACCACCACAATGTGTAACCAAAGGCCAGGAAAAAGCAGAGGGGTTCAGGCCAAGAAAACCCAGGTCCAATTCTGGACCTGTGCTGGGTTAATCGATTTCTACTTGGGCAGTGTTAGGAATCCTAAAGCTGGGTTCAGCATCCTTGGGCCAACAAGAGAGTGTATGCTTGTTGAAAGGTACTGGTGGAGGAGACCAAGAGAATAAATTTTGGCTCAGGGTTCTTGTTCCCATTAAGGTTATTTAGTTATTTTCTTTTCCAAATAGTCTCTTGGTGGTACAGAACTTGTGTGTTGCTGAAAAAAAAGCAGTTATGTTGTTGAGCCTTTTCACGTTGCACTCATCAGAGCAGATACAAGAATGCCAAATTTCAAGGGGAGACACCATTTATACGGTATGAGGAAAAGGTGATGATCGGTTGACAAGTCAACTCTGATTGGTCAAGATGTTTGGGAGGAGAACGTGCTAGGGAACTACTACCCCATGTTTTTCTTTAAGTCAAAAAAGCCGCAATGTCTGGACATGCCCCTTTTGCCTGCAAAGGTCAGGTCTCGACACATGACTTTAAGTAGCTTCCATTAAGCTCAAGTGAACCAGACTGAAAGCCCAACTGACAATTATAAATTGATTTGTCAATGTAATTCTTAATACATTCGGGTTTGGTCAGCACCCGCTGAACAATCATAAACGTTTAACGATAAATATGATTCAATGCATTTGAGTTTTACAAGCATAGGTCGGTCGAGTACGGTCAGAGTTTTACCTACGACGAACAGCCAAAGAGACGTGTTACTTGATATGATCAATCAGTAACTGAAATGAACAACCTGTATAACTGGCAACACACTGGCACTGAAATTCATATACCACGTTGCTTATTTACATGGAAGGCAGGATCCTGTTAGTACAGAACATCACTGATGTTGTTACTGCCTAGTCGTAGCACTAAACAACTCACTTCACCTGGTGCCCAAATTTTCGGCAGATTTTATTCTTTCAAGGTAATTTGTGGCAGACCAGATTGTTGCTTCCTTTCAAATATGGCACCTTTGCATCTGTTCTAATGAATACAAGATGAACCACTTCAACAGCACGTTTTTTACAGCAATATACGTTGTTCCTGCTCATTCTTAGAATATGAGGTCATTCGCAAGGCCAATATTTCAGAGGTTATGAAAGGCACAACACGAATGTCAATTAGTTTCTTTTACTTAAGTCACCTCAATCCAGTAGTCACCACAAGCCGAAGCTGGCTGACTCGGCAGACACTGGGTAACCAAGCTGGGATCATCTAGCTTGGATGGTTCTGTTCCACTCAAAGTGCTACTGAGCATGTTAACACTTTAGACTTTTAAGCATCTGCCTAAAGGCTATGCTGTAATGAGATTCTGCAGACATTAATTTGAGGTATTCACTGATTAATAACAATGCAAGAATGTCAGCTTCCAAACAATCGTTGCTTTTTTTTTTAAACTGGTTTACGTAATATTGGTACATTTTGATATTAGGTGTTACGGGTCACTGGTGTTAATAGAGACATCAGTCAGTGCGAACACAACATCACAGCGTCACTGTATCTATATTAGTTAATAATACTCCTGTCACCCATCATCTTTTTCCAATCATTAGATAGTTCATGCACTGCCAGAGGGAACATATAACAATGCTTCTCATTTCTCTCTCTTTTCCATCTACTCTACATTTCTCTTATTCTCTACCACAGATTTTCTCTCTCTTTTTGCTCCATTACTCACATGCTTTCTCTCCTGGTGAATAACTATGTAAATACAGCACACAAAGGAATTTTACACAAATGTGTTGGGCAGTGCATTACAGGATGGAATGAAATCCTCAGTCTCCTCTGTCCCTGATGGCCCTCACTTGTGATGGAACTGTACGGCTGTGAACAGGAATCAAGGAGTGAATCAGACCCATGGACTCAGGGTTTAGCTTCATGGATAATATAAATAGATGCAACTTCCTTTGCACTATACATTATAGATGCACACTATATAGTATTAACAGAAGTGAAATACAGTCTAAATGAGATGAATTGTCCAGTATTAAGAGATTTATTATAGAATGGAAGGGAGACTGAATTAAATAATTATGGAATCAGATGGAAACTGCTAAACATTTTTGAAAGTATTTTTTGTAAAAGCTGTAGACTTCAGCCTTCTTAGGTACAGCCAACAGCTTATAAAAACTTCAAGGAAAGGAATGGGACAGCAACTCGAATTCAAACACTTGCTTTGCCCAGACGAGGAATCCCAGTTGTGCCCATTTTAAAAGCAAGTGCAGAATCCATGAGACCACATCCACTGCGCAGATCAATCTCAGCGAAACAATGAAAAGGTGAACTCAAACCAGACACTTACCTCGATGTCGATTGGTCGTCTTGTCAAACATCAGCATTGCATCATCTACCTGTTGAAAATATAAAACAATATTAATACTTCCTATAGACACACCCAAGTTTGGCACAATCTACAGCTGGCAACTTATCAAATAAAAGACCCTAGAGAGCTGACAGTGATGGAACATCGTGAGTAAATGAATTGGTGAGCCTATTCCCATATTATAACATTGATCGATTCCCATAAAACATGTTATAATAAAGGGCCTATCATCTGAATCAATGTTTACAGATACTGACTGGCCTATGCATTTCCAGCACTTACCACCTTTGCATCAGTTTGGTGCTATTTGCCTTTTGTTCCCCCTTCAATCTCACTCCTATAGTGAACCAGTGAAAGGGAAAGATAAAATGTACTACAGAAATTCTAGTGGCACTGGACAATCAGCAAGCTGTTTATGAGCTTAGATCTCTCTTTACAAAAGGCCTTGGGTTGAGGAGGGGATTACAGAAAAATCATCTGTGAAAACTGCATTATGGCCACAGGAATGATTCCAATTTGTGGATGTAGTGACTGCCTTAATAATTCAGTGACTATGTGAGCTTGAGATATGAGGATGATCCTTTTTTTTATAGAATCCCCTACAGTGTGGAAACAGGCCCTTCGGCCCAACAAGTCCACACCGAACTTCAGAGCATCCCACCCAGACCCACCCCCTACCCCACCAACAACCCACCTAACCTACACCTCCCTGAACACTACGGGCAATTTAGCATGGCCAATCCACCTAACCTGCACATCGTTGGACTGTGGGAGGAAACCGGAGCACCCGGAGGAAACCCACGCAGACACGGGGAGAATGTGCAAACTCCACAGATCCCAGGTTCAATCCCCAGCCCTACAGCAACAAGCCAGATACTGTATCACCAATGCTAGAATTACTCCAGTGTCAACAGGAAAAGGGCAGAAAATCTGCCTTGTTTGACTTCTTTCCTTCCCAGCAGTCACTTAGCGCTCTCTGCAGCAAAGCGTATTTGTGACTAACATCATCTTGCATTTACATAGCCCTTTAATGTAGCTAAATGGTCCTAAGGACCAATACTCAGCTAGGGTAGGACCTAGGTCAACAGCACTCAAATGACCAGCTGACATTTATTATTTACTCTCACAATGATGGGTAACCAGAGTGATTTTCCCAGCAAGACAACCCGGGAACAGAGAAAGGAAAAAGTTGGGAAAACTTCTGGAAACAATTATTCAGGATAGAATTAATAGTCCCCCGGAAAAAAGTGGAACAAGTGGAAAAGAGCTTAGATCTGTTAAGAGAAAATCACATCTAACTAACTTACTAGAGGTTTCTGAAGAGGTGCCAGGGAGGGTTCATGAGGGGAAGGCTGCTAATACAGTGTACATGAACTTCTAAAAGGCATACGATATAGTACCACGCAAAATTGAGGGGAAAGTTAACAGGTCACAGGATAAAAGGAGTGATAAAATATGCATAAGGGACTGAGGAATAGGAAACAGAGTAACAGTCGGTGAGTTTGTCAGAGGTCAGTATTGGGACTGCTGCTCTTCCTTGTGAAGAGGACAATTTCAAAAATTTTGTGTTGTCCACAAACAGAGAACTGAGAGAAGGACACAGTATAGAATTTCAAAAGGACGTTGACCTATTGATGGAGTGAGTGGATAGGTGGCAGATAAAGTTCCATGCAGAGAAGTGTGAGGTAATGTACTTTAATACAAAAAAAATCATTGAAAGGCAGTATAAAATAGAAGGCATTATTCTGAAAGGTGTGCAGGAGCAGAGAGACCAGGGTCAGTAATGTGCAGTAGTCATTAAAGGTAGCAGGACAAGTAGAGAGAGCTGTTAATAAAGCATACAGTATTCTAGGCTTCATAAATAGAGGCACAGAGTACAAGAACAGGGTGTGTATGATGAACATATATAAGATGCCAGTGCTTTGCGGGAGGAGTGTGCGCAGTTCTGGCTGCCACAATTTAGGAAGGTTGTAAATGCACTGAACAGGTTCTGTGAACAGTTCTAGGAGTGAGACACATCAGTTGAGAGATAAGATTGGAAAAGTCAGGACTGTTTTCTCTGGAGAGTAGAAATGGAAGATGAGATTTGGTAGAAGTTTTCTAAATCATGAGGATAGAAAGGCAAGGGAGAATTTTTCCCAATCAAATGGATCGAGAACCAGAGGGTATGTTTTTAAAAATGTTTTGCAAAATAAGCAGATGCAAGTTTAAAAACTCTTCCATGCAGCAAGTAGTTAGTGTGTCTAATGCACCGCATAGAAATATAGTAGGTTCAACTGAGGCATTCAAGAGGGCATTCGATGGTAATTTCTATTTAAATAATACGCATGGTTATGGAAAAAAGGCAGGAGATTGGTATTGAGTTAAAATTCTCAGAGAGATGGTGCAGGCACGATGGGTCAAAAGGCCTCCTCCTGCATCAGAACAATTCTGCACCTTCTCTGAAAGGAGTGGCACAGAATGGTGCAGTTGATATTGGGAAAAACAGAAAAAGACCAACAGAATCCTTGCATTCAGACAACTCAGTGAGCAGGTTCACTGACATTTTCAAGGCTTTGGTTACTTAGCTTTATTAGGTTTCTGTCTAATTTCTGAGATATATTGGAAGCCACCTTGGGATGTTTTGCAAGTTAATGGTGCTGTACAAATGAAAAATCTTGTTGTTGAGACCAAGTTTATCACAAAGAAGTTACAAAGGTTTGCAAATACCTAATGTGATGTGTCATGCTGTCCTAACATTAAAACAAAACCACAGTTTAGCAATAAATTTGGGGTGTGGGGGATGGGTGCAGGCAGTGAAGGACACTGACCTTCCAACCTTCACATCAAACACCACTCAAGTCTGCTTTCAATTTTCTAAGCATGAGGCTGAAATTCCCTCTTTTTTAAAAGCAGAAAAAGAAATCCAAATACGCTAAGTGGTACTGATTCCTACAAATGATGTAGCAGTGGATCCTTTCTTTTAAAATGCAAGTGTTGGCAGGATGTGGCCTACTGTTACAGGCCTTCAGTATTCCAAGAGATTTCAACATACAACATGCACTGCACAGAGAGTAAAAATACTTTGAGTCAGCCTGGATAACTCCTGCATACTGCCTGGGCACCAGAGTGAGGCTGGCAAGAGTTTGAGAACCCAGTGCTACACCTTTGAGGATTTTAAAATCAGTGACTATTGCTTTGGATAAGGAGCATGTCTCTTTAAGAGGGTTGCGGTTTAACACTATATTACACTGTTTGGCATTTTTACTTCCACCCCACCGCCCCCACCACTTTCTGCCAAGGTCTTCTTGCTCAGGATCCGAGTCAATCCCTGCTTTTTAAGGCCCTAAGCTGTGCAAATAGACGTCACGTTACAGTCTAAGCTGCACCTTACCATGTGTGCCACTGGCTGAGTCAGCCACAAAGAATGTCAGCATGTAGCAGCATTAAGCTCTTTTTCAATTATAGAAGGATTTCCATACAAAGCAGCAGCTTTATAAACACTCAGATCTTGCAACTAACAGGAGACTGCACATTCCGCAGATCTGCTGCCACAGGTATTGTGCATCACACTTCACTCAATAGTGGCATTGCAGGTACACTGTGCACCTCAATTTTCAGCAATACCACTACAGGTACTCTGCACCAGCTATTCCTTGACTGCAGAAATGCGTGTGTTCAAGACAGGAGGCTGACCATTAGTTTCATACTACACCCTGTTCAATTTTAGCAAACCAAAGCTTTTCTGGTCACTATGATACCTGTCCCTTTGGAAATGACAGACAGCACTAGCAACAAGAAGAACAAAGCAGGCTATTCTCACCAGATACAAAGTGTACTACACAAGCAATAGAGAAAACAAGTCAGATACACACCCGCAGAGACAGAGGCCGGGTAGGGGAGTTGGAGGGAGAAAGCACATCAGGTGGAGACAGAATGAATGCTGAGCAGGGCGATGGGAGATATGTATAACTGCAGCAGGACCTTTCCTGAAAGTGAGAAGGAAGAAGTTGCAACTGAAAGATAAATTGAAGCAACAAGAGACTGGCTATTTCGCCAATGTATGAGGGAGTTATAAAAAATTATTCCTATGTGACCTCTTCAAAACTTCAGCATCACAAGACTGCTCTTGTAGATAACAATTTCATTGTCTCTTAAAAGAGAATGTTGGAAGGTGTAACAAGCAGGAGACCAAAATTAATCAGAGATGTTTTTGGGTTGGGGAGAAAGGTTCCTGCACACGGACATTCAGTGATTCGGGACAGTTAGACCTTGGCACCTACCAAGTTAGCTGGACTTGAATGGGCCTGTATCAAGGGATGGGTGGGTTGCTGTAATTGGCCTTGCCAGCTTAAGGGTTAAATAAAACGGTGCCTAGTACCCATGTTAAATAAAACGGTGCCTAGTACCCATGTTAAATAAAA
>JAHRHZ010000099.1:4693469-4795804 GCA_024137785.1 Ginglymostoma cirratum
AAACGGTGCCTAGTACCCATGTTAAATGCCAACATATTAGTAGATTAACACACACCTTCAAATTTCATTACAGCTCTGCCCTCAATTACTGGACCGACTACAATCCACAATCATTCAGATCTCACTTTGGAACAGCTTTGTGCCAGAAAATACCTCCTGCATGAATAATTCTGCAATCATTTACAAAGTGAAAGGCTGAGATTGTTCCTCTGAGAAAGCATTTACATAGCTGTTTGTCCTCCCCAGTCCCCAAGGACTGATTTATTCTTCGGAGCTTACTCTGCAGTGCAAAAGCACACACATCCACTTTACTCAAGAGGTCAGGCACAGAAAGCAGGGTTTTGTTAGCCAGGCTGGACTTTGGATACTGGTGCCTGAGAATTAGGTGCTCTCTCACACTCTCCCCCTCTCCCCTCAACTCAAAAAGAGTTTTTCAAAAGGGAATCCTATTTTAACTCTCCAGTCAGCAACAGCCATATCCAACACCTGTACTTGTATTTCAATACACTGGCAATGAAATGAGGGCTACAGCTTCAACTAGGTAAGCATGTAAACCTGCCCTAGTTAGCAACAACACAATCGATCCCCTTCAATTCCGGTTCCATTTTGCTAACCCGGTCCCCTGGGGTTAACTTGCTTTACAATATTCAAGCAAATTGACATGATCATTTTTAAATTAATTAATTTAAAATTAATCAGTCCAGCCCAAGAGGCTCCCAAGCAATGAAATATTTCAGCTGCAATGTAGCACCATCCTGTCAAAATATAACCTGCCATCCCCTTACTAAATAACCACCTGCCAACACTCCATGCAGATCAGCAACCACAACTGGGGGACAAGAATACCCCCCACAGGGTGCCAGTAGGGCAACAATTACTGATCCAAACTGCTACTGAGCTTTGGATTTGAACTGAAGGCCTCAACATTCACTGAAAGTATTTCATCAACAAAAAAAAATCCAATTTTGTCCCAACATAAAAGCGACAATACAGAATCAACCAGCAGTAATAATCTTATGTACATATCAGACCATGGAACGGAGGACAGGCAGCTCCATTAAAGGACTTGGCCCATCAGCTTTGTCTTTTCACTCCACTGGTCTAACCTCCATCCCACGGCACAATATGCGCAAGCCTTCATTCATTACTGTTGCGGTGTAATATGGCCTTTTTAAATGTCATCTTCAATTTTCCAGCCAAAAGGACAATGATAAAGAAAAAAAAAATTACAGCTGCATTATTAAACCCTACATCAATCAACCTTACAGGGAGTAAAGAGCATGACCCCTGGCCTCTGGTTCCCACAGCAACCAGTGAGGCTCTTTCAAGGACAATGAACCAGACCAGGCCTGCTCATTCTGCCAATAACATAATGGAGCATTTTTTTTCTCTCTTTTACTTAACTTCTCTCCAGAAGGTGCTGACTCATGCTGGGATATGATTCCATGGTTGCCAGCAGGCTTCCATTACCTCTCACAACTAGCCAGTAATTGTTTTATGAGGTAACACTAACAATTTGAATCCTACCCTACCCAACTTCCACATTTTCCCGTCAGAGTCACTGGACAGGCAATCAACCATAGCTGGCTATTATTTCCCTCCCCTAGCCCAAGGATGCAGAGTTCAATTAGAGTCTCTCTTTACTGCACGCCCGCCACCTTGGTTAAAATCTGATAGTGCTGCGGAGATAAAAGACCACAAAGGTCCTTGCCTGTCAGATTCTCATTCATTTCGCACTTGGTTCTTTCTCTATTATCCTTCTCCAGGGTGGCATCATTCTGGCCAGAGAATTAACACTGACTAACACTAGCACCGAGCAATAGAATGCCTGCACAATGCCAGAGGCAGTAACATCACCACAAGAACATCAGGGATTCTTTAAACAGGCCCAACAACGCTTAGGAATGAATGATAAGTGTGGCCTTGCCAGTTTTGCCAAAAGACTACATAAGCCCGTTGGTCGGTATATTTTTCGGCACTCTTGAAATGCAATGTTCCAGCCTAAGTGGGTTCTTCACTATCACCTATTTTTGAACAGATGAAATAAGAGCAGAGGTAGACCACCCAGTCCCTTGTGCCTGTTCTGCCAATCAGTAAGATCACAGCTCAACTATTTGTGGGTGGAATGTGGAATTTGAAATACAATTCCACTTTCCACCCACCTCTGACAATCTTTGATTCCCCTGCCTAACACAAATCTACCTTCAACTTAAAGATATTCAATAACTCTGCCTTTACCGCTCAACCTTCAAAAAAACTCATCTGCCCTAGAAGGCTGATCCCTAATTTTAAGACTGTGCTCCCTAGCTCTGGACTGACCCACACTAGGTAACATCCTTTCCACATCTACCCTGGTCAACATCATTCAGGATCTTGTACACTCCAATCAAATCACTCTTCACTCTTCTAAACTCCACAGGAAACAAGCCCACCCTGTTCAGCCTATCCTCAAAGGTAACCCATGCATTCCCAGTATCAATCTCTTCTGAACCACCGCCAATACAGTTATATCCTTTATTAAATCAGGAGACCAAAACTGCAGACAGTATTCAAGATGTGGTCTCACTTATGCCCTGTTTAACTGAAACACAACATCCTTACTTTTATAACAAGGTGTGGGGCTGGATGAACACAGCAGGTCAAGCAGCATCATAGGAGCAGGAAAACTTGACGTTTCGGGCCTAAACCCTTCATCAGAAATGGGGGAGGGGAAGAGGGTTCTGAAATAAATAGGGAGAGAGGGGGAAGCGGATAGAGGATGGATAGAGGAGAGGATAGGTAGAGAGGAGGCAGACAAGTCGAAGAGGCGGGGATGGAGCCAGTAAAGGTGAGTGTAGGTAGGGGGGTAGGGAGGAGATAGGTCAGTCCAGGGAGGACGGACAGGTACTTTTATGTTCAATTTCTCTCGTAACATAGGATAACATCCCATTAGCCTTCTCGGGTTACTAGCTGCATCCACATACTAACCTTTTGTAACTCATGTGCCAGAACACCCAAATCCCTCTACAGCTTTGACTACAGAGTTCTTTCTCTAATTTAGTAGGACTCTGCTTTTTCATTCTTCCTGTTAAAGCAAACTTCATATTTTCCCCACATTATATTCCATCTGCCACAATTTTACAGACTCACTCAATTTATCTATATCCATCTGTAACTTCCAGATGTCTTCTTCACAACATACTTTCCTACCTATCTTAGTATCATTTGCAAATTTAGTTCCATGTCTTTGTTCCCCTCATCTAAGCCACTGATATAAATTGTTGGGAGTCTACTCATCACATCCTGCCAATCACACAAGGATCTATTTATGCATATTCTGTTTTATTGCCAGCCAGTCTTCTATTCAAGCAAATATGTTATCCATTACACCATGAGCTTTTATTTTCTGCAATAACCTTTGATGTGGCACTTTTATCAAATGCATTCTGGAAATCCAAGTTCAGTTCGCTATAGGTTAGCATTTACCCACAGCACATTACTCCTTTTTTCTTTATTTAACCCTATTTTTCTAATCAACCTGTTCAGAGATGTTATTACACAGATGTTATTGCACCTCTCTGTCCAGGGGTAGGTGCCTACCACTGTGCCACAAGAGGACCCCCATGTTACTCCTTCAAAGAATTTCAACAAATTGGTTAAACCCAATTTCCCCTGACAAAACCATGCTGACCTCTCTCCCTTCTTGAACAGAGGGGTTATATCTGCTACTTTCTAGTCTAATGGTACCATCCTGAATCGAGGGAATTTTGGAAAAATACCAACCCATCCATTGGGCTTTGCCTCAAAACCAAACAGGCCAGGTTTGACTTGAGCCTGTATGCTTCATTAACTGATCTCAGTGGCGACTGAGGTGGCACAAATGGTTGCGGCATTCTTCAACATTTTGTGGGGACGGATTCAATCAGAGGAGTGGCTCTTCACTCCACTTTGCAAATACCCCATGCAGTTGAACAGCCTGCTGGCTGCCACCCCAACGGCATAGCACTAGGCAGGAAGAAATGTCAGACAGCAACCAGATCAACAGCCAGTATAGTCATAAAAATACATTCAGGCACCCATGCACTGGGGAAATCCATGTTTTAAAGGAATGAGAAAGGACCTGACCTCAGGAAACAAAGTGTCAATCTGCACTGGAGGTAGCAGCCTTTCAAACATCAGATTCCAGCTCTCAACATTCAAGTTATTCTCTTGTTGCACTATTTTTGGTTGCTATGACAAGAGTTTAGGAGAATTCCCACTAACAGCCTGAATTCAAAGGCAGCCAAAGAAAGGGTGGCAGACAAAGAGCTTTGATTGCCTTCCTTAACACTAGGGAAATCTCTCTCAAAAAAAAAGACTCAAAAACATTTTGATGTTTTCTCATGCTCTCAGCTGATGTTAGAGATGTGCCCCTTTTGGCATCAGCTGCCTCTGGTGTCGTCATGGTGTTACTGGCAGACAGCAACCTCACAATAACCAGTGATATAACCAGCCCCATCCCTGCAGCCTTCCAAAGTAACTAAGTGAATTTTAAGACACAGAATAGGTAGAACTGGATAAAACCTTTGCTGTTCATGCAGTCCTGGAATTCTGTAAAGCTCTGTATAGAAAATTTTCTGCAATAGCGCTGCTTTTATGCAGAGCAGGTGGTAAGGCGGCTTTGTGCTCAAGGGGCAGGTCAGAGACAAGGTTCTGCGTCCAAAGGATGTCCGTGCGGCTTGATAGCAACTGGAGGAAAAACTCAGCTGTGGAGAGAACCAGTTACTGAGGTGAACCATCATTTCCCATCGCCTTCAAAAGCTTCATTCATGCAGGAATCCATTGACTGAAGAGAAACCTCTTGCACAGCTCGGTTTTAAAAAATGGTGTTTACTTCACTGAGATAAGTGTTTGCAGAGACTGGGAAATCCTGTGCCTACTACAGCCCCTGTTTAGGACCTGTAGCCATTAATTTCATCAACTGTCTATTCCAAATAGCTCTGGAGCTAATCGTTATCCAACATCTAAACCAAGTAACCAATAATCTATATATCCTTCATGCTGAATTATTACTAAAAGAACAAAATGCACTGCCTTCAATGATAGGAGCCGTGTGACATCCCATTTCTCATATTGTAACTGCCGATATTGCTTTCCTTTGTCACTCTAACTTAACCATTTGAGGAAGCTGAAAATGGCCTGAAGTTTGAAACAATTCACCCTCTAGGACCTACTCCTCTTCACTACAGTGAGCACAGCATCAGGAAATCATCCAAGTAATGATCTCACCTCAGCTGGGTCTTTGTACCCATTGCCAGCAACGCTTGACAACTCGCTGCTTAAGTAACATTACTGAGTCATACAGGTCCCAGCTTTAACTCCGACGTCTCAAAGCCTGGGAGACTCTAGCCTTCAGCATTCAGCACTTTACAGTCTTCATCACTCAACACCATGTTCAACAATTTCAGATCGTAATCAGTGCTCCCATTTCCTTTCAAAAAACAGATGCTGGTACTGAACACAACATCACTATTTGCAGAATCAAAGGTTTGAATGCCAAATCCAGGCCGACACTTGCAGTGCACTGCTGAGGGAGTGCTGCATGGTCAAAGGTGCCACTTTTCTGATGGATGTGTTAAATCTACACCCTGTGTGTCACGTCCAGAAATGTATGAGATCCCACTAAACTATTTCAAATCAAATACACAATAGGAGTTCACTCTGGTGGCCTGGACAATATTCATCCCTCGATCAACATGACTAGGAGAGATTATTTGGTTATCATAACACTTTGAGGGATCTTTATGTGCGTACACAGTTTCTCATATTTCCTAAGTTACAACAATGACTATGGGGCAAAATATACTTCATTGCCTGTAGAGGTGGGATGTCCTGAGGCTAAGAAAGGTGTTGTACAAAGGGAAGCCCAATTTTTTTGCTGGATTGGATAAACATTATCTACAACTCCCTGACTAACACCACATCCGTGGATTGTCTTCAGTCCTTGCTGTGTTTTGTTGGAATGGCTCTGGCAGACAATAGATGGCTTTCTGCTAGATAGGATTTTTTCTGCCCCCGGACATCTAGGTAGCACGGTACAGGATGCTGGGGCTGTTCAGTGTGACTCATTAAACTCAGCTGCTTGGTAATTAGGCAGCCCTGGTTCAGTGAACTTAGCTTCCTGTCCTGTTGGAACACATAGTCCCCTGGCACTGACTTAACACAACTATCAGGCCAGAATTTACATGGGAAAAAGTGACTCCTGGCAAAGGGGGTCACGCTTGGAAAATAAGGTGGTGGGCCCTGCCCTTTCAGTCTCTCGGTCTTAACCCCACACTCATATTTTCTGCCTCGTTTCCAGTTTGAAGGTGGTGATTTATATGTGGCCAAAGATTTGCACCATTTGAACTCGTATGAAGAACATTTATTGTGAATAAGGTAGGGCCATAGAACGTGACACCAGTTTAAGCTAGCTCATTCAGGAGAGAGGGGACAATAATTCGAATTTCACTGTCAAGAATAACTCCAGCTATTTAAAAGGCGCTGATTGTGGGAGGGAGCAAGAATGTCATTTGGGACTGGATCTTACTCTCCATAACTGATGAGTGGGAGGTAGATAAAATCTGGCAGGTGGTCTGCTTCCAAATAAGCATCCAACACCCCTCCCTTCCCTAACCTATCTGATAGTTTATTGGCGGTAGGGAAGGAGAGATGGGGGAAGAGACCTGCTTTGGGGACCCTTAGATCCATTGCTGGCAACCCAGAGTCAACGCCACAGCCACGTTAACTTTCGTCTCTTGAAGTTGATGCCCTCCACTTTCACGCCCTCAGCGAGACCAGCCCCAAGAAGTCTGGAACTGCCTGTCAATCTGAGCTTCCTCAGCACAGTGGGAGGGGGTGGAAAGACTGCCGGTAGTTCCAGGGGTGGCTACCACTCCTGGCCGGGACCACTGGGATTATCAAGCTGCCCGCCAATCCAATTGTCCAGCAGCTCTCTAAACCAGGACTTCCTCCCTGGAAAGGAGCGGAAGTCTCACCTGAAGGCGATTCCCAACACTCTCAGCATCAAATTGCTGTGGGCTGCCATCAGGCTTGTGAATGGTTCGCACTAAACAACTGCACCTCCCAGTCGCGAACCATTTCAACTCCCCCTCCCATTCCTCAGATGACATGTCCATCCTGGGCCCCCTGCAGTGCCACAACGATGCCACCCGAAGGTTGCAGGAACAGCACCTCATATTCCGCTTGGGAACCCGGCAGCCCAACGGTATCAATGTGGACTTCACAAGCTTCAAAATCTCCCCTCCCCTGACCGCATCCCAAACCAGCCCGGCTTGTCTCCACCTCCCTAACCTGTCCTTCCTCCCACCTATCCCCTCCTCCCACCTCAAGCCCCACCCCCTTGACCTGTCTGTCCTCCCTAACTCCCCACCTATACTCACCTTTACTGGCTCCATCCCCGCCTCTTTGACTGGTCTGTCTCCTCTCCACCTATTCTCTCCTCTCCACCTATTCTCTCCTCTATCCATCTTCTATCTGCCTCCCTCTCTCTCCCTATTTATTTCAGAATCCCCTTGCCCTCCCCCATTTCTGATGAAGGGTCTAGGCCCGAAATGTCAGCTTTCCTGCTCCTCTGATGCTGCTTGGCCTGCTGTGTTCATCCAGCTCTACACCTTGTTATCTCAGATTC
The DNA here is from genome assembly GCA_024137785.1 of Ginglymostoma cirratum. NCBI lineage: Eukaryota > Metazoa > Chordata > Chondrichthyes > Orectolobiformes > Ginglymostomatidae > Ginglymostoma > Ginglymostoma cirratum. The sequence continues at coordinate 4,701,118 of JAHRHZ010000099.1, forward strand.
TCTAGCATCTGCAGGTCCTACTATCTCTGAAAGGCTTGTGAATGGGTTCCCCAGTGACTTATTAGCTACTGCTGGTGATGGGGACTGGGGCAGGTGCAGGAATTTTTGCACTAGTAGAATTCGGCCTTGATTTCCTAGATAAGGGATTAATTTTTTTTAAAAAAAAAAATCAGGATTTCTGGTTATAATGTTTTAGAAATTAGAATTTTGTACATGCCCCTGCCTTTACAGCACCAACGTGTAACCACGGGTCCCACCTCCCAGGCAGAGCAACCAGTTTACATCTATATTTCTTATCAACTGATATTTTAAGTTTGAATCTCACAGCCGTGAAGGTTTGGAAGGTGCTTCTGGATAATTCCTCAATAAGGATGCCAAGATCAGTTCGTATCAGCAATCCAAGTGATATGCAAACTAATAGGAACATGGATTTAAAACACGATCGTCACCCAAGGCTCCACAGATGCACCTATGAGGCACATGAAGACAAAAGGCTCAAGAAAATGAATATTTCCGTACCCTTCCCCCAAGCCACTCATCCTTATTCCGTCCCCTCCCCCAGCCTTTGAACCAGGTTGATTATAGCACAGCTCCTACACAGGGGGGTCAGTGGAAAGAAAAGACATGACTCTGTACACATTCACAGAGCATGAAGCTCCTTCCAGCAAAGTAAACCCAGCACTCATCAAAAGGACGAAGCAGGATGCCCCATATCACAACACCTTACTCTAATCTTATTAAACTATCTGCTCACTATTCATATTATTTCCTTCCAGATGGATAGTGAATGTGGGAGAAATGTACTGCCCAAGGCTCTGCACACATCAGGGGATTTGCACTGATTTAGATCAATGAAGGTGGGGGTGGGGGCCTTGGTTCAGAACTGACAATATTCAACCCATCAGCAGCAGCAGCTGTGGGCGAAGTGAAGTGCTTTTTCCTGTCTGCCGCAAACTGCTGAAGGTCCCCAACCAAGTGACAAGCAGCTCGTTTATTGGTTATTGAATGACCCTGATCCAAGCGGAGAGGGCAGCCATGTGATCCCACTGCGCGGCCAATGTGTCACTAGCATATCAGATGACTGTAATGGCCATGTCTCAGCCACGAGACATCTTAAAACATAGAGGTGAGCTCAAATCAATTTCTCAAAGCAAAATGGCCAATCTGTTCAAAACTGCTCTGAAGAACTTTCTCACTGAGGCAAAGGTCAACAATTCTGGGGAGAGAGTATGTTATGTATCCACTGGCACCAACTGTATCAAATTGCATACAGCATGAGTACCCCCAACAGGAAATCTGTCAACAACTCCCCAAACTGGCATTCTTTCACTGGCAAACATTATATTAAACTGCATTTAAAAAATAGACCGCTGCTTCAAGGAAAATTTTGTCAGCAAGATATTAATAACTTTTGGAGCTGTTGATTTAGGTTAATGTCCAGCTCGTTCACTTCTGCCAACTGTGTTTGAACCTACCTGCGCTGATGAAGGTAACAGAACAGACAGGGTTAAGAATGATGGCAGCCTTTCGGCATGTCTTACCAAACAATAGTCATGCACAATGGAGCATCTAACCACTTACTGATCCAAAGCAAGCACAGGTCCATAGTAATGAAACAAAAATATAGGACCTGTGTCAGAAAGTTGCTCTCAAAAGGATCAATGTGCAAAGTATACTTCTGGATAGCAAAATGGAGACAGAAATCGTTAGGTATTTTAATTGTTCTATGCTATGGAGGAGAGAACAGTAATCCTGGTAGTTTGCTGGACAGTCAGGCTAGGATTATCTTGCTCAGACACATTGATCATGGAATCTTATCAGTCTCACCTGAGTTAAAATTCAAATTTCAAGGTGAAAGGGCATTACCTACAGCGTACTATTCTGAAAGGACACACAAAAGTGCAGAACCAGCAAGAACTGGAACTTTTTTTTGCTTTGCTGAGACTATATTAACAAATCTGCAGCACCTCAAACAGTAAGACAGGAATATGGCAGTGCCAGGAGTTCAGGAAGTTCCTTCTCAAGGATGGTTACAATTGTGTGATCTATATCTGGACCAAACAGAAACTGAGACAAAACAAACTGGTCATTTCCATCACTGCATGGAATTAAAAAGTTACAGAATACCACCCCACCCATGAATCTCGTTGATGTCCCTTTAAATGCTTCATCAGTCCAAGTGCAACTGTCAACTCCAGGTGGTCTGGTTTAATTCTTTACTGTACTTGAAGTGACAGATAACCCAGCTGTACATGTTTCAGGTGCCTGTCTCCATTCAGGTTTTAAAGGGCCCTAATTTAGTTTGATTTGTGGAACACAAGAACCTTAGATTAGGAAGGTTTTCCCATTAAAAAAAAAAGAGATATGCATGCAAAGTACCTAAATTCCCCATGAGTTGACATCCCCCTCTTTGGCGTAGGAATACGGAATGTAATCGCAACTTTGGATCAAATCAGCTAACACACCATGTACTTTATCTTGAATTTTAAACTGTCCTAAACCATGATTTGGCCTCACATATAGTCAATTTAGATCTGCTTCGCCCAAGTGCAGATCCAGAGATGGTAATCGCTGTGAGGACTGCAATAAAACAACTTCAGTCATTTCAAAAGCCCACATACAAGAGGAGTAATGCCAAACCACGGTGAGACCCCAATTGAAGTACTGCATTCAGTTTTAAGCACCACCACTCAGGACTTATATCCTTGGATCGGGGAAAGTGCAATTTCACTGAAATAAGCCTGGAGATTAAGTGATGAATTTATGAAGACAGGTAGTATAAACCTGGCTTGCATTTCCTCAATGAAAGAGTGCAACAATGCTCTACTTGAGATTTTTAACCGTTAAAAGTATTTGCCACGTTAGGAACAAAGCAACTGCTTCTTCTGGTGGGAATCCAGAATCAGGGACACAATCATATAACTAGAGCTAGACCATTTACAAGCAAAATCAGGAGAAGAAACACAGTGGTAACGTCATTGGGTACATGGGTTCAAATCCCATGGCAACTAGTGGAATCTATACTCAACTAACAAACCTGGAATTGAAAGATGGTCACAGTGACAGTGACTATAAAACCACAACCATTTGCTGTAAAAACTCACCTGGTTTACTGATGTCCACCCTCACCCAACGTAACCTCTATCCAAGCCCCCTCTGAAATGGCATACTAAGCCACTCAGTTCAAAGGTAATTAATGGATGGACAACAAATGCTGACCGTGCCAGTGATGCCCACATCCCAAAGAATCTTTAAAACAAAACACAAGCACTTAGTGGAAATCTGGAGCTTTCTTCCACAAATTGTTTTGGGACGCTAGAGATTAGCTGAAATTTTCAAGAATACAACTGATTGATACCTCAAGCTAATAAAAACTACAGGAAACAAATGGAAAAATGGAGTATGGTACAGATGATCTGATTGATTGGTGGAGCTGGCCCGAGGGGCTAAGTGACCTATTCTATATTTCCGTTGAAGAGAATCAGCTTTTCAGATTATTTAGAGGACCATATCAGACTTACCCAGCTTCAGAAAATTTGAGCCAACTGAATATGCAACAATTCTACCTCTGCAAGGATCTTCTTTCATAGTCATGACCGAGCCCTCAGGTCAGTGTCCCCCACTTCCTCAAAGTGAACTGACTGCATCAAGAGACAGTTCTGTAGCACAAGGGGTGTATAGGTTCGAGGAATAGAAGGGTGCAGGAAGTGAGGGGAAACCAAGGGGTAAATAGCACTGGGGCGAAATAGAAATACACAGGCAGAGCCAACATTGTAAAGCTGGTGGCCATGGAGACATAGAGGGGTGACTGGAAACACCACCAGTATATTCTGTTTATATATACACACACACACACACACACACAGATAGGGTGTGTGTTTCTTAAAAAAAAACACAACCGTGTTGCTGAGGCTAGCATCTCTCTGGTAATACACAAACGCTGATGTGTCCTTCACACTCAGCTCCAGTAACCCAATAACATTGCTAGCTTCAGGGAGCGAAGGGATACCATTAATTCTGTAGCTTGTAACTGATCCGTCAGGAGGAAGCAGCCTCTTGTTTTTGATTAGCAGCAAAACCATTGCGGTTAGTGTCTGGTAATTGTGTACAACCCTGAGAGGTCATTACCACCAGATCATGTCACCCTCCTTCCAGTAACTTTAATTAAAAGCACATAACTAAGCAATTCAGCACTGGCGTTAATAATGAAACTAACAAAACTAACAACACAGGAGCAAATACAAATCATGTCTTCAAAAGAGTACATAATGCTTTTAAATGAAAAGCCTGCAAAATAACAATCAATCTTTGGGACATGAGTCAGTTGCTTCCCTGGTAGGTTTGGTTTTAATACTGAATATCACTCAAGTGACTGGGGAGCAGGGAAGAGATTACACAGCCCAACAACTGGAGTGGATTGGAGACAGGCACACGCAAACTGTTGAAATGGTCAGATGGCAGAAGGACGACATTCACAGACTTGCACTGACTCCCATTTAAACAACACTGCAACCTTCATTTCTGTGGCCTCCTGGCGTACAGCAACATACCAAGGTAGTTACATTTCTCCAGTTATGGGTTCCTCAGGATCCCAATTACTTTCGTGACATTCCACCTTCCCTTCTCCACCCTGCCCCCAATCTTATGCGGGTTCATAAAAAAGTGTGTGTTAATGCTTTCAATGACCCTGGAACATCGTTGTGTCAAGGGGTGCTATATAAATGAAAGTTGTTTGTGGCCTGAATTGCACTTCCTCATCCCCGTGATACAAGTCACCTGCATCTGTACAAAAGAAGACAGTGCACAGTGTATGAATCACAGATACAGACCTCACCAACACCTTTAAGTAAAGTAGGGTTGAGAAACACAGTAAACTATGTTACTCTGTAGGTTGGTATGCTGCCCCACTGCTGTACAGAGCCACACAGAATAGAAATTTGTGTGACGTTTATCCTTGTGGCACCTCAGCTCAGTAGCCCTGAGACTTCTGAAACTGGCCTCGAACATACTTCAAAAGAAAAAAGGACTACATTTCACAAGTCATTTATGAGCTATGAAAGGCTCTGCTTTCTACCAATGGTGAGAATGACATTACATAAAGGCATATTCTTTTGTTCCCTCATGTAAATGAATATCCCTGACCTGTGAAAGGCCAAAACAAGAATGAGCCAAGCTGCCTGGTTCCAATCACTACCAAGTGAATCCAATGGGAATGCGTGCATACAAATGTTGGGGAAGAACAGCGCAGGGCTCCTCTACAATGCCTCCAATTGGCCGTTACCTTGGCAACATTTCCTTCTCCCTCTAAAGGTCTAGACTCTCAACTATATGGTCCTCCTAAAGAGGGCCAGCTCATCCTCATGGGCAATATCCAGCATAAAATCTGTAAAGGGAGAGAGAATTCCGAAGACTCAACTCTTGGGGCGAAGAAACTTATCTCAGTGCAAAACAGCTAATACCTTCTTCTCAGACTTTGACTATGTCCCCATTCACATTCCCAATCTAGATCCCCAGGATAAACATCGTCCCAGCATCCATACTGGCAGGTCACTTATGAATCTTAGTAGATTTTACCGAGATCACAGATCACTCTTCTAAACTCCAGGGAACATGGGCCAAATCTGTTCAACTCCCCCCTCACAGCACAATTTTCTTGCCCCTAAATTGCAGCGACACACAGACAAGTATATCTTTAAGTAAGCGCACCTGTAAGGACTCCATCTTTTCATCTTTCCTTAGTTTTGATGGTGGACCAAAATACAAAAGGACTGAATTTAAAACCAAGAACTGTTGAAGGATTTGACGTACTTTTAAACACAAGTTATTGGAACTCATTGTGAGTAGTATATACACTGTTGCTTTCAAAGTAGTAGGGAAGAAAAGATTAGATTCTATGGCAATGAGGATTGTGCATTGAGTAGAGATTCATCCAGCAGACTGCTGATTAGTTTACACGTTGGAATTGACTGTGGATAACAGAAGTCATCGGGGGAGACAAATCTCTGATTGGCTCCTGGGCTGGTGAACAACTTGGGTTCACCAAGGGAGGGGGAGATGCTGCAGAATGCACAGGTTTTTAGTCTCTATATCTAAACAGGAAACATACATAAAGCCTGAAGCAAGCCAGTTACTTTTTCCCATCAGTTTTCTTACTAATTCACTCATGGGATATAGGCCAGGCCGGAGGATGGTGGTGAGCTGCCTTCTTGAACCTTTGCGGTCCATGTACTGTAGGTACTGCCACGAAGGAGAAAATTCCAGGGTTTTGACCCAGCAACACTGTAGGAACAACAAGATGTTTCCAAATCAGGATGCTGAGTGGTTTTGGAGGGGTACTTTAAGCTGGTGGTGTTCCCATGTACCTGCTGCCCTCGTCCTTCTAGATGGTGGTGGTCATGGGCTTGAAAGGTGCTGTCTAAGGATCTTTGGTGAGCCTTCGTGAATTACTGCAGCGCAACTTGTAGTTAGTACACACTACTGCTACCAAATATCAGTGCTGGAGGGAGTGGATGTGGTTTCCATCAAGCAGGCTGCTTTGTCCTGTTTGGTATCAAGCTTGAGTGACATTGGGGCTGCACTCATCCAGGCAAGTGGGGAGTATTCCATCACACGCCTGATTTGTGCCTTGTAGATGGTGGATAGGCTTTGGGGAGTCAGGAGGTGAGTTACTCGGTGCAGTATTCCTAGCCCTTGACCTGCTTTTGTAGCCACTATACTTATACGGAGAGTCCAGTTAAATTTCTGGTCAATGGTAACCACCAGGATGATGACAGGGACGATGGGGGTGGATTTAGTGATGGTAACACTACTGAATGTCAAGGGGCAATGTTTAGATTGATAAATATTGCAGACGATCATTGTCTGGCATTTGTGTGACACAAACGTTACTTGCAACTTGTCAGCCTAAGCCTGGATATTGTTCAAATCTTGCTGCATTTCAACACGGCGTGCTTCAGTATCTTAGGAGTCACAAATAGTGCTGAACATTATACAGTCAGCACAAACATCCCTGCTTCTGACCTTGTGATGGAGGGAAGATCATTAATCAAGTGGCTGAGGATGCTGGGGCCTGCGACACTACCCTGAAGTCCTGTCGAGATGTCCTGGAGCTGAGATATCTGATTTCCAACAAGCATAGCCATCTTCCCATGTGCCAGGTATGACTCCAACCAGTGAAGAGTTTGTCCCTCGATACCCATTGATTCCAGTTTATTTGCTAGGGTTCCTTGATGCCACACAGTCAAATGTGACCTTGATGTCAATGCTGTCACTCTCACCTCACCTCACCTCTGTACTTCAGCTCTTTTGTCCATGTTTGAACCAAGGCTGTAATGAGATCAGGAGCTGAGTGGTCCTGGCGGAACCCAAACTGAGTGTCACTGAGCAGGTTATTGCTGAGCAGGTGCTGCTTGATAGTCCACCATATTGTTGTAGGTCTTCAGTCACATGTGGACCAAACCAGGTGAGTATAGCAGATTTCCTTCTTTGAAGGACATTCATGAGCCAGATTTTGCCTGTAACCAGTAACTCAAAGAATTGATGACATCTCCCATTACCTTACTGATGATCAACAGTCGACTGATGGGGCAGTAATTGACCAGGTTGAATTTGTCCTGCTTTTTGAGTACAGCACGTACCTGGGCAATTTTCTACATTGTTATGAAAATGCCAGTGTTGCAGCAATACTTGAACAGCTTAGCTATTGGAGCAGCAAGTTCTGAAGCACAAGTCTTCAGTACTATTGCCAGATTGTTGTCAGGGCCCAAAGCCTTTGCAGTATCCAGTGCTTCCAACCGTTTCTTGATATCACGTGGTGTGAATTGAATTGGCTGAAGACTGGCATCTGTGATTCTGGAAACTTCTGGAGGAGGCAGAGTTGGATCAGTGACTTGGCACTTCTACCTTTTTTTTTTCAACACACTTGTGTTGGGCTGTTCCATCGAGGATGGGGGTATTTGTGCAGCACCCCCCTCCAGTGAGTTATTTAATTGTCAACAACCATTCACAACTGGATGTGGCAGGACTGCAGAGCTTAGATCTATCACTTGTTGCTCATGTTGTTTGGTACCTTCACCAGGTCGACACCTCAATTTGTGGTACACCTCGTGCTGCTCCTAACATTCTCTCCTACACTATCCATTGAATCAGGGTGATCCCCTGGCTTGATGATAACGGTTGAGTATGATTTATACCAAGCCAAGAGGTTGCAGATTGTGCTGGAGTGCAATTCTGCTGTTGTTGATGGCCCACAGCGTCTCATGGATGCCCAGGGTTGAGTTGCTCGAGCTGTTCAAAGTGCGTCCCATTTAACACAATGATAGTGCCACACAACATGATGGAGGGTACTCTCAATGTGAAAGCCGGACTTCATCTCCACAAGGACTGTGCGGTGGTCACTATTACTGATGCTGTCACAGACAGATGTATCATAGCGGGCAGATTGGTAAGGATGAAGGTGAGTGTGTTTTTCCCTTGTTTGTTGCCTCACCACCAGTCCAGCAGCTATGGCCTTGAGACCCCAACCAGCTCAATCAGTATCACTGCTACTGAGCCACTCTTGGCACTGCACACCTAAATCCCCCACCCAGAGTACATTTTGCCACCTTCAGTGCTTCCTCCAAGTGTTATTCAACATGTGGGAGGATTGATTCATCAGCTGAAGGAGAACAGTACATGGGTAATCAGCAGGAGGATTCCTTGCCCATGTTTAGCCTGATGCCTTGAGACTTCATGGGGTCCACAGTCAATGTTGAGAACTCCCACAGCAACACCCTCCTGACTGTATACCACTGTGTCTCCACCTCTGCAGGGTCTGTCCTGTTGGTGAGACATGACATATCCAGGGACAGTGGCATCTGGGACATTGCCTTTTTAACTTTGCTTCTCGTTTTTCTGACCTTTGGTTACACGGTGTATAGTTGTAATGTAAATTCATTTTCTTCACTTCTCTATTCTATATCGGAGGATTGTACTCTGTACGTAAGATGGCACCTGTGTTGGTGACATTAGTTACACTCTAACTAATCTTGTAACCAGAAGTGGCAACTTATAACCTTGTCACCGTACTTATTTGAGTACATGACAAGAAAGCTCATTCAATTCATTATCTGTCAGGTGTGACTCCATGAGTCAGGCTGTTGCTTGACTAGTCAGTGAGACAGCTCTCCCAGTTTTAGCACTAACCCCCCAAGTGTTATTAAGGAGGACTTTGCAGAATCGACAGGGCTGTTTCTGCCATTGTCTTTTCCAGTCCCTAGATCGATGCCAGGTGGTCTGTCCAGTTTCATCTCTTCGTTGAGACTCTTATAGCGATTGATACAACTGAGTGGCTTGTTAGGCCATTTCAGATGGCAGTTTGGAGTCCACCATATTGTTGTGGGTCTTGAGTCACATGTCGACCAAACCAGGTGAGTATAGCAGATTTCCTTCTTTGAAGGACATTCACGAACCAGATTTTGCCTGTAACCAGTAACTCAAAGAATTTATAATTACTGTGTTAATCCCTTTACCTGGTGTGAAGAAACGAAAGAATCGAGAATGGAGATCAGAGAAGAGGTCTTAGGAAGCAAAAAGACCATCTCATCGTTTTGTGGACAGGTGCTACTGAATCTTATTACCACAGCACTTTCCCCCTACCTATAACAATGTTTTGTTTTATTTGCCTATATGTCAGTAGTGGGGAAATGCTGTTTTGCTTAATAGAGGCAAATACCAACAGGGGTCACTACAAGGACCACTGTCTTTTTCTTGCTGCATTAACAACCTAGACTTAGGTGTCTGGTATAAAGGCACAAAATTGCAAAATTTGCAACTGACAGAACTTGGAAGTAGAGGGACTTCATTTTGAAGCTTTTTTGCTTTAAAGTTGTTACATTTTAAAATCCTTTTTTCTCATTTTAAAGTATCATTCCCTGTTTTAACATCCCTGACTTCCTTGGCCCTCCTCCTGTCATTGCACGCATGGTCATTACATGAGACATTATCACCTCATTACCGAGGCCCCCGATTGTGGGGCTAGAGTTGTCTGTGCCCTACAGTTGAAAACAGTCCTATTTGTTTTTAAGTAAAACAGTCCTCTGCTCAGGCACTTAAGTAAACATCATTTCTAATTTTTGTTTTTTGACACTTATTTACTGTACTCCATAGCACTTTTCCTGTTCACATACAATAGCTGAGGGCAACTTGCACTGTGAGTCAAATGTAAATTTCTTTAAGACTCCTCTGCAAGCAAGAACCTATTTTCTTCACCAAAGCTCTCCTGGTTTTGTCTCGCAATTTATTTCAGCTAGGAACGCGCAGTGCAGCCCTTGTACGGCACAGTATTTCAACTTTTATGTGGGCAATAGAGCCTAACTACATCTCTAACATTAAGTGAAATGTGGTTTCCCATTCAAATCAAAGTTGTAACTTTCAGGAATGCAACCCTGACTTTAAGAAAAGACAGCACGTACTGTGATCAGTGAAAGAAGTGATAGACTTCAAGAGGCAAAAAAAAGGTTGGCTAAATGGACAGACATGTGGCTGATTAAATTCATTACAGAGAAATCTGAAGTCGCATATTTTGAAGGGAAGAACGAGGAAAGACCGTATAAACTGAAGATACAATTCTAAAGGGCGCTCAGGAGCTGAGGGAACTGGGGTATATGTGCACAAATCATTGAAGGTGGCAGGAGTTAAAAAAAATACTGCAGATGCTGGAATCTAAGGTAGACAGACAGGAACCTGAGAGGACAGACAGCATCTCGAGGAAAGGAGCAATCAATGTTTCGGGTATTACCTCTCTTCTGGGCTGGATGTAGGGGTAGGGGAGCTACAGATAAAGTGGGGGGGGGAGGGAAACGTAGCAGAATGGTGGTGACAGGTGGACACTGGTGGTAGGTACGACCTGGTTGGTCAATGGGAGGGATGAATCTGGTTGGCGGCTGGAAGGGTGGGTCAGAAGGTGGAATGGAAGGAGGTGGGGCTGGAAAGGGAGCCGGGGGATGGATGGGAAGGTTATTTGAAACTGGAGAACTCAATGTTGAGCCCTGTGGGCTGTAAGGTGCCCAGGCTGAAGATAAAGTGTTGTTCTTCAAATTTGAGTTGAGTTGAGTTGCTGCGACACTGGAGGCCGCCAAGGACAGACATTTGAGGGGAGTGGGGGTGGAGTTGGAGTTGAAATGGGTGGTGAATAGGTTAGGTTGGCCGTTGCGGGCCAGGTGAAGATGCTCGGTGAAACGATCGCTTAATCTACGTTTGGTCTCACCAATGTACAGAAGTCGACATCGGGAGCACCAGATGCAGTAGACTAAGTTGGAGGAGATGCTGGTGAAATTCTGTCTCACCTGGAAGACTGTTTAGGCTCCTGGATGGAGGTGAGGGAGGTAGTGTGGTGGCAGGTGTTGCATCTTTTACGGTTAGAAGGGAAGGTACCAGGTGGGTTGGATTGGCTGGTGGGGAATGTGGCGCATACTAAGGAGTGGCAAAGGGAATGGTCCTTGCGGAAGGCAGAGAGAAGGCAGGAAGTGCAAGATGTTCCATGTGGTGGGGTCTAATTGGAGTTGGTGGAAGTGTTTGAGGATGATACATTGGAAGCAGAGGTTGGTGGGGTGGAAAGTGAGGACAAGGGAGAATCTATCTTTATTATGTTTGGAGGGGGGTGGGTGGTTAAGAGCTGTAGGGCAGGGAATGAAGGAGGCAAGGCAAGTTAAGAAAGCTGGTCACTAATGTGTATGAAACCCCAGGCTTTACAAATAGAGGTATAGAGTACAAAAGTGAGGAAATTTTAGTACGTCTTTATCAAATCCTGGTACTGCATCAATGGAAGCACTGTAACAAATTCTATGTGCCTCCATTTAGTAAGTTCATGAAGGGGTGAGAGGGTGCAGAAAAGGTTTACTGGATCTTTCCAGAAAGGTGGGACTTTAGTTATGTGAATAGATTGGACAAGCTGCTCTTATTCTCTATAGAGACATTTGAGGGTTAGACTCGATACACTCAATGGTTCGAGGAAAAAGACCCGCAAACCTTCCTCCCATCCCACCAGAATGTGACATGTGTAACTACTGAGGTATTTGCCTTTTGTTCATAGCTGGGAAAAATCCTGACATGGATTCTCCTGAATTGCTTACTTTCTGGGACCAAGAAAATCCTCCCAGAGACAGTGTGACTTTAGACCTTCCAAAAGGATTCTCTGGCATGGTGTTTGTTGCCAGACAAATCCAAGAAAGATTTTAAGAGCACCAAGAACATATCATTGCTTTCACTGGCTCAGTAAACCGTGAGGCTCTGTGGTTCTTGCTCCAGAAATTAACAACTTCCACAAATTTTATGGTGGTCAGTTTAGTTATAGCACCGCAACAACTCAGGTTAGAATTTTTCATCTAGGTGGCATTCAATCTTTGCACAAAAGGGGCAGTTGATCTTTGAGGTGAATACCCACCATCAGGTAGACGAATAGTACGGAGTCTATCCAAGCTCTGTTTGACACCTAGTCTGCATTTTGAAGGCATTGTTTTAAGATCGCCCACTGAAAACATTTACAATTGTGTAACCGTGAAACAATTGCAGGATTGCAAAAAAGTTTCTTGAATGTCAGAACTGGGGACAGTTGGTGCGTATCAGCCTCCTTTGTGTACTGCTCATTTAACAATATTGACATCATCTTCTTAAAAACAACCCACTTTTGTTGAAGTACACAGTTGAAAAGACAGCAATAATACAGATAAGATCTTGATGAAGTGGAGACAAGGAACTGGGCTGGCAGTGGGGCAAGGGAATGGGGTGACATCTGAGGGTGGGTAAAAAGGATTTCTCACTATATTCAAATTAGAATTAGATTTTAATGTCACATGTACTCAAGTACAGGGATACAAGAATGCAATGAAAAGTTTACAATGTCGCCATTCACAGCATCATCTTAGGTGCAAGGTACCTAGTTATAAAATCTTAGGTAAAACCTAGAAAACTAAAGATATAACTTGAAAGTTCTACATTCAATATCTGAAGTCCATTACGCCCTCAGGCACACAACGGCCCCTCGTGTGCCATTTCCCCACACTAAGCTACGAACGCTCACATTTGAAGTGAAATGTCATCCACCCCAACTGCACTCCACCCCACCCCCACCACTCCACCAGCCACTTTTAGTTATCTGTAACCATTTTGTTAAATGCTCTCACAGCGAGTTGCCCCTCTTTAAAACTTGGTACAAAGTTTTGGTGTTCAAACTGTTCCATTTAAAAGTGGTTTCAAATTGCATCCAGTGATCCCATTTGAAAAAAAGAGTGAACTCTGTCCCAGCTGTCCCACATTTAAGTCTGGGTTTAGTAGTGAGTTCGTATCAGAATGTTGGTCTCCAGTGCACAGCAGAGATCCAGAGTTGAATCTTGGCCTTCTCCCGCCTTGATGCAGTGTTGGGTGGTGTGGACAGTCTGTCCATCCCACTACAAAGTGAAGCCCTAAGTGGGGCAATTTTCACATACCTGTGGCCCAGGATCCTGCAACAATCCCACACCTTGAGCAGGATCATCCTGGCAGTAGTCCCTGCCTCTTAATAGGGCAGCAGCCTCTCACTGGACCCCATGGAAGCAGTGGTATCCTGCAAGGATCTGTGTTGGGTCACAACTATTCACTGTTAACCATTTATTACTGGCTCAGATGGTGAGACAAAGTCTCACGTAAATTTGCTGATGACTTGAATAGGGTAAATTTCTAAACAGTGGGAAAGAGACTTGGGAGACCAGATGCATAGATTAAAGTGTCAGAAATGGGTACAGAAAATGATCAGAAAAGCAAAATGATCTTTTTATGCAGAAGACCAGAATATAAACAGCTGGAAGTCATGTTTCATGATATGAAGCCCTGCCTAGACCACATTTGGAGAACTGTGGAAAGTTCTGAGCACCACACTTTGGGAACAATATTCTGGCTTTAGAAGGACTTCAGTGTAATTTTCCAGGGTGTTCCCTGGACTCCAAAAATCAGATTACAAAAACTAGGGGCTGTATTCCCTATGGTTATGAGTGATTTCATTTTTTGTTTACAAGTTATTAAGAAGAACTGATAGGAAAGAAATACCTATATGGTTGGAGAAAGTCTCCAAATGGGGGTACTGTCGCAAAATTTGGCTTTCGGGTGAAATTAAGAAACACCTCTACACCAAGAGGATGGTAGAAATTCGGAACCCTCTTCTACAAGTTACGATTAATACTAGATCAATTTTAAGTCTGAAATTGATGATTTTTGTTCATCAAGGTTATGAGACAATATGTGCCAAAAGTGACTATATGGAGTTAGGTCACAGATCAGCTATCATCTTGTGGAATGATGGAACAGGCTCGAGAGGCTATACGGCCTTATCCTGTTCTTATGTTTAAAATTAATTCTTCTGTCGTTTCCCGTTAGCCCATCCATCATTGGGCTTGCAAGAAAAATCTCAATATTGTGTGAGACAAAAATGAAGACTTTGACTATTTTCCCAAAGGACTAATAACTTCTCGAACATATGAGAAACAATCAAACATCCTTTAGTTACACTATTATTACCTAGCTCGAAACTGGAGGAACACTGCCTATAGATGCACTGTGTTACTTTGTGTGTCAGAGGTGGTGTACAGATACTGTATTACCCAATAGAAATGAGGTGTACAGACACACTACTATCTAACTCACTATTGGAGGAACACTGCATTATTACTCTTCAGATTGAAGAACTTGCTGACTTTGCCTCTTAATAGTTTGGACTTATATCCCCTTCTCTACAGAAAAAAATACAAGAAAAGCATCAATTACTTTCACACTCTGAAGTTGTCCCAAAGTAGTTCACAGCCAATTAATACTTCAAGGTGCAAACTTTTTTGTTTAGATAATAGAAACAGTTATTTTTGCACAAGGTTTCATGAACAACAAATGATAAATCATGAGTTACATCACTTGACTATCAACCTGGATTATGTCTTCAGGTTCTACAATAACGTTTAAACATTTAACCTATTTCCAAAGTTTCTTCTCCTCTTGCAAATTAGTTTGTCATTGCCTCAAAGTTTTACCTTTACTACTCAATTTACTATCTGCAGAATTCTGTGGAATGACTTCTTCCCGTAACACATGCTTTAGCTACATGGTCCTATATTTAACTTGTGTTGTGAATTGAACCAATATAGAATGGTAATGTCTACCAAGCGCAAATCTCGGTAGACAAGAGTTTTGTATCATCTTCAGACGGACCCGCACTGAATTTTCAACTCCATGACATCAGTTTTAAGACTGTACAGATTTCATCATCATCCTACTTATTACTAGTGGGGTGGTAAATGGTGAGGAGTGTAACCTTAGATTATGAGGCGATACAAATAGCTGGTCAGAAGGGCTGATCGGTGACGAATGAATTCAATTTAGGTAAATGTGCGGTGATGCACTTGGGCAGGACAAACAAAGCAAGGAAGGAAATACATGAATGGTAGAACACAGAGCAGAGAGGATCAGAAGACTTTGGTGTGCATGTACATTGGCCCTTTAAGGTAGTGGGACAGGTGGTTAAGACAACATATAGGATTCTTGCCTTCATTTGTTGTGTTGAGATTAAGAGCAGGGAGGTTACATTGGAACTGTTTAAAACATTGTTTAGGCCACAGGTAGAATATTGTGTGCAGTTCTGGAATCACAAGAGGGACATGATTGCACTAGTGATGGTGCAAAGATATGCCGGGATATTGCCTCAGTTGGAGAATTTCAGTTATGGAGAGAGAATGGACAGACTGGGGTTGTTTTCCTTTGAGCAGAGAAGATTGAGACTGGACGTGATTGAGATGCATAAAAGTAGGAGGGGCACAGACAATGTAGATTGGAAGAGAGATCAATGACTAGGAGCATAGATCTAAGTTCAGGGGCAAGAGGTTTAGAGGGGATGCGTGGATTCTTTTCATCCAGAGGATAGTGGGAATCCAGAACAGAGTGTCTGGAATGGTGGTAAAAGCAAAACCCCTCAAAATTTCTGAACTATTTATATGTGCACCTGCAATTCCAAGGTCCACAAGGCCATGGGCCTAGTGCTGGAACATGGATTAGAATAGATGGTTATTTTTGACCAGTGCAGATCTGATCAGTCAAATGGTCTTTGTCTACCCTTAAACTGAATGTAAACTGAAAGTAAAGCTTCCTCAACACCGTCCCCATTAAACACTCCCAGGACAGTTACAGTACATGGTTGGATGCAGAGTAAAGCTTCTTCTTACTCTTTAAACTGAAAGTAAAGCAACCTCAACAATGTCCCCAGAGTCCCTGGAGATTTCTATGACTTCACCATCTCCACCTGATGTAACCAATACCTGTTACTTTGTTTATCAGGCAAATTCAAACCCTTTTCAAGGTTGGTTCTCAATTCTCATAGCCAAGGGCTAAACAAACAAGCTTTTATTTGGAAATTTGTCAAGTTACTTTTGGAAGTAGGGTTGTACCATTATGTAAGTCTTTAAATCCGATCCTGAAAGGCTCCTCAAAAAGTCAATTATAACAAACTAATGATTCAGCTAACCATCACTGCAAACTATTGCCTGATTTACAACCTCCCGTTCCTCTTCGAAGTTCTTAAATGCATTGTTGCATCCCAAATCCTTCCCTGTTTTTCCTGAAATTCCAAGTTTGTGTCTGTGTGCCTGCCAGACTGCTGAATTGTCCGTTGGAAGAATCACAATTGACTTAAACATGACTATGACTATTAGTATTTGTCCTTCTTGACCTGCTTGTAGAGTTTACACAATTGATTATGGCATTTTCCTGTATCACATCTACATTCCCCTGTTCAATCGCGTGGGACTACACTCAGCTGGTTCCAGTTATTTTCAATCATTTGTTCGGACATGTTATCACGCATCTGCAGGACAGGTGGGACTCTAACCTGGATCTACTAGCCTACAGCCGGTGGCGTAGTGTTAACATCGCTGGACTAGCAATCCAGGACCCCAGGCCAATATTAAGGAGATATGGGTTTGAATCCCGCCATGGCAGATGGTGAAATTTAAATTTTATTAAAATCTGGTGGCCCGACATGCCCAAGTAACCATTGTCAATTGTCATGAAAACGCAGTTACTTCACTAATGCCTTCAGGGAAGAAAATCTGCTTTCCTTATCTGGTTTAGCCCAAATGTGACTCCAGACCCACAGCAATGTGCTGAACTCTCAACAGACATCTGGCAATTAGGAATGAGCAATAAATGCTGGCTTGGCCAGCAACGCCCACATCCCATGAACAAATAAAGGATAGGGATTATTAATCCAGTAACATTGCCACTACGGCACCATCTCCTCTCACCTGGAATAATTACCATTATCATCATCTATTTAATTTTAGTCAGAGAATGATCTATAACAAATTCTCTTCCTGCTATCACACCACTTCCTCAGGTGCTCTCCAACAATCCCTGGCCCCGACCTATCTACTTGCTCTCCAATTGGCATCACCAAAACTATGGTGAAATTTTCATATAGATGCTGAAAACATCTGGCCAGCCCCACCACAGAACCAATTCTCCTCAAGTGACTAAATTATCAGACCACTTGTCCAATACGAGCTTAGTTTATGAGCAGAAATGATGTTCAACAAAGACACCGTCTTTGCAAATTCCTCGTGAAGCTCAATGCAACTTGAAAGAACACCAATCATCCCCTGCTTGGCAGCCTTAAGGACTCAGCATAGAGCTTGACAATTTGGGAGCATAACCACCTCCTTCCATGTCTATTACCTACCCCCCATAGCCCAAGTCCTGTCACGAAATGGGTTGCTTTCAGTACAGGAACCCATTTTCAATTACTCACAGGCCCCATTGTCACTTATCTACCTTGTACTTCTCTAGTTTACTATCAATAATTCCTCTACCTGACTACCCCTTTATCTCTCTTAAACACTCTCTCTGGGGTCCCTGTCCACCCATCTTCTCACCCCACCATCAGCAATAAATACCACCTTTCCCTTGCTGCTTTCAGTTCTGAAGAGTAACTGGACTTGAAACATTAGCTGCTTTCCCTCCATAGATGCTGCCAGGCATACTACTTCAGTAATTTCCGTTTTTCTGTTTGTTACATGGATTAAATGTTTATTTGAAGGCCTTAGTCTTTCTCCCCATCAGAAATGCAGGCTAGTGTTTGCTGTTTTCCTTATAGCTAACACTCTTCATGACTGCAAGCATACCGCTGTTGAAGCACAACTATAATACTTCCTAACATTCACCACCAGCCTGAATGGATACAAATGGATTGTTTCCCTCTTGGTACAAAGTATGAGCTTCTTTATTTTCAACAACTGCTTGCATTTTAGTTTGGAGAAACAGCACATTTCAGATATATAACAAGAGTGAGCTAGCAGACATCGAAGGAAGCAGAGAGCGTGCTTGATATTTGGCTTGGAGAAACAAGGCAGCTCAAAAGATAGATTAAACAAAGAGAAAGTAAAACAAAGATGAAGGAAAAGCCAAGGAGACAAAAGGAAGAAAGTAGCCTCATCACCTGTGCTTTTATTTCGTGAAGGCAATTGTTGTTAATAGAATGTTTAGTTATGCTTTCTCACTGCCTGCCACTAGAAAAGATTTCTTAGCTTTCCCCTCAAGTCATGTTGTGAAAGCTGCTGAGCTGAAGGTTTCACAGGACAGAAGCTCATTACTAGTGGCTGCTCTTTGTTTATATTGCGATGGGAAACGTTGTGATTAATGCAGCTGTACAAGAAAGAGGATCTCAGCCTATATTTCTTTTAGGTGAAAATATTTCAGACATGAAGTATTCTTGATCCTCAATAGTTTTTCCAAACTCTTGGACCACCCACTCTCCCTCAGCTGCTAACACACATTCCCCCCCCCCCCCCCCTTCCTTTTCTTCCCCCCAAAGCAACGGACCGAAAATAAAACCACGGGGGGGGGGGGGGGGGGGGGGGGAGGTGTCTTCAATCTCCCACCAGAATTTCAAAGGATGATCATCTAGAAATGCTAATAATGTTGAATCAACAGTTGCTCACAGCATTTCCTTCTAACTTTTAAATTACAGCAGGTGATATCCAAAATTCTACCATGGGTGTCCACTATCAGACCAAGGCCATGTTGCCTTTATGAACTTGTTAAAAAGAAATGTGTTCAATTCTGGTCTCCCTGCTATAGGAAAGATGCTGCGAAACTTGAAAGGGTTCACAAAAGATTTACGAGGATGTTGCCAGGGTTGGAGGGTTTGAGCTATAGGGAGAGGCTGAATAGGCTGGGGCAATTTTCCCTAGATCGGCGGAAGCAGAGGGGTGACCTTATAGAGGTTTATAAAATCCTGAGGGGCATGGATAGGGTAAATAGACAAAGTCTTTTCCGAGTGGTGGGGGAGTCCAAAAATGGAGCGGTTTACGGTGAGAGGGAAAGATTTACAAGGGACCAAACGGGGCAAATTTTTCACGCAGAGTGTGGTGCATGTAAGGAATGAGCTGCCACAGGAAGTGGTACAAGAGGCTGGTACAATTACAACATTTAAAAGGCATCTGGATGGGTATATGAATAGAGGGATATGGGTCAAACGCTGGAAAATGGGACTAGAGTAATTTAGGATATAAGGTCAGCATGGACGAGTTGGACCAAAGGGACTGTTTCTATGCTGTATCCAGTACATTCAGAAACGTATGACAATCATCCACAATACTGATTTACAGTTTTCATGAAAATAATAGAATTCAATCCAGAAAACATGCCAGGAGTTTGTAGCCAATAGAGATTAAAGAAGTCAGGTGATGCAGAGCAAAAGCACTGGTAAGGACCAGTGGGCTGAAAAGAGCCCGTGTTGTGACTTCCACGTAATTCCATGATAAAACACAATTTGCTTGATTCAGTGACTGCGAATCAGTCATCCTGATCGTTAACTATCGATTATATATAGTGTTCCCACTATAAATCGGCTGAGCTGTTGACTCTGTTAACATCAATAAGGCACCACTTCAGGAGAAGATTTGGGAAAAATGGAAAACTTGAGATTTTCTCACTTAGCCATGAAGGAGAGTAGAGTTCTCTGATGAGTTATGCAAGTTATGTAAATCATGCAGAAACAGAAAATTTGGGGAACTACTTGATATAAACAAATAGCCAAAGGGTCAAAAGCAAATTTAGGTCCTGACAGTAGAAAGTTGTACTTTATACAAAAAGTAAGCATGTTAAATATTATCTTGCGTATGAAAGCAAAGGAAAATTCAGGATCAGATTGTGCTCCCATTTTATAGTGTTGTCCCAATGGACATTCAAATGGAAGTGGGACCATTTAATCAGGTTATGTTTTCCCATTACGCAGGTCAAGTTTAAATAACCAGTGGTCTTTTTTTGTACGACTCTCTGCAATGGTCGTTCCTAGCCCATATGGTCACCTTGCTATCACCTGAAGCTACATCCAGGATTCTAGTTCCCGGAGGTGAGAGACATTGGTTAATTGAGCAAGAGACAACTTTCACCTTGTGGCTTCTGTTAAGTTTAGCAGTCCCTGTACTTACAGCTGTGATGCACAATGTTGATTCCAGCAATATATGCCCCATGATCTACCCTACAAGGCGGATACATCAAACACTGGCAGTTCCAACTGAGCTGTTACTGTAAACCAGCCACTTCTTTGGAAAAAAAACTACTCACAGGATGCAGGCATTGCAGGTATTTACTGTCCAGTTCCAAATCCCCTGGATAAGGCGGTAGTGAGCTGCATTCCAGGATTCTAACCCAGCACCAAAGTAATAGCAATATATTTCCAAGTCAGGATGGTGTGTGGCTTGGAGGAGAACTTGAAGGTTGCAGTGTTCAATGTATCAGCTGCCCTTGTCCTCCCAGGTGGTAAAAAGTCACCCAGTATGGAAGGTGCTGTCGGGGTGCCTTAATTATTATAGTATATCTTGCAGGCGGGATACACTGTGGTGAAAGGAGTGAAATTTTAAAATGGCAGACGGAGTGCCAATGAAGCAGAATGCTTTTTCCTGGATGGTGTAGAATTTCTCAAGTGTTGTCTGGATGACAGCTGTTCCAACAAGTGGAGAATATTCCATCACACTCCTGGACTGGGGGACTTATAGCTGGTGAACAGGCTTCCGAGACAGGAGGTGGATTACTTGCTGAAGGATTCCTAACCTCTGGCCTGCTCTTGTATTATTTGGCTAGTCCATTTTAGTTTCTGGTCAATGGTTACCCCCAAGCCGCCACCAGAGTGTCGACTGTGGAGGATTGAGTGATGCTAATATCATTGAACGTTAAGGGATGATGATTGGATCCTTTCTTGATGGAGATGATAACTGCCTGCCGCTTGTGCGGCACAAATGTTACTTGCAACTTGTCATCCAAAGCACAGACACTGTCCCTGACTTATTCAATATGGATCCAGGCTGCTTCAGTATCAAAGCTGTCATGAATTTTTTTGAACATTGTGTAATCATCGATGAACATCTCCAGTTCTGACCTTTTGATGGAGGGAAGGTCACTGGTGAAACAGCCGAAGGTAGTCGGGTCCAGGACTCTACCCTGAAGAAAACAGTGATATCCTGGGGCTGAGATGATTGATCTCAACAGCCACAGCTATCTTCATTTGTGCTAGGCATGACTGCAACCAGTGAAGAGTATTTCCCAATTCCCACTAACCCTAGTTTTAGCAAGGGCTAATGCCATGCTCTATTATATCTTGTTGTCGGGGGAAGTTACTTTCGTGTCACCTCACTTCAGTTCTTCTGCTCATATTTGGACCAATGCTGTAATGAGATCAGGAGCTGAATAACCCTGACAAAACCCCAACTTCTTTTGCAAGTATCACTTGATTCTATCTTTAATGTCTCCTCCGATCGCTTTACTGATGGCTGAGTATGAACTGATGGGCTGTAATTGACTGGATTGGATTGGATTTGTCCTGTTTTTTGTGGACCCAGCATACCAAGGCAATTTCCACATTGTCAGGTAGGTGCCATCTTTGTACAGTACTAGCACAGCTTGGCTAGGGGTGTGCCTAGTCCAGGAGCGCACGTCCTCAGTACTCTTAAGTAGATAACTCAACTGCTTTCTGAAATGGTTGAGAGAGCCAGTCAGTTCAAAGGCTGTGCAGTTGATTCTTAACTGTTCTGACAGCCCAAGCTACTCAGTTATATCAAAAACCACCACAAAGTTTAAAAGAAAGTCATGAAAATCAACAAACCACCTGGTATGATCTAAATAGTGGAAACATCAACAGCAAACTGAACCCTGTTGGCCTTGCCAACAAGACTACCTGACTAACATCTAGAGACTTGGGCCAAAAGTGGGAGCAGTCCCACAGATTACTCCAGCATCAGCCTGATGTAGTTGTACAAACAGAATTGTATCTTACAGACAGTGACTGACTCATCACTGAGCATATCCTGCCTCAACAGCAAGGTACAGCCACCAGAGGTAGTGGTGCAGTGATATACAGTCAAGAGGATGCTGTACGGGTGTTTGCAATACTGACTTCCCACCCCAGGAAGTCTCATGGCATCAGGTCAAACACGGAAAAGGAAACATCTTGCTTATTACCATGTAGCATATTTCAGTCAGAGTACTTAAGACATGTGGACCTGGAGTCACACAAGGCCAGACCAGTCATGGATGACAGATTTCATTCCTCAAAAGGTAAACCAGATGGGCTTTCACAATAAGTATCAATGGTATCATGGTTACCATTAGACTAGTTTTTAATTCCAGATTTTGAATCAAATACATATATTTTTACTAAGTATAGCACACTTCATATGGATTTTTCACATGCTGTCAAGATCAGAGATGATACTTTGGAACCTTGCATGTTAATCAAAAATTCTAAAGAGGCATATGTTATGCAACTGGACAGTGCAGTTTGAGGATCAGGCAAAGGCAAGAAAGTTTGAGGAATACATTTCTTCTGCACAATTTCCAGCCCCTCCCATCCTGAAGGCATAGATACCATGCCAAATTAGGAACGCAATGTATAGGTACATTTGTACAGGCATTGTCGGGTATGGGCCACCCATGCATTTCCCCTTAGATGCAAGGCTTCATAACTGTCCTTTATGTATATACAGTCAGTCAACTGACTCAACTTTCTCCTGCAAAGCCTAACAGGCTATTTGCCTGTATGGCTGTGTAACCATCACAGCTAATCCTGGCCTGGCATCCACACTTGGATGTTTCCCATACAAGTCAGTGGATAGCAATAAGAAATTGGATCCCTTTCCAACTTCCTAAAAGGGCCAAGGCCAGGGCAGTACCCCGAGGCAGAGTTTTTCAACATTTCTATGGCACTGGCTCTCAAAGTTAAAAACCCAGCAAGCCATAAGTAAAACCTAATGGCTGTTTTTGTTCCTTTCAAAAAAAAAAAGGACAATCTCTAGCTCGCTGCTCAACAAAGGCCACTACTTCGATCCAGAATGTGTGAAGAG
This sequence comes from Ginglymostoma cirratum, assembly GCA_024137785.1. Classification (NCBI taxonomy): domain Eukaryota; kingdom Metazoa; phylum Chordata; class Chondrichthyes; order Orectolobiformes; family Ginglymostomatidae; genus Ginglymostoma; species Ginglymostoma cirratum. Next base: position 4,724,502 of record JAHRHZ010000099.1, read on the forward strand.
CTGGCTCAGATAGCCACTTCCCCTCATCCCTGGAAGAAGAGTACAGTGAAATACTGTTTCTCCTTGTCTAGTTTCCAAAGCATGGGAAGCAGCAGCAGAGCCAAGCAGTCTCTCCCTACAGGTGGCTAGTACTCTGGCACTGAAGGCAGTCAGCTAATGCAGTACTGCTGGACGGCAGATGTCTGCCCATGGCTCTGAACTTCTGAGACATGATGAAAGAGTCCTCAGCTTCAAAAGATTGCTGAGCACAGCATTAAGAGGTGCTGGCTCCTCACAGGCAGCCCTCAAGCACAAAACATTTAAAGAAATTTAGCTCCTTGTTTAAAGGGATTTCTAACATTTCTACATTGGGAGTTTCACCTCAAAACCAATTATACGCCAGTTGAAGTCCACTCTACCCACACACTTCACTGTGACTTCAATCATTCCTGGTTTTGCCAGGGCAAATGGAATGCAACCTCAAGGGTTAGAAAAAAGGTCTCCACTTTAAGGATCAGTTCGTTTAGTTGGTTAGATAGCTTGTGTCTGAAGCAGCATAAACCCAATGGCATGGCTAATACCCCATATCGGTTATGGTAATCAAGGACTCTTGCTTCATTCTTGGCGCACACATGATGTAAGCCATGCCCCTTAAAAAATGTGGCCAATTATTGCTCCCCAATGGACAGTGTACTGTGCTGACAGACTTTGGCTAATTAGCTCTTTTTTGGATTGCTGGAGGTTTTGTTAACTCTGGCTCTTCAATTCCAATGAAGAGGTTACAATCATAAACGTCAAGCTACCTTTCCTTTTCTAACAGGTACATGAGTGCAAAATGTGCTCCATTTTCTCCAGTTTTAATTTGAGATATCCAGCACTGGTTGGATGTTTTTTCCTGGAGGTTTCATCACATAGCCTCCCATCTCAAAAGACACCCACCCTCCCCCACCTCTCTCATATTGGAGATGTTAAACCCTGGCCCCATCTACTGTATCACATGGATCTAACAAATCACATGCTTATTTTGAACAAAAGCAAAGATGTTCTGGACAACACTATCCCTCAGCCACCATCCCTCGGAGAGGTCCTTCAATTGTTACACCATTCCTGTTTGAAGGACATTATATAATGCATTTATAAACCGCTTCTAGGCATCTTAAACTAGGTCAACAAGCATTTTACAAACTTATTAACAAAACTTTGTAAAAATTCTCAGTTTCGTGGGAATAAAGAAAACATGACTGACAACTGCATGATTTGAAGATTCATTTAATGCCTCTGATATGTTGCGAAAGTGTGAGATTAATCAGAAGCAGTGATGTAACTGGGGGTGGGGGTCAGGTAGCACAGAATTAAAGAAAATTTACAGTACAACAACAGGTCTATACTGGTTTTTGGGGTCCACAGCAACCCCTATTTCATTGCACCTAATCCTAGCTGTAGCATAAACAACAAGGGAGGAAGGAATAGAACAAGTCAGTAGGGTTAGAAGAGGAAGGGTGGATGAAGGTTCATATGGAGCATAAATACAGACATGAACCAGATAGGGAGAATGACCTGTTTTTAACCTGTTCATTCTATGTAATCTCTTTCTCCCATATGTGCTTAACCAGCCTCTTTCTAAATAGATTTCTGCTCCTTGTTTCAATACTTTGCACAGAAGAGTTACACAGCCTCAATCTGCCTGAAGAAATATGTCCCGAATTCCATACTGGATTTGCCACACTGATGAGTCCTAGCTTTAGGCTCAATTTTGCCCTACCACCCCTCAAGATGCCAGGTGACACTGCTGCCCTCCAGCATGTCAGCCCTGCAGGCATTCTTCATTTAGGAGCCAAGCAGTACACATCAGCCAGCCAACGGATGGTGCAGAGAGAGCCGAGAATCATTAATTTCACTGCTAATACCCACACAACCCTTAAGGTGCTGTCTGACTTTGATCAAGCTTTTGGTCATCCGAACCAATGTAGTCATCTTCACTTCAGTGTCAACATTTGACACTCCTACGATTCATCCTCAGATGCTTTCTCAGACTCTACATTAAATACAAGTTATGGCGATCTGCACCCAAGAGGCACCTACTAAAATTACCCTTTCTTAACAAATGGTATACAAAACCAATTGGAGTGATGCATGTTATCCCTGCCAAAGCCCAAGTTGACATCAGTGTCTGAACTGGGGCCCTTCATCTACACAAGCTGACAGTTCTCAGAGGTAGCACAGTACTGATTTCTTTCTGATGCAAAGCAACAACCACTTTAAAACCAGTCAGTCAGTCACATGTCAGAACATGAAAAACATCAGAAAATTCTCAATACTGCACCATGTTGGCAAGTGGGACACATTTGTGTGGAAAACAGGTTCTCAAACAGAGCAGGGTTGCAGAGAAATTCTTCTCTGGGACCATACGGAGTCACCTCGGGGGTTGGTCAGCTGGACAGCTGGTTTGTGAGGCACAGTAGCACCAACAGTGTGGGTTCACTTCCCACATGGGCTCAGGTTCCCATGAAGGATTCTTCTTCTGAAATGCTTCCCTCACCTGAGCCATTGGTGACCCTCAGATAAAACTATCAGTCATCGTGCTCTCTGATGAGTGAGCAGCCCTGTGGTCCTCTGGGAGTATGGTGATTCCATAAAAAGGTAAAGTTGCCTATGTAACAAACTTCTAAACTTGTTCTTCTAAAACTATTACTCAAAGCTTGCTAGTACTCATTCTATTGGAGTTCAAATGTCAACAGAAAGGTTGTAATTGACACAAAGCCCTTTCACACCAGGACGCATGTTCTGCCCCCCTCTCACCACTGATAACTGAAGCTGTAGAGTAATACTTAATGATTTCTAAGTTACACGTATTTAGAATATATGTTTGATGATATCAGTGGAACTGAAACAAATCATGGCTGGACTTGAAAAGCTGATTATTGTCTCAGACTACGGGTCAGACCATTTACAACTGAGGCAAGGATGAATTTCTTCACTCAGAGTGATGAATCTATGGAATTTAACCTTCAGAGGTCAGTGGAGGCTCAGTCAGAGCATATACAAGACAGAGAAATCAATAGATTTCTTAATATTAAATTCATCCTGGGATATGGAGATGGTGCAGGAAAATGATTTCAAAAGTAGATCAGCCATGAATGACAGAACAGACTTGAGGGGCTCAATGGCCTAGTCCTGCTATTTCTTATGTTCCCAGGATTCTGCTCCCAAACAAGAGGGCACAGCTCCCATTACAGCTTCAGATTAATCCAGACAGCAGCAACAAAGCTGCAGCACTTCTGAGGCATCAACATAATTTCGCCTCAACGTGTAAACAGCCATGAATAGGATTACTAATACATGCATTATAAGACTACCAGGTGCGGATATGGATTAAAACCATTTAAATTAACAGTCAGCCTTTGTTTGTACGTCTGCATCGAGTCAAGGTACAGCATTTGGATCCTGCCACAAACAATCCCAGCAGGTAAGGATCAGTGCTCCAGCTCAAAACTGTAGGTTGACATCGAGAGATACTCACATCAGTTGTGGGAGCCCATAAAATGCTACTAATATATAGGGCTAACCAAAGCTGATATAAAAAACAGTTGCATCAAGAAAGGAGTATTTATGTCAGAATATTAATTAGGCTCCACTGCATCACACTGTGCTCCAAGGGAAGGGTGTGAAGCTATGAAAACAACCACCATGGGCTTGGTAAACATTAATAATGCACAAACAACCAGCTGAAGCGGGGGGGGGGGGGGGGGCTCAGCTGTTGTGAGGGAGTGGTGGTAAGAAAGGTTCACGAACAGAGAGAAATTGTTGAGCATTTAATCTAATGCAAGCCATTTTGAAACAAAGGTTAGTCAAATCATCGTAAGTTTGCTAAATGTGAGTGATGCTTTCACAGATTTAACTATTTTTTGAAGAAGCGAATGATTGAATAAAGAGAATGCAATAAGTGCAGCCTGTGGATTTTTGAAAGTATTCTATAAGTTGTCTCTTAGGAGGCATTCACAAAATTTCAAGCATTTGGGACAAGAGGAATCATAGCAGCACAGGTAGACAAATAAGTGACAGCAAGAGAGAATGTGTTAGGGTAAATGAGTGTTGTTCAAATTGGAGAAGGGCTGGAAGTAATGAATCTACAATTTTTCTTGGCACATAGATGATCCTTTAAATACTTTAGAAAGGAAATATTTACAGGGCTGGGGGAAAAAAAAATCAGAGGAGCTGTTGTCATTAAATTGTTCTTTCAATGAGCCAGTATATGCACAATGTACAGAATGGCCTTATTCCGTGCTGTCAGAGCCCGTGATCCAGAAAGAGTGAGGTATTGGGAGTTGCTGGAGAATAATGGCCCCAATATCAAGAAAGCTCCGTACGTGAGATGGGGATTTTAACAAACAAACAAACAAACAAACAAACAAACAAACAAACAAACAAACAATCTGTAGCTGTTACACACTGCACACTGCAATCTTATTAGTTAATAACAGTTCACTTAGAAAACTAGCTACGGGAACAGGTGTGAAAATCATCTCTTAACTGTCATCATGCCACTGCTTAATCACAATAATATTTGTGTTCAGTCAAAAAAACCCCAGAATCAGCTGACCCCAGGGCTCTTTCTAAACTTAGACTTAAAAACAAGCAGCACTGCTAGCTCCGGGCAGTTCTCCCTCCGACAAACTAAACTGCTGAATTTTAGAGGGTGGTAGGGCAAAGAGATACATCAGGTCCAGCTCCTGCTGTTAGCGGTTTGGCTTTTTACTGGGTGGTTTGTTTTTGTGGGTATTTGGGTCAGCAAAGAATCAAATTCAGCTACAATGGCTTCCAGTGTTGAATACCTGGCCTGGTGCTCATCCATGATGATTCAACAAGAGGACAAAGGGTCCAGCTCAGTTCCACTGGGAAAGAGCAGCAGTGATATTTACTCGTGTTTTGTTTTGAAGTGATCAGCAAGCTGACCTATGGTTACTGAGTGAAAGATACACAGCAGTGGGCAAAACTGTCCCGCATGTCAGATGCCTCAATCTTACCACAAAAGTTGATGCTTCACTCAATACATCATGTTTGCACCAGTTTTAGGGCCATTCTCCTGCATTTTCTCCATAACCCTGCACATTGTGTGATTGACAAGAAACAAACCAACAAACAGAAGCCCTCTTGAATGGCTCAATGAAACTTGCCTCCACCTCACTTCCAGGTAGTGGAAGTATTCCAATGCTTCACTGGTTTCCCAAGAAGAGAGACAACCACATTACCTAAAACACGGCGGGATCTATTTTGAGACACAATACAACCAGGTTTCTAGGGTTAAGCAAAAATATTTGCATTTAGATAATACATGTCTCAAAGCACTTTACCCCAATAGGAGAACTTTCAAAGTGAAGTCACTGTTGAAATGCAAACATGTTACACATTTTGATGAACACTCCACGAACGACACCAAACTCACCCTCTCCCACACACTTCAAATAGCTATATACCTGTTATTCCACATGGCACACAAGTGGTGCAAAGTCCAGCTCTGAACTGTGCTAGCTGACCTGGTTTCAGCTGAACTGAGTCACATAGAAACTCGGACCAGGAATGGGCCATTTGGCCCTTTCAGCCTGTTCCAACATTCAATATGATCGTAGCTGCTCCTCTATCTCAATGCCATACTTCCACTTTCTCCCCATACCCTTGATGCCCTAATAGCTAACAATGTTTCAATCTCTTTTGTGAATATATTCAGTGACTTGACCTCCACAGCTTTCTATGGTACAGAATTCCACAGGTTCACTACCCTCAGTGAAGAATTTCTCTAATCCTGAGAGTGTGACCCCTAGCTCTAGACTCTCCAGAACGTTCTCCCTGCATCCAGTCTGTCACATTCTTATAATCTATGTTTCAATGAGATCCCCTCTCATCTTTTCAAACTTTCTGGTGAGCACAGGCCCAGGCAAACTAATCTCTTATCAAACAACAGCCGTGCCATCCCCAGTACCAGACAAGTATCACTATAACTAGTAAAATCGGTAAGAGAGAACAGGAAGAATCAGACTACACATTGGGTGATAGAGCCATTTGGCTCAGCACTGCATCCTACAACTAAATCAGAAAGCAATCATGCCCAGGATCACACATAACAGTCAATCCTAGGTCCTAGTGAATACTTATCCTTCAAACAACAATCGCCAAAAGCAGATCATCTGGTCATTCTCAAATTGCAGCTCTGCGGGAATCTTCTGTGCTCCTATATCACACTGCATTAAGACCACCTTGGCTTTAAAGTTCGTTGAGATGTCCTTGGGCCTAGAAAGGCACCATAAAAATCCATGAACTTTTCCATCTGTGTCAGTGAGCTAAAAGCTTCAGGAGATATGGGGCAAAGCCTAAACACTTTTTAATATTGAGTCAGTGAGCATTTAGCCAGTTTATACCAGAGTGTTTGATTCAGAATTATAAAATGAAAGCAGTAAATCACCGAGGTTAGTGATGTCTTATTCCGAGGAAGGGTCACCGGACCCAAAATGTTAACTCTTTTTTCCTTCACAGATGCTGCCAGAACTGCTGAGCTTTTCCAGCAACTTTGTTTTAGTTCCTGATTTACATCATCCACAGTTCTTTCGGTTTTTAGTTGGTAGTGACGTCTTATCACCACAGTGGGCAGTCTTGCTGCCAAAGATGATTTCGAAAGTAATCTTAAACTCCGCCATTGAGACATGACCAATATCCGATCCACTTTCATGACATTAGACAAATTAAGATGAAAAATGTTTGTTGGAAAAGTAAAACAGAAACATAACTTAATTACCTTGGCTCACCCTGCATTTTTGCTGCAGCAACTAACTTAGGTTATGGTCAACCAGTGCAATGTCAGCTTATTCAGACTGCACTGAAGGATGAAGTATCCATCCTATCCAAGCTTACAGTTAAATAACAGGTTAGAAAATTAATTCAGTAATGACAGTCCACATCATGTCTGCTATAGCTTCACGAGGCCTGTGGCCTGGTCTCTATCACCAATCCTGTAATGGTACACTAGCCAGACCAGTTAATGCTGTGGTAACACAGCAACAGATGTTTGGAATGTGATACTATAACTGTCCCAACTTCATGGATGATATATAAATGATATTCTTTTCAAAAAAAATGTATATAATCAAGACATTAATATTTAGTATGGACTCTTCTCGTAACCAGAACAATATTCATCCTATATTGTATTGATTGGGCCAATCAATGAAATATTCCAGCTGGTTCAAATCAATAGACATAGATCAAATGACAGTGTAGACATCTGGGACAAAGTCCCTCAAGATCTCTTGAAAATGTACCCTTGCTAACTACTTGAAAGCACAATGGTGCTCAAAAGGTCAAAGTATTTTATACATTGTACTCCTCTGTCCAAGTGAGGTGTTTATTTTCACCAATTTCCTTATCCAGGAAATTAAAGTCAAAGTTTGAAACTTCAGTTTGATGTATGTATTTGCAAACATCATTGGTCGATTCAACACATCAGCCTACTGGTAGTGAAAGTGCTACTCGGTAATGGCTTGCCTTCGACATATCCGATACCAAACATCTTTTAATGGAGATAGCAAGAACTGCAGCTGGTGGAGTCAGAGATAACACAGTGTGGAGCTGGAGGAACACAGCAGACCAGGCAGCATCAGAGCAGCAGGAAAATTGACATTTCAGGTCTGGACCAGTCAGGTGAGAAATGAATTCTACACCATTTGAACAAAGAGCAACTTTAACATAGGGGAACCACAGGATTCAACAATGGATTGAATCAAGTCTTATTGGGGGGGTGGGTGGAGAAGAGATCTCCCAAACTGCATCTCCCATCAACACCAAACCTTCAACTGTCATCAACGTGTGGTAGCATGCATATTCATATCTATCCACCATTTTGGTTTTAGGACGTTTCAATTGGTGATTGTTGGGAATATCAAAGACATCATGCCTCTATGTTTCTTCAAGTTGGACAGGCAAGAATTACTTGCCATTCCTTCAATGAATCTTAGAATCCCCACAGTGTGGAAGCTGGCCATTCGGCCCATCAAGTCAACACTGATTCTTCGAGGAGAATCCCACTCAGACCCATCCCCTTTAGGCTATGCCTGCAATTTCCCATGGCAAATCCAACCAGCCTGCACCTCCCTGGATACTATGGGGCAATTTCTTATGGCCAATCCACCTAACCTGCACATTTTTGGACTGTGGGAGGAAACCGGCACACCTAGAGGAAACTCACACAGACACAGGGAGCATACACAAACTCCACCTGAAGCTGGAATCAAACTGTGGTCCCTGGCGCTAACCACTGAGCAGCCCCAATTAAGTTTGTGAAAAGTGTGAGAAGTCCAAAGAGACATACAGACCAAAAAGCTTTTCCACAAAAGGTGGAGTAGACTATTCACCCCTTCAAGCCTGCTCTGCCATTTAATATGAGAGGAGTCCTGATCATCTTGGCCTCAACTCCACCTTCCTGCTCTGCATAACACTGATAACATGATCTGTGATTCAGCCTGAAGTAACTAATTCTGACTTTTATCGTAGCAGGAGCAGTGCTGTTGCTGCATCTGGAGAATGACACTTGAGCAAGCCCAAAATTGGTGCTTACTTCAAACATAAATTATCCAATGACAATAACCACCTTTTTTTTTGTGGGAATGAATGTCAGTGCCATACAAACTGAGCTGTTAACTAGTTAACCCTCATTTTGCATGACTCTTCAAATTCAATGTGTCTGAGATTCCTCACTTCAGGGGAAACGGAAGTGGAAGAGACAAAAATCTGTTTTGTGGCAAACCAATCCTCTACAACCAGCTTGTAGACCCCTCACCCACAATTGGGTCTGTGCAAGCTTATCATCTACCATACCCTACCCCACACTGGGCCTCAATAACTAGCTCACAGACATCCCACTCTCAATTAGGTCTCTACAACCAGCTCTCAGTTCCCTCCCTCTCCAAGCAAAGTCCTGTAAGCACTCTCTTACCCCTACATAGGTCTCTTCACAAGCAATCCTTCCTGTCCTAAAATAAATGAGATCTCTCTTCTGTAGTACCCATACAGGGAGAACTAGCCATTTGGATACAAAATTGGTTAGAAGGTAGGAGACAGAGGGTGGTGTTGGAGGGTTGGTTTTTGAGGTTCGTGACCAGTGGTGTGCTGCAGGGATCGGTGCTGGGTCCACTGTTTTTTGACATTTATACAAGTGATTTGGATGTGAATATAGGAGGTATGATTACTAAATTTGCAGATGACACCAAAATAGGTGGTGCAGCAGGCAGTGAAGGTGGTCACCTCAGAATACAACAGGACCTTGATCAGGTGGGCCGATGAGTAACAGATGGAGTTTAATTTAGATACATGTGAGGTGTTACATTTGATAGGACAAATCTGGGCAGGAATTGTACACTTCATAGTAAGATCCTGGAGTGTTGCTGAACAAAGAGACCTTGAAGTGTAGGTTCATGGAGTCCTTGAAAGTGGAGTCGCAGGTAAACAGGATAGTGAAGGAGGCGTTTGTTACACTTACCTTTATTGGTCAGTGCATTGAGTATAGGAGTTGGGATGTTATGTTGTGGCTGAACATTGGTTAGGCCGCTTTTGGAATACTATGTTAATTCTGATCTCCTTGCTATAGAAAAGATATAGTTACACTTGAAAGGGTTCAGACAAGATTTACAATGATGTTGCCAGGGTTGGAGGGTTTGAGCTATGGGGAAAGGCTGATTAGGCCAGGGCTATTTTCCCTGAAGTGTCGGAGGCTGAAGGGTAACTTTATAGAGGTTTATAAAATCATGAGGGACATGGAAAGGGTAAACAGACAAGGTCTTTTCCACAGGGTAGGGGAGTCCAAAACTAGAGGGCATAGGTTTAAGGTGAGAGGGGAAACATTTAAAGGGGACCTAAGGGGCAGCTTTTTCACACAGAGGGTGGTGCGTGTATGAAATGAGCTGCCAAGGAAGTGGGGAGGCTGGTACAAGAACATCTAAAAGGCATCTGGATGGGCATGTGAATAGGAAAGGTTCAGAGGGGTATGGGCCAAATGCTGGCAAACGGGACTAGATTTATTTAGGATATTTGGTCAGCATGGATGAGTTGGAGCGATGGGTCTGTTTCCAAGCTGTACATCTCTAATGACTCTAAATGGGACACTCAGTAGTTTGTCCTAATTGCTCTGGGAAGCAGGACTAAAATTGCAATGTTTTAATTTATGAGAAACTCAAACAGAATTATTTCACACACAGTGTATGACAATGCTGATCTATCCTTGGAGCTCACTGAGTCCTGGCTAAGAAGGTACTCAACGTCACAGCAGCTTCAACGCGTGTTTTATTTTTAAATGCTTGCAAGTGTTCTGTGTCTCAGCAGCATCACAAAACAGAGCAAGCCATCACCGGCCACTCTCCAAAAATAATCCTGGATGTGCTGCGTATATGTAATCACAATCACCCTGACACACGTTGTTTTTTAAGGACCTACAACTGAACTATTCAGTGAATTTTTGACGAATACAATGTGACGGGAAGGAGGAATTTATATTGATGAACTGAAATACTCATTAAGAATGCAATCAAGTGAAGTCCAGCGTACTAAAATTGCAATCTTTCCTTCTTACACTGCATGAAGCATGTGCTCATGCTCACTTCCCCTCCCCCATCGCAACCATTCCTGCTTTTCAGACACCTTATTCAAACAGTGCTGATTGTGTGTGTTTCAGGTTGCTGTACAATGTCCCTGTGTTGGCTTTTTCTAAATCATAACCCCGCCCGCACACCCCCCACCCCCACCCATGACCCCCCATCTCCTCTCCACTCAAAAATCCAGTCTCCAAGTTGGTTCAGGGATGTTACTCAACAGCAACATTCTGCATAGGAAAACTTTGTCCTGCTCAGCCGTCCCTCCCCCACCCGTGAGACCCAAGCACAGGGGGTTTTGAATGAGACAGTCACAAGAGACTCTTGTGTGTGGGGAGAGTGAGCACTGACGTGGTGCAGTGATGCCACAAACACCAGATTGCCAGACTCGGATGTAACATCAGCTCCACTTGAACCCCCAAGAGCCTTTAATTAAAATCTCCTCAAAAACAATCTTTCAGCGTAAATGTCATTGGGGAAAAAAAATCTGGACCTTTCCCGAGGCTATGAATCTTTCATAGTTAAAAGGAAAATGTTAAAATTTTTATGGGGGGGGTGGGGGGGGGAAATGTAAATAAATAAAAGAGGCCCATATTATCTAGTTTACTAACTTTTCAGCACAAAAACAGGCCATTTGGCCCAACTGGTCTATCTTGATGTTCACATTCCACACAAGCCTCTTGCCACACTATTTTGTTACATTCAACATATGATAGTACTTTATCTCTCCTGCACTTACCTAGCTTCCCCTTTAACTGCACCAGTACTATTTCCCCAAACTTCTCCTTTTGGAGACAAGTTGTACATTCATTCTCTGGTAACAAAAAAATTTTCTCCCACAGTTCTCACTGAGGACATTTCAAACAGCAGTACAGAATGAAATCTTACAATGCAGCAAATTCCTGACCTCATTACTTCCAAGTCTGATGGCTCGGATGTTGAGGAGCAGGAGGTCAAAGTAACAGCGACAATTTTGCAAAGTTCTCCACGCAGACAGAACAAGACATTCAAGGTGACCCAAATCTGGAGGTTGGGTAACAGAAAGAATATTTTCAAAACCTGCAAGCTAGTCTTGTTGAGAAAAAGCATTTGTTTCCTTTCCTGTCAATTTCGGTTTTTGTGTTAAAAATGCTGCTGCTGTCAAACGAGTGGAGACTCGGGGTACACACTGCAGGAAGAGACCTCAATGACAAATGAAGGAGGATCAACACAGGAAGATTCTAAATATCTGGAGGCAAAGTTCTGTGCATGAAAACAAAAGAGAGGATCCACCCGAAATATAAAAAGGTGACAAAAAACTTAAATTCAAGATGGAGATTCAATGGAAAATTGAACTCTTACCAAACGGGGGAAAAAAGACTAATAATCTAGCTTAATAAAATATGTCTAGAAGTAAAACTCACTGAAGAGGCATTGAACTCAAAGTCAGCCCTGCAAGTGTTTTTCTTTCCAACACAAACTGCTTTGCTGTAACTAGTGTGGAGAAACCAAAAACATAATGTAGCTGTGGAAAGTTGAGTATTCCACAGAGTAAGAGAAGCAGCAGGGAATAAATTAGCAGCAACTGCACACAGCAACACAGGCACTTGGAGAGAGTGGGGAATGCAGTCACTCTAATGTTTTACTGGACATGAACAATGAAATTTACATTGATATAGGATCCAACATGCCAACTCACTTCAACAGCAATTACCTTTCAAGTACATTCACTATTGTTATCCTTCACACAAGTCCCCACCACCCCCTCCAACTCAAACCATCAAATCCCAACAACTCCCACCAAACTCTTAATAGGTAGACTGTCTCTTCACGTGGAACTAAACTACTTTATTCTCCCATTGTTTTTGTTCAGCAGCTGGCAAGTTCTCAATTTGAAACAAACATTGTACATTTGAAGAGATTTCTTTAACCCACCTCCCACCCACACCCCTCACCCACCCCCAAAAATTGCTTGAACTCTTGTTCATGGACTTTCTCCTGCATTCCTCTCCCCACTTCCCACCAGTTATCTTTAATTCACTCCAGCAGTAATTGTGTGTGTGTGCGCCTGTGTGTGCGTGTGCTTGTCTGTGCATGTGCCTGTCTGTGCGTGCGTGTGTCTGTGTTCCACATTAGCCCATTAGCCATTGAGGAGATGAAAGGCAATGAGAATCCCTGCCACAAACCCTAAAAACCCAAACCCCTAACTCCGTGCACTCTCTCATGGAAGGCCACGCTACTCACAACTTATGAATCCTCTGGTCTCATATATACGTATGCTCTGCATAAACGTGCACTTAGTACATATCACCTATAGCTGCCTCTGCCTCAACCCATCTTCCACTAAAGCTCACTATGCCCTTACCAGGCATCCATTCTCTGTACACTTCAACTTAGCAAAAACTTTCCTACCCATCGTTCCTAATACTTTGTGACTTAGTTTGAACCCCAGTTTCTTCTTCTTTATTTATTCACGGGATGGGGGCAGCAGGGCTAGGCAGCATTTATTGCCCACAAAGGATATTAGTGAACCAGATGGGTTTTTCCAACAATCAACCATGGATTCACGGTGATCATTAATTCTTAATCCCAGATATTTCTTGAACTCAAATTGCACCATCTGCTATGGCGGGATTCGAACCCAGGTCCCCAGAACATTATCTGGGGCTCTGGATTAACAGTCCAGCGTTAATACCACTAGACCATCACCTACCCAGTTCTCTCGATGCTTTTCCTACCCATGACACTGCAACTTCTTTCAAACCTATAGCTCCTCCATTACTCTCCATTTCTCACTCTTGTCGCTTGTTCATCAACCCTTCCTTTCAGTAATTATTAGCTATCATATTTTCTTTTTGTTTCGTTGCTGCTATGTGATGGAAGTTAGCTGGCAATTTTCTTGAGCCGCTATGAACAGAAACTATTTGAAAATGTGTCCATTGGGCTAAGAGGTATTCACTTGTAACTTGCAATTCTAAGTAAAAGATTATTTTAAAAGAGTGTAAACATTGGCTCTGGTTGTATCCTTCAATTAGCTTTCAACATTTTCAACTACCTAGGCTCAAGAATTCCCTCCTCAAATCTGTTCGTCCTGTATCCTACTTCACTATTTTCCTTCAAATCTATGCCTAGGTCTTCGATGAAAGTTTTGGTATCCCTTTGAATATCTCTTTCTGTGATGTAGCATTCATTTTTGTATGATCATGGCTTTGATTTTTTTTAGGTCCATAATTCAGTGGATTTACAATATCACTGTTTCCAATCAGTTCAAATTACACCCACTAAGTGCATTTGATGATAGGAAGACCACGAACACCAACACCTGCTCCCGTCCACTAATCCTCGAAGTACAGCTGCCCTCCTGGAACAGGTTACCAGATGTTACAGTAATTCACAACAGCATCACTTTGACCAGGAAGCAAAAGTTAAATCTTCAGAATAATTCTATACCAAAAAATATTCAACAGATTTTATGAACGAGTGGAGTCGAGGACTTACACAGGACACAAAAGCAGAGGAGTTAGCAAAGCCCGAAATATCAAATTTAAACCACAGAATTGTCGTTAGCAGAGATCAGACTGCAGTTTTGCAGAACTTGCATTTCTTTTTAGTAAAAATAAATTTCCACAGTCAAGCAACTGAGAACAGCAGCAGATGCTAATGACTTTATCTTCTAATGCAACTCCATCCTGGTTTCTAAATCACAACCTATAATTCGCTCAAAGTCTGAGAATTGGTATGTTCGCTCTCTTCCCAAACGCCCTCATTTACCGTTCAATAGGATACCACATTAGATGTTGCAGATCTGTTTGGAATAAGCCCTGGTTAGAGGGAAGAGGGAGATTTGCGTTGGAGCAAAGCACCACAGAGGTCGATTATAGATCAGTCCCTGCCAAATTTGCTCTTTAGCCCTGCGAGTACAAAAGAGCCAAGGCAAAGGAATAGAAATCATTTCAAAAAATATTCAGCCCTCAGTAAACACTATGCTGTTCAAGTACAAACTCACATCACTGAAACGTGCGAAATGCATTGTGCTGTTTTTCTCAAGGCTTTAAAAGAAGAATTGGAGTAATTTGCTCCTCCCCCAGTTTTCCAGTCCTGCTATAAAACAATCCCATAGCGCTGTCCCTCTCAGAGGTGCTCTGTCATAGTGTTGGCACCCCTCTCATCATTGACAGACAGACTCCTGACCAGATCTTCAATAGGCCAGGTCAAGAAAACACAGTCAGCAATTAAAACTGAACTGGAAACTACATTTCTCATGAAATTTAGGATTAAAGATTAGGATTAGATAGATTTCAAATTTCTATCTGGGTCTCAAATAGTCAACCTCCTAACCTGAGGAATGGATGTTTTAACACAAAGAATGGACAAACCATTTTCTGTCAATCACTATGTCTAATGAAATTGTAAACACACGCATAAAGAACACACTTACGATTTTGCTACAAACAGCGGGAATCTTCCCTTTAGCTCTCATTCAAACCGCAGTTTGATTATCTCTCAGCATTTCTTGTTCGTTGTTTGAGAAGTAAAAACAATTTTTTTGGAAACAAAAATTTTAAAAACACTCCTGAAAAGACTAGAACGAGAATAAGGAAAGCAGCAAATAACATTTTGAGTGAAATTCTAGCCAAAACTAAAACTAAAATATCACTAGAGTCTGCAAAGAGAAGTTACTAGACTAAAACTATGACTAAAGTTTCTTCCAAAGAGTATGAAACTAAAACTGAAGGCTCACAAGACTATAGACTAAAATGTAAATGATTTCTAGAACTAAGATATTACAGTCCTCCACTACCTCACCTACATGGTCATTCTATCAGAGACAGCTTTGCTAAGCTGCCTCTGGCTCCGGTTACTGTGGAAACCACCAGGAATGTTAGAGGAGGGAAGGGGAGTGGATTCCACAGCAGCCTAAACAGGAGCAACAACTGCACAGGAGCCGCTGGTTATTTTACCCCCTCCCCTCCTGGACGGAATGAATTGGCCATTTGGTCAAGGCGAAAGTGGGTAAAACCTACTCTGTCCTTGGAAAATGTCAGGCCTGCACTTGCTGCTTGGCAGTGACCACGTAGCACCAACACTGGGTAACCTCCCTCAGCCCAGAGGTCCAACGTAGTAACTATTACTGGGTAAGCTCTCATGCTCAACATGGCCTTGCTGTTGGCTGCAAAACCTGAGTTTCACAGACTAGAGACAGGAGTTAGGCAAGGCTGAGCAGCCATTCCTCATTGTCAGTGTCTGTGACTGGCTTTAGCTCCCTTGGTGGTTGGAGATCAATACAGGGTTAGTGAGTGCAGAACTGTATGGATAGAACACACCAACACAGACCCTGAGAGTGCGAGTGAGTGAGACAGCGAGACAGCGGTGGGGCTATGGGAAACCCAGATAGAGAAAGACACATTGGGTAGCTCTAGTGCCTAATGAACTGGCTACAATTGCTTTTCCTTTAACATACATAGCAAGGCACCAAAATTCTGAAGCTAACCAGTGCATTACAAGGCCCATCTCAAAAATGGCCATCTCAAACCTGAAACTGAAATGACAGAGCCACATCTCCTCATCAAACTGTAATAGGCTGCCCACTACTAGAGTCCTGTTTACCCATTCGACCTTATGTTTCATCAGTACTTTCTAGCACCAGAGTTACCCGGGTGCTTGAAGCATTTTACCTACAAGAGGTAAGGATCCGTACAGGAGGGTGGCATGAATTAAGAGTCCACTGCGACTTACTAAGTTACCAACACGCTTCAAAACAGGAAAGCGCAATTCCGTTTCACTAACTCATTAACACATGCTCTCCAAATTGTGCCCAAGAAAACTGGAAGTCTTCAAACTCACTTTCAAACCATTTTGTTGCACCTCAATCTAAACAAACTCCTTCAGTCATAAACTCCCACATGCCACAAACACTGACTCACCCTTTGTTCTATGTACCACCCTTAATTGTCAGTCAACAATTTGGCCACTTTCCTCTTGAACATTCTCCACTAATCACTATGCTGCGCCTCCTCTGCCCTCTCTGTCAAAATCCATCCTCTGCCAGCCGTAGAACCTTACTCCCAATTGTACTTTGAACCATTCCCCATTACCTAGGGACACATTCAAAAGGTAATTTTGTTGGTACATGAGGGCTGGTTACTGAACAGAGGGGTTGCTGTTTAAACTGGAGTTGTAAAATCTGGGAAAATTAGAAGGGTCGAGCCAAATTCAAATTTAGGTGCCACATAATTGATCAGAAGAAATTGGATTTTCAAGTGTGCGTTCCATTTATTGACCCAGCGCAATTGACTCGAACATTAGGTTGTGTTTTATAAACCTCCCTCAAATAAATGTCAGTCCAGGTCTTCAGCAGGGCCTCGAAGAACGGGAGCCTGGAGACTTCAATCTGACAAAAGGATTTACAATTTCTTTTGTTACTTCTCTGAGCAACACAAAAGAGCCCAGCAAACCATTGTTCAGTCTGATGATCCCACATTCCCATTGGCCAAGAAGCTAGTGTTCACAGCTCCTAATTTGTATCCTAAAGCTGTCCGAGGAGCCATGGAAACAGAGAAGATTAGTAAACCGTGGGGTAGCTGACCAATCGGGGCTGGATGGTGGCTGAGGGGTGGACAGTCATCTCAGACAGTTGAAGGTTAAGTCTGAGTGGCAGCAATTCTCCTCATGCCCATTGCCTTAGCATTCCCCTGGAGAGCGCGCAGGAGTGTTCGCCTATTCTCCTGTCACTTCTGACCGGCTTTGCGTGCCAGCGCTGAATTGAGTCCCGAACAAAAGAACCTGTCTATGACTGCTCCTCTCGTCCTGTCACCATGGTGACCGTGGCACCAACAGGGAAGGTTGGGCAGGCTGGGTTTGAGTGTGTGTATGTGTGTGTGGGGTGGAAGGGGGCTGCAGTGTGGAGATAGTAGGGGGGTGGGGGGGAGAGGAAGTGGCGGCAGCCGCAGCGGCTCTGAATGCAGCTGCTCAGTACACAACACTAAAACGACAAGCACCAAGACCCTTTCTTCTCACCTTATTCTGGGGGTGGGTAAGAGGGGGGCCCACTGCCAGAGAAACTTCAGGCATAACCTGGAAAAATCTGCAGCAAGAAAAAACGGCATGACCCAGATTCGAGGACGGATGTGAACAGAAACATAATGAATGCAAGACGCAGCGAGGCTCGCGTTTCACTCACCTTTCCAAACTGGTCGAAATACTGCTTGACATCCTCCACTGTGGTATTTACAGATAATCCGCCCACAAAGATCTTCTTTGTTCTGGTCACCATCTATCAAAAATTGAACGGGTTCCGGTTAAAGTGGCCAAGCGACTCTCCGATAGGTCTCACAACAGCCCAAGAAACAAGTCCAGAGCAACCAACACAAAAAAGACAGACCAACAAGACAGTAAACACAAAGTTCTCTTGTCAGTAGCCATCCTGGCTTACTTATCAATACAGGTGCACATACACCGCATTTCAAAACCATTTGAGTTGTCTCAAACCATTTTATAGCCAAGTAAGTACTTTAGAAATTTGGTCACTAATTGCCCTGCAAAGTTCCACGAACACCATTGAACTGGCTGAGTTCAGTGATGATGCTGGCTGAAGGGTAAATATTGGCCAGGAATAGCCCCTCTTCTACCCGAGGGGGCAAGAAAAAGTCTCTGTTTAACATCCCATCCTAAAAGCAGCACCTCAAATAGTGCAGCAAGACTGTTACGCACTGTTCATTGCATCACCTCCAATACCCATAAAATAATCGCACCCAGGCTTATAACCAAGAGAAGCATTGTCCGAAAGCTCACGGGTTCTCAATAGTTACAGTAATGATGGGGCAATCAAAGAACAAGATTAGCAAAGATTCCTGTTATCAGTGGCCATTCCTAGACCGTGCTCATGTGGACAATTAGACTTTGGTGTGAAGACCCAATCAATCAAATAATTATAGAACACATCGAGATTGGCCACTTGGGCAAGATACTGAAGGATAACCAGTTCACACCAACAAGAAACCTTACTGTTGCGTAAGACAATATTTGACATGATGTTCTTTTTTGGAACAGGTTAAGGCAGGTGAATACCACTGATCTAACTGCACGGGACCCTCCGTGACTCTACTATGAAGAAACACAACAGATACCCACCATGACCTGCGCATTCTCTGAATACATTCAGTGACCTGTCATCAGTTAGCGGACAAGAGAAACGAGGATTGGGGAACAGAACCCTGGCAAATTTCCTTTCATTTAAAAATTAAACAAAAAACAAAGCGGCATGATACTGAAGAACACATCAAAAATTAACACAATCAGCAATTAGCACATGAAAACTGTTCTCTCGCTGTGCAGAGATGAATCAGTAGGCACTTTTCACTGAAAATCTATTTAAATGGAAATTCCTTATTTGAGGGCAAGCACAGAGCCCCCTTTCTAATAGAGGGCTGACCTAAAGGCTTGCGCCCAATTTGTTCTGTTTAACTTCAGAGCGCAGGAGAGTTATGGGTATATACTAACTCGGTGTGTTCACACTAAATTTAAGCCATTTTTCCCTGTCCAGAGGTAAAGGATCGTGTTTGAAGGGGCAATCTGGTATAAATAAGCCCGAAACCAGGCAGTATCCTGTTGCCAAGACCCTAAATTTGCTCTGCAATTGCTTCAAAACACTTCCCAAAGCTACTGCATCTCATTTGCCTTGACACACCATACTCCGAGGTCCCTGCCTTTTGGCAATAGAGGTGAACAGCAGTCCTTTAGGTGCAGGATGTTTCCAGATTCCATCCCAAAGATACACCAAGGCATCTAATCCCCACATAGAGGATGACAGGGTTTGGACTGGGTTTAGTGACAATGACCCCAACAGACAGCCTGCTGATACTCTCAAATAAAAGGCCACTCATAGATATCAGGAATTCAGGTCATGTATTGGACAGCTGCCACCACGTACCTCAAAGATTTAATGAAATTTAAATTCTGTTAGGTCCATCTCAGGTTTAAAACAGGCACAAAGTCAGCGGGCAGTGGGCCGTGGGCCGTGGGCCTTGGGCCTCAGTCTTTTCAACAAAAATCAGGCACTTGTCACACTCACACAGATAGCACACTAATTTTAAACAAATTAATTTCAGACCAAATGGCCCATCATCAACAGCTCATGGTGAGTCCCCAGGGCAGTGGAGGGGGGAAGTGAGTGATACACTTATTTCCAGTGGGAGCACTTTAGGTCTACCTTTAATTCCACAGGGATGGTTGCTATACAGTCTCATTAACAGCAAACTCACTTCCAAAACTGAAAGCTTTAGATTTTTAAAAAGATTGGAGCACGGAATCTAGGCAGACACTTCACTGCATTCATGTGGAACTCTTAAACGAGACACCGAACCACAAAGGTGAACTTAAAATCATGAGGGGCATCGATAAAGTGAATAGCCAAGTCTTTTTCCTAGCGTGGGGAAGTGGAACTAGATGGCATAGGTCTATGGTGACAGCAGAAGATGTAAAAAAGGGACCTGAGGGGCAACTCTTTCACACAGAGGGTGGTGCAAGTATGGATCGAACTGCCATAGGACATGGTAGAGAAAAGTACAATTACAACATTTAAAAAAGACATTGGATAAGTGCATGGATAGGAAAGATTTAGGGGGATTTGGGCCAAAACATAGGTAAACAGGATTAGTTCAATTTCAGAAACCTGACTGGCATGAACAAATTGGGTCAAAGGGTCTGTTTCCGTGCTGAATGACTATATGACTGAGTATTTTCTGAAGAGTAGGGCTGTTCTCTCTGGTGGTCAATTAACCAACAACTAAAAACAGATAATCTGGTGATGATCACACCACTGTTTTGGGCCTTTGCTGTTGGCAATTTAGCTGCCACGTTTCCTCAATACATTAGCAACTACAAAAGTACTTAATTTACTGCAAAGCAAAGGGTGCCATATAAAAGCAAGTTGCTTCTTTTTATTTAAACTTACAAAGAATTATGTTTCAGTGGCCCAGAATTCCCATAGGGTAGGCACGAAGCCTATTTTGTTTCACACTACCCAATTTGCCTAAAGCATCCAAAACAGGTATTTAATTAAATACATGGGTAGGATACCCACCACAGGGCATTTGATAAAACCAGTGACCCAATTTTGGACTCGAATTCCTTCAGGTACTTTTGAACAACAGGGCATGAGCCTCCAAACAGGCTAGGCATGGTCTAAATTCTAACACAACATCTTCAGATGACAACAATAGGAAATCAACAGAAATTAATTTTTATTTTTAACAAGTATAACTAACAGTTCCACGCTCAGTGAAATCTGGATTCAGTAACCTAACAGGACTTCCTGTTTGAAACTGATCCCCCACAGGGTCCAAGGATAGGCACTTGTCTTCACTGCAGGAATAAACTGTCCCTGTTTTCCATTTTCTTGCTCTTGTCAAACAGTCAGCACAGCTATCAATGACATCAATACAAGGCAGCCCTAAGCCAGGGAGTCAGCACTTTATCAAAAACAAAGATTAAAAAAAAACCAAGCAGGCACTGGCTTTGAGCTGAAACATTCAAACTCCTGTTGTACATGTAACTATACAGAATAATGTTCATGCTAACGGGGAATGTGACTCATAAGAAGGAGCAGAAGGAGACATATAGCAGACTAGAAGTTTACTTTCAATAAATACTCTCCTGTGGTGCAACGGGAACCAATTTAAATTCTCCTTTCAGCCCCAGCTGAACATGCAGCAGGAGCACTGCTGACAAAGCAAGGATGACACTTGCTATTCTGGGATCATGTATGGTGGTTATTAATGACACACCCTGATACAGTGCTCAGTCTCAACAGTAATATGGCAGAGCTTGTGTGGATCTGGTGTGCCTATGGTGGCAACACTTAAATCTATCAGAAGGTCTGACATGCATCAGGTGCTCCTGTTAACCTGTCAAATAAAAGTAAAATAATGTGGATGCTGGAAATCTGTAATAAAACTGGGAAGTGCCAGAGAAACTCAGCAGGTCTGGCAGCATCTGTGGAGAGAGAAACAGCATTAATGTTTCAAGTCCAGCATGACTATCAGATTCAAAATATTAACAAATGTCTCTGCACAGATGCTGCTAGACCTGCTGTGCTTCCTGGCATATAAGATTTTTTTTGTTTTGCTTTTAAGGTCCCATATCCTGACCTGGGTTGCCAATATTCCAGGTGTTCCCCCAAGGTACTGCTACACTGTCAGAAGTGCTGGCTTTCAGATGAAGCATTAAGCCCCCGCCCTCTCAGCTGAATGTACAAACCCCATTACACGATTTGAGAAGAGCAGTGGAGTTCAATATCAATGTCAACCAACATCTGTCTATATCATATTGCTGGCTGTGGGTTCTTATTGTGTATAAACTGGCTATCATTATTCATACCTGCAAAGCAAGTTGCAAAGCATTTCATGACCTGAGGTTGTGAACAACTCTATTTAAATGCCAATCTCTTTTTTTTACTGCATGGAAGCTATAAATGCTTTGCCACTGAACGAGGAACTATCATCCCAGCAGCACTCCTGAGTTGTAGTGTAAACACAAAGGCAGTCAATTTTCCTGCTCAGTAATTTTGATTCAGCAGATATTTAAACAGGACGTACCCTTAGGTAATTTTGACATAGGGTGGATGAGACATTAGACCATTCAAAATTAGAATTAAAGACCCCATGGTGGCTACTTTTAAACATTAGAAGATCTGTCCCAAAGTCTTGATACATGCCCCTTTCCAAACCAACCCCATCAGAGACAGATTAACCAGGGGAGGTGATGGTCTAGTGGTATTATCATTGGACTGTTAATCCAGAGATGCAGAAAATGTTCTGGGGACCCAGGTTCTAATCCCGCCATGACAGATGGTGGAATTTGAACTCAATAAATATCTGGAATCAAGAATCTAATGATGACCGTGAATCAATTGCCGATTGTCGGAAAAACCCATCTGGTTCACTAATGTCCCTGAGGGAAGGAAACTGCCATCCTTACTTGGTCTGGCCTACATGTGACTCCAGACCCATAACAATGTTGCTGACTCTGAACTGCCCTCTGGTCAATTAGGGATGGGCAATAAATGCTGCCTAGCCAGCAACGTCCTCATCCCATGAATGAATAAAGGGAAAAAAATTCAAATTTGCTGTTTCTGGGAAAGTGAGACATAATTAATTAACAATTTGCTTGCAAATCGGCAATGAAGACACTTCAATCTAATGACTTGGCTGAGTGCATGTCTCAAGTTGACAAAAGCTACTGTTATCTATAAACTCAAGAAGTAGAGGGGTAGTCTGTAAAAAGGAAAGAGTGAGCAAGAACAAAAAGGGGCTGAGATCTTAGCACAGGATGCAGTTATTGATTGCATCTGTTTTGTCCCAAATTTCTCAGTTCTGGAAACAAGTAGGCTGCTGTGCAGCACCCAATCCACATCTCCCAGTGGCCAAACTCCTCATTGCAATACCCATCTAGGATCAAATGTAGCACTTGAGTGAAATACCAGAGCACTGCTAGTAGGCACCAGCACCTTCAAGAGAAAATTTGTGAAAAAAAAAGAAACTTGGGAATGTTTGCTCTCCTTTCAGCCTCCCAACAGCAATCAATACTAGTGTCATGCTAAGATCTTAAAGCTAGTTGTGAGAAGCCAAGAACAGATTGCACATTTGACAACGCGAACACGAGAACTGAAGACCAGAGAATGTGGTACCAAAGGAGTACATCTATAAACTAGATTTGACTCCCACGCTGCAAAGTTTTATGCATTTATGTCTATGTGATGTTTTGATAAATGCCCACAAGAGATGTGCAGCAGAGAGGTGGAACCCATGGTCTCGGAGTAGATCTGCTGAGACAGACATGTTTTGCTTTCCAGGCCAGAAGGGAATTCAGAGAAGTACATCTGTATGTGCCCAGGAGACAGGCCACCGCCAGCAGACTGCTGCATTCTTTCAAGGTGCTGAAACCCCTTCAAAACAGGAAGCAAGATAAACCAGACCACAGAAAATACTGTTATCCTGGTAATCTCAACATTACTAACATCAATACTGGATTACAAAAACATGTCC
This sequence comes from Ginglymostoma cirratum, assembly GCA_024137785.1. Taxonomy (NCBI): domain Eukaryota; kingdom Metazoa; phylum Chordata; class Chondrichthyes; order Orectolobiformes; family Ginglymostomatidae; genus Ginglymostoma; species Ginglymostoma cirratum. The sequence goes on from JAHRHZ010000099.1 coordinate 4,748,131, forward strand.
AAAGCCAGGAAGCTAGCTAAAGATGAAAGGGTGCTGGTTGTGAGGGCATGCAGACCTTTGATTAAAATAGGATGATTTCTAGCAAGATGTCTTCATCCCAAACCTCACAAGCATCCTTAAATCCTTTCACAATTATGAAAAGCCCTTTCAGCTCTGCAAATGGGGAAAGAAAAAATCATCAGCTATGGATATTTTAAGTAGTTTTAAACTGAATTACTGGCGCACTGTCGTTGCAGTATGCGCTATTGGCAAATGTGCTCTACAGCAGTTCGTTTTGATTACTTAGATGACATCTCGCTCCCCTGAAAAAACCTTAGCACAAAGTACAAGTATAGTAACGTCACAAGAGGACAATCGCTTGAACTCGTGATGCACCAATTTAGACATACATCAGCCTTGCATCACTGCTGGGTATTTCCTACCAAACAAATTCATGGCTGCATCAACATCACTAGGATTGGTCTCAAAAAAAAGGGATACAGTAAGTGTGGCCCAGCCAGAACTGTCCATATCCAGAGGAAAAAAGTAGTGTTAGAAAACAAAACTTCATCCTCTGATGAATGGTAGCACTGTCACTCAAGTCATGAAGTGGTGGGCTCAAGCTCCACTCCGGAGGCCTGGACCCAGAGTCCAGGCTGACACCTCTTTGTAAAACTGAGGGAGGGAGGGAAGCAATGTTGCCTTTTGGTTGAAACAGAAGACCTCATCTACTCTCTCAGGTGGGCATACAAGTTCCCATGCCTATTCAGGTGTCTTAGCTAACATTTATCCCTCAAACAAGAAATAGATCAACTCCTAGTCCATCTTATTACTGTTCATTCAAGCTTGCTAAGTCCAAATTGACCAATAATACAACAGTTCGACAATATTTTACAGGCTAAGAGATTTCCTAGATACTACAAAAACGAAATTTATTTTTAATCAAACTGGAAGCTGCCTGCTGATTTATGTTCTTCGTGAAAAATACATCCACATAAACATCTACAGCAGTTATCTTTAAGAACAAAAATCTTCAAAATTTGCTGTTCAATGTAGAGCTACCATTTTGGGTCGCCATACACAAGGTGCTTGCATTCAAGAGATTAGGTTACTTGGTAATCTTCTACTTACAAAGGTAGTTGTTTGGTTTAAAATACTCCTTCTTCAAAAAAAACACTATTCATGCTTTGCTTTGTTTAAGTTTCGAGTTCCCAGTGACTCACCAATCTTCTGAGTTACTGAGCAGCCTAGCGGAACCAGGCCAGCAAGTGTACGTTACAAGTCTTTGTGATGTAAGCAAACAGACCTCACCTGACTGACTAGAGGAGGATGCTGTAAAATGGATTATAACCATGATTCTCACCTTTTTAAAAAAAAACACCAGGTCTGCAACAGTTCAGTAAAATACTCGTTTTTAAATCGCAATCGCTATTTTAAATAGAATGTTTCAATCATCCCAGTAGCTGACTTAATTTAAAAGGTACTTTTGTGAGCACAGAACCACTAACTAGGATCGGTGGACAAATGCTATTTTTATTGCAGAAGATTTTAACTAAAGGCTTGAAAATCATAATCCCATCTGTTTTCTCTGCAAAAAAGAAAATAAAACCAGTAGTTTTCCTTCTGACATACAAAAGACTACTATTCTCTATGTACAGAGTGGCTGAACAATCACATTCCATTTTTATTCAATGGAATAGCAAGATTTCAAAATGCACGTTTCAAGGGTTGTGTTCCCCAACCCTAGATATTTTTCATATTTACCATATAGCATACAAAAAATAACTATTAGCACAAACTCAATCAATTTGTTGGCATTCCATTCATTCACTGAATCAATGCTTTACTGTGATCACGCAAACCATTTATTCTCACGTTTTAGTCAAGAGTCTCATGAAATGTGAAATAATACTGGTCTCAAAATATAGAGATATCACAGTAAACTAACAGCCTACCATCCAGTTCTCATTCTCAGGGTGGGGAGTAGAAACAGCTCCATGACACCATCCAAGCTCTCACATGCTTGTCACATTCTTCTACACATACTGAATGATCAAAACTGATCATCACTGGTGAGGTGCAATAAACACCTAAGCTTTTGGAGGGTATTTCTATCCAGTTTGTGATGTACATTAAATCTCTCACTGATCATGTTTGGCACAGCTTTTAGAAGCTGAACTACCTTCTCAGAAATACATTTCATTACAATCAGACTCTTATTTTGCTGCTGGTGTCAAGGCGAGCTATAGACACACAAGGTTAGCACATGGCTTCTTAATCCATAGAACTATGGGGCTCAGCTGATGAAATAAAGGCTATGATTCAAGTCCTGAGAAACTACAGCTATGGGTTAAGAGGCAAAGTTTTGTGACAAGGATCGTGGAGCTGTAAAAGTGTTGCACACAACCACTGGTTGGAAAATTATTCCACTCCACAATTTGATGAGCAAATAATGACAAGAACAAAGAATCTGGCTTTCCAATGTGGACAAAGCTTTGTGGAAATTTAATTAGAGACAGACTACTGGTGTGTAAATATGAGCCCGCTTAATTGCTTTTTAAAAGTAAAAGAATCATGGAGATAGGTGAATCCCACAGACTCTGAGCTGTACAGATCACCAAGTGCCGCAATTTGGTCTCTATTCTGTGCTGTGTTAGCCAGTGTCAGTAGGCTCTGTGGCCTCACCAATACAGAAAATGAGCTGAACATGAGAGGGCCAGCAGCACTAATGGAACTGAATCCAGCACAAATGCCCACCTTCATTACAGATGGGTTAAGAGAGGAAATGCTGGAAGATTGTAATCATTTGATTACCATCTAAAATCAGTGATTCTTTGAGTCCCATGTAGTAGCACCTCCTGTCCCCATCTGAAATCAAACAGCTTACCAAGAATTAAATCTCGATTTACCAACCAGGCTGGTCATTATAATTTTCAGGACAAAAGAAGGACTCTGCTTAAGTGCAGTGCACTGAAACCACATCCAAGCTGCCACAGAGTAATGCCCAGCTGTACAGCTCACTCCCATCCAAACTATATCCCGAAAGGTTAACGCTCCAAAGTAGAATTCAGACTTTCCCATAGAAAGAGGGAGAAATAAGCCAATCCAGGAAGAATACCCTAACATCTTTGAATAGATCCAAACACAAAAATGGAGCAGCATTCACAAAGCTTGGAAACAGAAGCAACCCTGCTTGCTCTCTCGGTACTGCGCTCTTCAAGAGACCCAGAGAGGGTAGAACATAAGTTGAGCAGCATTCCTCTATTGAAGCTGCTTACTGGAAACGCCATTTCCTTTCTTAGCAAGCTCCCTGCCACCAAAACACTACTGGCTGCATTAGTAACTACTAATGCCACACTTGCTATGGCTGGATTTTCAATGCCTGTTACGATTTAGTAGGAATTGGTCAATTCTTTCTTTCAACGTAGCTGTCAGCTCCCGATCTAACCCCTTAGGCCAAACCCCAGAATTGTCCGCACTCTTTATACCTGGTTGAATGACTGCTTTCATGTGTCAATAGGAGCTATCCAGATTGTTCAGGTAAGTTAATATCTCACTGGCTAAAAAACATGAATGCTGGAGAGTCCATGACCCAGTGTTACAAGTAGGCCATTATAGAGTCACTGAAACTGTACGCTTGTGTGTTGATCATATTGAAGGACTGGTCCCATTTTTCCCCTCACTATTTTCGATTTCCACTTCTTCAAAAATGTTTGTCATTTATTTTGTCCCATTTTCATGAGTCCTTTCTGTACGACATTGCATACCTATTTCTTCATGGTTTCCTGCGCAATGTGTTGTGAGTGGGTCACATCAAACTCAGATGTTGTACTCACTGAAGATTACAATACTTCCCAAAAATTGCAGACCAACCAGCAGCCATCAACCTGTTTGCCCAGCTGCAATGAATTCATAAACCAGAAGTGGAGGAACTTCCAAGACCCAGGAGGGGAACAGTCATTGGGCCTTGGGGTATTGTATTAGCAAACGAAACGGCTACAGTGCCACAAACACCAATCCAAGACCAAATAACTGCAACTAAGAATAGAAGGGTGCAGAAAGATATGAGGGAGGGAAAAACCAAGAGCACAAGTGAATACAGAAAGGCAGCTAAGACACAAAGAGAAAGGGAGAGTAGTCACTAATGCAAGCCTGATAAAAGCAGATGTCTTATCCATAGACTATCTTCCATAACCTGCAAGGCACACCAAGACAGGTGGGGTGGCACAATCTGCTCCAAATAGGATCAACCGCTATTCTGTATCCAAAGGACATTGGTAAGGTACACTTCCTAAAAATAGAAGTGAAGGGACTTCCTGGTGCATTGTGCATTAAACACTCTGCTTAGCGGTATGCTGATATCAAGCTGAATGGCATTTTGAATATTCAATGATCATTTCAATAATTGATACAAGTATTCTATTACAAATCTAATCAACTGCACAGTCAGCAACACCAGCCTTTTGACAACTAATTCTTTCAAGTCTGAAAGACACAGAAATAAAAGTTTGGTTTCTCATTAGCAAGAATGATGCAGTTCTTGCCTTACCACCCACACTCCCTTCAAGCTGTTATCAACATGTTTGTGCTCTAGCAATGTCATTCAATAACTATCCAAAGCAAGAAAGCCAGCTAACTACTCATCTTCCAGGTCCCTGTCCTATAAAACCAAAGAATGTACACCAAAGTAATACATTTCAAACCAATTCTTAGATCTGGTTCCTTCATCACTGACCAGGTGCAGAAAAGCGCTCTCCTTCCAGATTTCTGCCAATACCTCGAAGATCATCACAGATGAGAGACAGTAAGTCACTATTCAAACTTTCACATCAAAAGGGATTCAGTATTTGGTCTGCACAGCGCAATGTAGTTGGGATTGCACCTCTAAACATTAGTGCGCAAGTACAAATATAATTAGGTGGCCCATGAAAAGTTGACCGTTAGTCAAGGGGGCTGAAATACAAATTTACAAAGTTGTGTTAAAAGTTGTGTAAAGTTTAGGTTAGACTCCTCAGGGATATGGAGTCGAATTCTGGATGCTGCATTTCAGGAAGGATACACTATTGATCTTGAAGGGTACACAGTACAAAGTCACTAGAATGATACAGAGACCAAACGGAAAGGTTACGAAGATAGAATTTATTGTCTACACTTGCGTTCCCTTGATTATGGATCTAATTAAGGGATTCAAGACAACTGCAGGATTTGACAGTGTATGTGGGAAGAAACTATTGCTTCAAATGGTAAAGTCCAATACAAGGGATTGTGACCTTGAAGTAAGAGAGAGGTCATTCGGAGGTGGTGTCAGGAAGCTCTTTATATACAGAGTTCAGAAATCCAAGAAGTTGAGGAGAAAAAATTCAAAACTGAAATCAACAGCTTTTTGTTTGCTATATCTGAGGATACAGAGCAAAGTCAGGAAAATAAAGTTGAGGTACTGCCATGATCTAAATGAATGGTGGTACAGGCTCGAGGGGCTTAATAGCCGAATCCTTGTGATGTCATCATTCTTGTGATCACACAGGGAAACTGTGGGCTGCAGAAGATATTCTGCCAATCTATGTTAGTGCTTCAGTGCATTGTCCTGCAGCTTCAGCAATCATTGCTAGTTTTGATATGCCAGTGGTTTAGAATCAGATGCAAAATATCTGAAGTTTCCAATTCACGATAACTAACAGCAATATACCTTACCCAAGCAGCTTTACTGCAGAGCGTTAGAGATCTCAAGTCTCAAATACAACATCACTCTCTGCCCTTGATACACTTCACCCAAGTCAGGTAGTTGTGGGTTCAGGCAACGAAGGCTCCTGGGTGGAACACGATCTAGCCTGATAGCCCAGTGAGTACCGCACTTGAAGAGATGCTGTCTTTCAGATAAGATATTAAACCCTCTTTAGGTGAGAATAAAGATCCCACAGTCCAATTTTGAAGAGCAAATCAGTTCTACTTCACCCAGATAATATATAGATATCTCACCAAAAGATGACTGAAAAAGCTAACCATTTATCACAATACTGTTTGTGGGAGCTTGCTGTGCACAAATTGGGTGACATGCTTACTATATTACAACAGTGGCTATATTTCAAAAACACTGAGTTGTAAAGCGTTTCCAATCATTTTGAGCTTCTGAAAGGCATTATATAAATACAAGTCCTTTTTTTTCATGACAGACAAATTACTACAATAAACATCACTGAGGCAACTTATTATTTTACCATCTCTTTTTCTCTCATTGGAAAAAAAAATTTAAGACAAAACTTTCGTACTGTATCTATTCCACTGCCAGTCTGTTTGGACAGACCGATAGTGTGGGAAATAGTGAAACAAAGCTGCATGGAAGATGATGAGAAAAGAATGATTAATGGAATGCCACTGTTTATTTTACCTTGCTTCCCGTGGCAACCAATATTGAACTCAGCACGTCCGTAAAGGTTAAGAACGGTGGAAGAGCCATTAATCTCCCATTCAATCCTCTTGAATACGAGCAGACAATGGATTCACCAAATGATTCAAGCTGCCTTTCCTCTGGCACTAGCTCACTCCCTCATAGCCCGCACCAATCTCTCCATTCCCCAAACTCACCCTTTGCCCCCTTCAATAGTTCCAATGTGCAAGCTTGATCTTCTGAATCTGCCACGTCCAAGATGCCCCTTGAATAAGCCACAATTTCTTTTACATGTTACAAAGCTAAAGTTATGCCCACTCCCAGCTAGGAAGGATATAGAGAGCTTTGATTCAGTTTACTAGGTTTGATAGTCTACTTTTTATTGCTCCCTCTTGAGCTGTGAAATAAACGAAAACTGAACTACTACCAAAATATATTTTTAAAATCAAACACATTTCAAATTCTTTGCAGAATGTGCCAAAGAAACAAAACTAGCTTCTTTGTCTCTCCACTTTCTTCCTCGTCATTCCACAGTTTGCAGTTTGTTGCCAGCAGAGAGGATGACATGATGTGTGCCCAACGCGTGCTGTAAATAGTCACAGATGTCGCAGAGCCAGATTAAGTCATAGTGGCTTTTCATATGAATCAACCCAGCCAACATCAAATGGATGCAGTTAAGACTCAAGCATGGCAAACAACAGCCAAACGTGCACGCACACATGCAAAGCCAAGCACACGCACATCAAACATCACTCATGATCCATATTTGCTGAAACCCACCTCAGGACCAATGCACACCCTCAAATGTAAACATGACCATCACTGATTTGCAGTCATCGCTTACAGAGATTTCAAATCATGCTCTCACATTCCTTTTTCAACATCCATTCCTCTGTAACCCACCACAAACACCCTGCCCCAGGTTTTCCCTGCTTTTACTGACCAGACAGAGGTTTGACTCCACCTTGTTGTCACCCATACTAACAGAATGGGGCTGGAGTGTATAATTTTATTTGTCTGTATACTAGGAAATATATTTCTTCAGTCAAGGAAGAAGGCTCCATCACTCAGATTACTTTCAAAATGACTCATCACTGCAAACCAATCTCACTATGCTTTCCTACCAAGTGCAACAAAACGCTCAGTCTCTCCAAATAAATCAGTCCGAGAAAATTTAATAGATACAGCCACATAGGAAAGTATGTTTTTGTGTATTTATGTGTTGGATGCAACACAGCTGTCAAGGTGATTTTATGGTGGAGAGCAGCTGATGGCACTCAGGTTAATCTCTGCTCTTCCCCCTCCCCCCCCCCAAACAACTGACAGCACTGACATGTAAAGAACCCGACCTCCAAAAACCCAATACATCAAAACACTGCAAAGATACATGTACATTAAACTAAGAGTGAAAATAAACAAGAATTTGCTGCCTCCACACATGATTTGGAATAATAACGTGAATCGGGGAAAATGGCAGACATTGGTCTAAAATCTCCCAGTACTACTCCTCAGCAAGAGATTTTATCATTGAAGTTGAAGTATCACTCCAGGCTGAGTGGGCGTGGTCACTCCCTGGAGTCAGAGTTATGTGTTTAAGACCTACCCCAGAGATTTAAACACCATCTGGGTTGACACTACAGAGTCAGTATTCAGGCCTATTTTGTGTGTTGTGCTCTATAAATGTAAAAAAAGCTAGCCAAAGCTAGGATCAAAGACATGACAGAAAACAGCAGATTCAGGCTGAGAAAGAGAAATCAAACAAACAATTTCTTTCATCTTGTTGATTGGAATACTTTAAAATACTTAAAAATAAGCTCAATTTTGAAAGCAAAAAAAGGGAGGGCCAGGAAGAAGGGAGGAAAATTGGTTGAATGGCTCATTGTCTGTTTGCCACCTTCCATTGGAGGCTAAAGGTGAAAATAGTGACAGCGCAACAATGGAAGTGAAGACAACCACATTTTCTCTCTTCCCTCCTCCTGACCCAAGTGATTCCTTGACTAAGGAAGACTCAAGAACAATGTAGCATGTCAATGTGTGACAACTAGTCATCCAGATGCCCAGAAACAAAAGTTCACATGAACACATGAATTTGCAGCAGGAGTAGACCCCTTCAGAGCCTGTTCCAGTATTCACTAAGATCCCAGCTGAACAGATTACTCCACATTTCTGCTTAACACTAATAACCTTTCACTCCCTTGTTCATCAAGGATTTCATCAATATTTTTCTCTGCCTTAACAATACACTTTTCTCCCCACCTGCTTTTGAGGAAGAGTTCAAAAGCTTCATAGCCCTCAAAAACAAAATTATTCATCTTCAATGGTCAGTTGCTTATTTTTAAACAATGAGCCCTATTCTAGAGCTTCCAAAAGGGAAGCATTTTTCTACATCCATCCTGTTAAAATCACTCAGTATCTTACATGTATCAAAGCTTCTGTGAATACAGGCCTAGCCTGTACATCCTTTCCTCATAACACAACAACCCACTCATGCCAGGTAAAGGTAAACCATCTGTGAACTGCTTCCAAAGAAGTTGTATTTTTCTTTAAATAAGAAAACCATCGAGAATGCTATGTTCAGCATTGGAGTCTCACAAATACCCTGTACGAGTACAATCTTTGTGTTTATATTCCATTCCCCCATAATAAGTGATTGCATTATATTACCTTTCCTAATTACTTGCTGCACCAACATATTAACGTTTTGCAATTCATGCACTTGGACACCCAGATCCCTCTGCATCTTAGGCTCTGCAATCTCTCACCACTTTGACACATGCCTTTTTATTCTTCCTGCCAAAGTTGACAATTTCATAATTTCCCACATTATGCTCCATTTGCCAGATCTTACTCACTCACTTAACCGATTTACATCCTACTGGAGCCTCCTTATGTCCTCTTCACTGCTTATATTCCCTACATATCTTTGCGACATCAGCAAATTTAAGCAACCATGCCTTCAATTCAATCACCCAAGCAATTTATCCAAATTGTAAAAAGCCCCAGCACCAATCTCTGTGGTACAATTCTCATTACGTTTTGCCAACCGGAAAATTCCCTATTCATGACTACTGTTTTCTGTTAGCTAGCCAATCTTCTAATCATGCCAACATTATGCCCTGCACCACAAGTTCTTGTTTTCCACAGTAACCTGTGATGTGGCACCTTTTCAAATGCCATCCGAGAATCTCATTAGACTACATCCATCAGTTCAACATCATCCATAGCATGTTACTACCTCAAAGAGAGACCCAATAAATTAGTTAATCATGATTTCCCTTTCATAAAATCATGTTGACTCTGCTTGATTATCTCAAAATTTCAAAGTGCCCTGCTTTCACATCTTTAATCATTCCCATGACAGATGTCAAGCTAAGTGCCCTACAATATCCTGCTTTCCGTCTCCTTCCCTTTTTGAACCAAGGTGTTACATCTGTTTTCATTCTAATGGAATCTTCCTCAATCTAGGGAATTTTCAAAAATTAAGAAAAACATCAACTATCTCACTACGCATTTCTTTTCAGATCCTACGAAGCAGCTCATCAGGACCCAAGGACTTGCCAGTATGCAGCTCTAACAATTTGCTCAGTACCACTTCCATGGTGATTGCAGTTTTCTCCTGGTCCTCCCCGCTCCTTTCATTTTCTGACTAACAGCTATTTTTGCAAGGTTCTTTTACCCTCTATGCTGAAGAATAATCAAGAGTCATAAGGCATACAGCAGGACAAAAGACCCTTCAGCCCAACTCATTCATGTTGACCCTGTTTGCTAAACTGAACTAGCCCCATTAGTCTGCGTTTGGCCCATTTCCCTCTATACCTTTCCATTCCACGTACCTGTCCAAATGTCTTTTAGATGTTGTAATTGTACTCACCTTAATGCAAAATGTCTGTACAATTCACCTGCCCTTTCCTTTATTTCTCCATTATTAACTCCCCAGACTCACTTCCCATAGAATAAACAACTTTATAAAAAAATCTTAAGAAAACTCCTCTTATCTATTGTTATAATTCTAGCTAGTTTTCCCTTTTACTGCAATATTTCCTTCCTCATCAATTTTTGCCTACTACACATCTGTGCTCAATTATACACTTTTTCTTCAAATTTGACACTACATTCAATTTTTTTTTGAGTTAATCAGACAGTAGGCCCATCCCTTGGGATTTTTCTCTCTCATTAGCATGTATCTATTGCATATTCTGAAACATCTCCTTAAATATTTGGCACTGCACCTCTCTCGACCTACCACTGCCACAGAACTTGGAGGAATTTAAATGCAATTATTTAATCTAGAATTTCTTTTTGAAAGATCGCAGTGAAAGGTGACCATGAAACTACTGAATCATCATAAAGCGCCATCTGGTTCACTCATGTCCTTCAAAGGATGGAATCTGTAATCCTTACTTGTTCTGGCCTACATACAATTCCAGCCCCACATCAGTGAGACTGACCCTTAATTACCTTCTGAAATAGTCTAGCAAACCACTCAACTGTGTTAAACAGCTATTTAACTTTTCAGCTATAAATATAGCTGTACCAGATAGACAACAGCAGCTCACCATTACCTTTTCAAACAGCAAGTAGGATATAACAAATAGGAGCTTGGTCAGCAATGCTCACATCCCATAGTCAGATACATCTGAGGCACAGGGAAGGTACACTTGCACATGTATCTTATTGCATCACAACATCCCCAATATTTACAGATAATCCCCTACCTGCAACCAGGGCTTCTGAAAAACACAAATAAGGCAAGGACAGCATTGTTGACAGTAAGTTCTGTAACACTCGGACGCGGGACAGACTCTCGACTTACATCAAGTCACATATACAAGCAAGATACCCAAGGTAATCTGAAACTATTTCTCAGCAAACCAACTGCTCAAGGTGGGAAGGAAAGAAAACTAGGCAACAAATTAGCATTTATAAAGATGCAGCCCTAGTGCAAGTAAAAAGGAAAGCAATGAACTGAGAACAACTGCAACAAAGATTCACCGATACAGACACAGAAGAAGCTATGAACAGTAAAGATCAAAGGATTTAGGGTGGAGAGATGAACACTTTAGCATTACACACAGGCTGGTGGTTTGCTTTGTTTTCTATTTTAAGGCTCAGCCAAACAGTAACTTGCCCTCAGGCTAGTTGGCAAGTGGAAATTTCCATTTCGAGACATTGGGTCCTGGACCCCAATTCTCAATCAGCACTCAGAAGGTCTTTAAATTGAAGTACCTCATTCAGAGTGAGGTGGGGGGGGAATGCCAGCTTCCACAGCTGAGCTCTGAATAGAGTAGTGCTCGACAACATCAAAAGAAATAGAAGAATGCGGTAATCCTTATTTATGAATTCCAGAATCCAATTTCCTCTCTCGCCTTTCAAGTTGCCTCAAACAATAGCTGCCTTTGGTCCAAGCAAAGCAAAGCACAGCCTCATTCTCATCTGAAGCAAAAGCAGATCTGCATTCAGCCATTAAAAGTCTGCACAGCACCATCGTCAGCAAACCAGACATTCCCTTCCCTCAGCAAATCTTGAAGCCTTTCCACTTGCACGGGATGCTGACTCTAATAACCCAATGTCACAGCAGTCGCCCTCCCCCTCCCTCCCCCAACCAGTTTACCTGTACTCTCAGAACTGATGGTATAACACTCCACCCTCCAGTCAAAGAGACTGAAATCCAATTAACAAATTCATGAAAGCCAGCCAGGCTTTGAAAAGATTGAAACCAGCAAGTTGGGAAAGAGTAGGATACAAAAATTTGTTTGGATCCAAAATTTGGCTGGGATGTGTGAAATTAAGAGAAAGAGATCGGATGTGGAATTTCAGAAAGAATCGGGTGACAATGGAACGGTTAAATGAAGAGGTCTGGAAGTAGGCTGTGATGTGTAAACACTACCACAGACCATTTGGGGCAAATGGCCCATTTCTGCGTTTTAATTTCTATGTAGATGAGCTAATTCCTACTGCACAACTACCTTCCGTTCAAGTACTTTCCAAATTGGGACTAAAGTTGAACAATCCCTTCCTTGGCCCAACATATTCTTGTCCGAGTCACATGGTTCAGGTTCAGGTCTAGGTCTTACCCCAAGACATGACTGCTGCACTGTGGTGCTGACTTTTAGGGGTGTGAAAGATTCCACTCTACTTGTTTAAAGCAGTGGAGGTATTCCTCTTTTTGAAAGAGGTAACTTCAGAATGTCATTTATCCCTCAGTCAACATAACTAGTGGTCTTTATCACATGGCTGTCCAAGGGAGCTTTCTGTGTGCAAACTGACTACTGCACTTCCCATATTTCAGAAGTGACTACACTTTAAATGGTTAACATTGGCTGAAAGAAAAGTCAAGGTGGTTTACAAAGCTCTATATAAATGCAAGGCTTGTTTTCTTTGGGAGTAAGCTGCAGGCCTGGCCAAGTTCAGATAAATCATTGTGGGAAGGAAGTTCACGTGAAGCATAAGCACCAGTAAAAGGAAGCTGGGTTGAAAAGTGGTAGGCTCTAAATAACATTGATCCAGCTCTGACCTTCCTGCTCTGTATCTAGCTTCAACTTTGAATCGCTAGGTGTCAGCCACCATCATGATTTAAACATTCAGCCATAGCAGGAGGGGAGAAACATAAGCCCTTAGACCAACAACAGTGTATTTATAGGATTGAGCCAAGAACATGGTGCTTGCTATTAGCTAAGATAACAAGGTGTAGAGCTGGATGAACACAGCAGGCCAAGCAGCACCAGAGGAGCAGGAAAGCTGACATTTCGGGCCTAGACCCTTCTTCAGAAATGCTATTAGCTTACAGGTTGACAGTGTGCGAGCAGAGTTTCAGTAAAAAGGTACACTGATCAAGAATAATTCTCATGTGTCATATCTGACTGTGAAAACCATTCACAACTCCCAAGATTTTGTCCTTCCAACCTTGGACAGAATTTTCAAAGAGTACCACAACTACATAGTACCAGGATAAATTACTGGTATTCTCTGATTTCTCATTGAGCATAGTTGTAGTGGGACATTTGGGAGATAGTGAATTAAAAACATCCCACATGAAGGATACAGGTACAACATTTAAAAAGTGGTTTAAGCAACTTTTCCTCACAATGAAGAAAAAAACCAGTGGTAACCATGGGTTTACCAACAACATCATCAGCATTATTGAATCAGGTCATTATCAATTATATCAGCAAATTGTGGTCCCAAGGTACATTCTTTAAGAACCTCAATGAATGTAATGGGCAATACTTCGATTTGGAGGGGAAAAAGACATGATTGATGCATCTCCCTCTCTTCAAGCTTGCAATCGACTTCTGGACTTCACCCTGCTTCACACAAGACTCAGTAGTCTTTGATTTGAACCCTCCAGCAGGCCAATTCCTTCTTTCACACTCCTGACTCTGGCAGGCCAAGTGCTTGAGCTTTCAATCAGCCTCTCATCCGCCGAGTCCCTGCAGAAATTTGAAACTCTTGGTAACAGAAGGGCCCGAGGCTGGAAACCAGTGCTTCCAATTTCATCATTCAATTAATTTGTCCAACAGCTGCATCAGAAACTCCTCCATTACTCAGTCAGCTCATGGCTGCACCACATTGACCAAAGATTCAGGTTAAATCACCCTTTTCTACCCAAGCTAAACCAAAGGCATTGGTGACGGCAGTGCAACTGGGTTCAATGTCCCAATGTTAAATGAGTCAGCAAAGCCAAAAAAAAAGTTGCGATCCTTGTGGGACACAGCACGTACTGATGCCTGAAAGCAGGCTGGGGTTCAACTTCCACGGGTCCCAAGCCAAAACAACCTGGTAATATTCACTGGACTCATCCATAAATAATGATCTTGTCTGAAAGAGAACATTGTATGCCCACTGCCTGCTGAAATTTATCTAACAAAGTCAGCAGCGCTAAGGAGGAGCGAGATTAAAAAATGTTTAGGAAGTCAAGAGAGTTTGTGATAAGTCAGGGTAGGGATTGTGCCCATGAGGAGGGGGTGGGGGAGGAGCAAACGAACACAAGAACGTTATCAATTACTGAGCTATAGGAAGTTCAGAACACTAGGAGAGAAAGGCCACAAAAAAAGATGAAAGATTTGGATCTGCAGGGCCACTAAAGGGCACATGCTATCTGACACAGTGTATCTGGGTGACAGAAGCATGGGGCATGCCCTGGTAGGTGAAATATTGAGAGAAACCAAAATCAAAAGTCTCAGAACCTTTGGTACAATAGAAGTCAACCCGATTCTGCTTGGAGCCTCCACAAGCCAGTGGGGTCATTTGGAGTCAGTTGTGGAGATGGAGGAACTCCTGAAAGCCATTCGAATGGCAAAGTATCAGTGGCAACCCACCAAGTGGAGGTTGTAAGTGCTCTACACCTACCCCACAATTTAAAGTGGCAGGTCACCACCCTTCCTCCAGGGCATTTAAGGATGGGTAATAAATGCTAGCCAGCCAGTCAAGTCCACCTCCCACTCTTTTTTTTGTTTGAGTCATTCATGAAAGGTGGACTTGACTGGCTGGAGGGAGACAAAAAGCAGGCACAAGATCAGGATCCAAAAACACAGGCCTGTGAAGTTGCTTTAATCCAGTTTGGCAAAAGTAAACCTGAAGGACAAGTGGAGTAAAACAAAAAGTACCAACGTCACCAGCCACAGGCAGCAAACAGAATAGCAAACCAGAAGTCACAAGGTGTGATGGAAGTGGAATACACCAACAAGAATGGATGACGACTAAGGCAGCAGCATAGACTAAAGAGACTGAGCACTGGAACAGAAATAGAATCCACTGATCACAGACAGCAAGTAGAATAGGATCATAAACAACAGAAAGATCAAAACTTTGGAGGCCTTCTTAAAAACATCTGGACTTAGCCAAAAGACTGACAACATCCAGGTCTTCTTGCATTCAACTGACAGTTGAGGTCACCAAATTATTACGGTGAAAATTCACAGGTATACAATGTGCTTTGACACTAACAGCAGAGTTAAACTGAAGAGCTGATAGGTAGTGAGAACGGCCGATGCTGGAGTCAGAGATAACACAGTGTGGAGCTGGAGCAGCACAGCAGGCGAGGCAGCATCAGAGGAGCAAGAAAGTTGACATTTTGGGTCAGGACCCTTCTTCAGTAAAACTGAAGAGCAGGTTACCTTGCCAAACAGAGGCCAAGGCATTTGTTGAGGGGTGCAAAACATTAGTACAAAACACTTAAGTCTCACTTTATTTTTTTCCATGGCATAAAATCTAAGAGGAAAACAGTGACTTGAGCACAAAATCTAAGTTGACACACCAAAGCAGCTGTCCAACTCTGCCGTGTATCACTGAATTTAAAACAGCTCTAACCACCAGTGGTCCTGCCTTCAGCTATGAAGGTCCAAAGTTCTGAAATTTCCTCCCTAAAACTCTCCATTCATCTGCCTTTAAGATACTATGCAAAACCTGCCCCTTTGAACATGTTTTTAGTCACCTGTCCTAACATCTGCTTCAATTTCGCAGTATCAGATACTGTTCAATAACATTCTAATTGTACGTTAGGATGTTTTACTACATTAAAGACATGTTACAAAACACAGGTCATTGTGCGGAGCAGGGATCTCACCAGCAAGGTACTGCCATATAGGCAAGAAACTAAAGCAAGGTGCCCACACACATTTTGTGGTGGATAAGAACCATCCCGTGGTACTACTTCAGACAAGCGCAGCATGTTCTTTCTACTGCCCCAACAAGTAGTTCTCCCTCAAAAAAAATCCAAACAGATTAACATGATCACATTGTACTCAGTAAGATCTCTCGAATGGCAAAGTGACTGCTACATTTGCCTACAACATGGACGACACTATAAAGTACTCAATTGGCTTTAATGCCAACTTAGGATGTCTCAAGGTCTTAAAAGGTTCTTATATAAAATGTAACGCATTGGGTGGAACTTTATCAACGGTGTACTATTTCTGACGGCACGACCAATTTGCACCACTTCCCTCTTGCTTTTCCTAGTTTCTAAAGTTCTACTGAAGGGTCACCGGACCCAAAACGTTAACTCTGATTTTTTCCTTCACAGATGTTGCCAGACCTGCTGAGCTTTACCACCAACTTTGTTTTTGTTTCCGATTTACAGCATCCGCAGTTCTTTCGGTTTTTATTCAGTTTTAAACAGCCAGTGATATGCACCGGCAACACATGGAACTCCTATGTCGCTACCATTGACAAACCTACAACCACAGGTGGGCTATGAACAACATCCTGGTTAAACAGGGTGACTCAGCACCATACCCATAACTTCCCTTCTCAACCCCCCAGCCATTACCACAAGACTTAGAGAGCACAAAGGTGGGAGGCGTGTGTTAGTGTTGGTTTCAAATTTAAATTTAACTTTTAAATATTTCACATTACACTGGCTTCACTTCATTCATATGTGCATCATCTTGATTTGCTGAGATCAGCTTAGTTAGAGAGTTAAGTATATCAGCACATCTCATGGTTGGCATGCATTGATGTTTCCAAGGGACTAAGGGACAATTTTTCTTGCCAAAGAAATAAGGCCATGAGGTGTTTTGTTCACTTTTATTGAACATTCATAGAGTTATGCACCATAGAAACAGACCCTTTGGTCTAACTTGTTGATGCCAACCACATATCCTAAATAAATCTAGTCCCATATCCTTCTAAATACTTCCTATTCGTATACCCATCCAGTTGCCTTTTAAATGTGGTAATTGTACCAGCCTACACCACTTCCTCTGTCAGCTCCTTCCATACATGTACCCTCTGCGTGAAAGCATTGCCCCTCAGGTCCCTTTTAAAGTTACAGTTACAACATTTAAAAGGCAACTGGATGGGTATGTGAATAGGAAGTATTTAGAAGGATAGGGGCCAAATGCTGGCAAATGGGACTAGATTTATTTAGGATATCTGGTTGGCGTCGACAAGTTAGACCGAAGAGTCTATTTCTATGGTCCCTTTTAAATCTTTTCCCCCTCACCTTAAAACTATGTCCCCTATGGACTCCCCTACCTGGGAAAAAGACCTTAGCTATTTACCCTATCCATGCCCTTCATGATTTGATAGACCTCTAAGGTCACCTTTCAGCCTCCAACGCTCTAGGGAAAGTTGCCCCAGCCTCTTCCTGTAGCTCAAACCCTCCAACCCCAGCAATACTCTTGTAAATCATTTCTGAACCCTTTCAATTTTAACAACACCTTTCCGATAGCAGGGAGACCAGAACTGAATACAATATTCCAGAAGTGACCTAACCAGTGTCCCATGCAACTGCAACATGACATCCCAGCTCCTATAGTCAATCCAATGACCAATGAGAGCAAGCATGCCAAATGCCTTCTTCACCACCCTGCCTACCCGTGATTGCACTTTCAAGGAACTACGCGCCTGCACCGCTAGGGCTCTTCATTCAGCAAACACCTCCCCAAGGCCCTACTTTTAGGTGTACAAGTTCTGCCCGGGTTTGCCTTACCAAAATACAACACCTTGCATTTATCGGAATTCAACTCCATCTGCCACTCCTTGGCCTGTTTACCCATCTGATCAAGGTCCCATTGTACTCCGAGATAACCTTCACTGTCCTCTACACCACCAATTTTGGTGTCATCTGCAAACTTACTCACTATACCTCCTATATTCACATCCAAATCATTTCCATAGACTTGCTCACCGAGCTGGTGTGTTTGATTGCAGATGTTTCATCACCCTGCTAGGTAACACTGTCACTGAAGGCACACTGACGATGTTACCTAGCAGAGTGATGAAACTTCTGCAACCAAACACACCGGCTCGGCGAGCAAGTCTACAATCTCATCCACAACCTGAGCTACAAACCTTCTCAAAAACTTCAGATCATTTCTGTAAACGATAAAAAGCAGCAGACCAGCACTGATCCTTGTGGCACGCCACTGGTCACAGGCTTCCAGTCCAAAACAGAACCCTCTACTACTACCCTGTTTCCTGCCTTCAAATCATTATGTATCCAGTTGGGTAAGCTCCCTTTGGATTTCATGTGATCTAACCTTACTAACTAGTCTACCACACAGAACCTTATCGAACACCTTGAAGTTCATACAGACAAAGTCTACCACTCTGCCTTCAATCGTCTCTGTCACCTCCTCAAAAAAAAAATTCAAGTTAATCATACACAATTTTTCACGGACAAAGCCATGCTGACTATCCCTAACCAGTCCTTCCTGTCCAAATGCATGTAAATCCTGTCCCTCAGAATCCCCTCCAATAACTTACCCACCACTGACATTAGGCTCACCACTCTACAGCTCTCTGGCTTTTCCTTACCACCTTTCTTAAACAATGCCATCACATTATTCATGTTAGTGTCCAGTGTTGCATCTGAACTTGCAGGGTCAGCTGGCTCTCCCTTCCGTGCATTGTAAAGGAAAATGCACAAAATTGCTCTCAGTGGGAGTAATTAAAAAGGACCCTGGTCACCAATACCCTGAAAACAGACCCACATTTGGACAGTACAGATCCTGCCCTTTTCTCATTCAAACTCTCTTTTTTTAGATCTTTTACTGACCATTCCCATCACTGGTCCCAAGACACCAGGCACTCCCTTTTCATTCCACGTCTTTGACTCCAACTTTTGTTCTCCTTTAGATCTCTCTTCCACTCTATGCTCTACAACTCCAAATTTCCAACCCCTTTCCCATCCTCGCACTTTTCACTCCAAAGCCTAAATGTCATTGCCGTTCTTCTGTTGGAAATTTTACATCCTGTACTATTCAGCCATGTCACACACCATGTTTCCTGCTATTGTCAGCTCCATGGAATTGCACCCCTCTGTCAATCTTCTGTTTCTTAGTAATAGGACAGTCACCTTACTCTACTCATGCTATACATGGTTAGCCGCAGGGCAATCACTCACCTTAAACCTAGCATTTGGCAACTACTAAACCATAGGTGGCATCAGGGTACAGCTCCACCTTGTCCTCAACCAATACAAATCAATATGTGCATTAACAGGAGTAAGCCATTTGGATCTTCAATGCGATTATGGCTAATCTGATTATGGACTCATCCCTGATTTCCTGCCTATCTCAATATCCTTCAACTTCCCTGGTAGGCAAGAATTTCTCTCTTCCTTAAAAATATTCAATGACTCTGCCTCCACCACTCTCTGAGTAAGAAACACTCAAAAAGATTCTCATCTCTGCCTTAAATGAGAGACCCTTTATTTTAAAACTGTATTGCCCAATTCCAATCTTTCCCATATGGGAAACATACCCTCAGCATCCAGCCTGTCAAGTCCCCTCAGGATCTTGCAGATTTCGGAGGAAAATAAATCACCTTTCATTCTTTTAAACTCTAAAGACTATGTTTGCTCACTGTCCAATCTTTCTTCATGGAATAAGCCCCCTCATCCCAGGATTCAGCTGAATGTTCTCTGAATTGCTTCTAATGCAGTTAAACCCTTTCTTAAATAAGGAGACCAAAACTGTATGCAGCATTCTTGATGTGGTCTCAAAGACCCGTACGACTCAAACAAGGCGTGCCAAAATTTTATATTCCATTCATCTTGCAACAAACATTTTATTTGCTTTCCTGGTTACTTGCTGCACCTGTACACCAACTTTAAGACACTCATGTAGGGGACACCCAGATCCCTTTGTCTCTCAAAGTTCTTTAATCTCTCTCCTTTTAAAATAACATCCTGCTTTTCTCCTCTTCTTGGCAACGTGGACAAGTTCACAACTTTCCCTCAATATACTCCATTTGCCCACTCACTTAACCAATCTATATCCCCTTGCAAAAGTTAAATGTCCTCTTTCCAACATCCATGCATACCTACTTTCAGCAAGGCTTGCTGAGCTGCAATCGGTGGTGAATCTAAACTTGTGTTCAACTCCCCAACCCAGGGATGCATTGAGCAGCTGCACCACCAGGCCTAGCATTCCCCAAGTTGAAGCCAGTGTTTCATATTTATATAGTGTCTTCATTGTGGTAAAAAGTCCCAATGCACATCACAATTAGCATGATCAAATAAAATTGGGCATTGTGGCACAAGTGGGTAAGATTTAGTTTCAGGTTTTATGCAGCATCTTAAAGGAGGAAAGAGGTAAAGAGGCTGAGAGATTTAAGGGAGCCAATTCTAGAGCTTTGAGTCTTTACAGCTGAATCCACAGCCAGCAGATATGAAGCCAAGGAAAATTTAGATAAATGGGTGGTCAGATTTGGACACAGGATTTCTAATCTAGCATCGTACTTGCGTGGTATAGCATGGCTACTCAACCTGCCTGCAGGTTGGGCTATCAGGTGTCACCAAACAGGAACTTTTAACGACAAACTCCTCAGTAAACGGATTCAGTAATTTATTTACCATCTACAGTAATGAGAAAATAACTGTCTGGAGACAAAGTGTCAAGATCAGAGATGCTTCATCACCATTGATACATTTCAACTATGTTCTGAAAAACACAGCCTGAAAAAACTAGTGGTAACATCTTCAATAATTTCCAAAAGTGAATTGATTGAATACTTGAAAAGGAAACATTTGCATGGCCAAGAAGAAACAGTGGGGGAGAGGGACTGACTGAATAGCTCTTTTGAAGCATCACACTGGCCAAACCAGTTACCCTCTATCAGACTGTGCGAGACAGTTACTGAAGTTCAGAAGTGGAACGTGAGGGTAGATATGGATCTTGGTACAAGGACATCCTATGCCACTGGACTTGCCTGTTGAATTAATAAGCCTGATCCTACAGACTTCCTCTGGTGGTTAAACTGTGACAGGCTGAAAGTGCCCCTTCATTAGAGTGTGCAGCATGAGAATCACAGCTCTTGGAATTCAGCAAGATGGTTGTGGCAGTTAAGCCACCACTTTAATATGGATGATATGTCACAAGGAACTTGTAAGCAGCTTCCTAAAACGCTTATCAGCAATTAACCAACAGCATATTAAGGCAGAGAGAGTCCCCACAGAGCGGCACAGCAAACAAACTCAAATGCAATTCGACAAGAAACAAAAATGAGAAAATTTAATTACGCAAGTCCCTCTCCAAATCATCCGGGTCTGAATGCAAGCAGTGGCAACCAGTCTTACAATGAAATACCACACAGTGCCAACCTATTCTGAAGATAATGCCAAGGGGCCTTTTAAAACCAACATCACATTTCCATAACCTCAGACATCTCGCAGGTTTCACAAATTAGAATTACGAAAAAAATATTAATGGTGAGAAAGAGCCCATTCATTCAATTGAAGCTCATTCCCCCACTCAATAACTTTTGCCATCCATCATCCAGCTACATTTTGGCTGGTCAACTGGAAAGCACAACCAGGAGCGATGTAGAACAAGCTGCCAGCTTGCTATTATTCACTGAACACCATCAAGATATTTCTTCTGCTAACAGACCCAGCAGGTTATTTAAAATATTTATCATCTTTTGAAGTAACAAACTTTTTCCTCAATATTTTGGATCCAAAATACCTCCTTCCGCACTCCTACCACAGATCCCTTGGGAAGAGACAGACCAACCAAAAACAGATATACAGTGACACCAGAGTTTCCTCGCCAGCCACACATTCTTCCACTATGTGGTCACACAAAATTTAATGAAGTTACCAAACTCAAGCCAGACAGGAGAGAATGTTTTCTCGAAATGGCAACAGGTCTTGGTATTTGACAGCCTAATCGAAGTACAACACTGAGTTGGGCATGAAGTGGGGCAATGGGTCAAAAACACACATTTCACCATACAGTACAGTTAGCAACTTGAACAAGTCAAAGAATAATTTTCAAACCAAGCAGCCATCAATAAAGCCAGGAATAGAAACTTCATCTGGGCTTACAGACATCACTTTGACTCAATTAATTTTCATGTTACTGACTTGCTAATCCAATCAATTCTTTCCCTTTGGCATGGAGTCCTTTCCTAGTCACCCCACCTCTGTTATCTTATTACAAGATATATAGAGAAGTTTATTAACCGATTTCTTCTCTGGGGAAAGCATTTAGCAACCGTGTGCCAAATCAACCCAGGCTTGGTTTAACACCTAAACAGACACTCTTCTTACCAGCCAGATACAGTACAACCTGGATAAATTGCCTCTTACCTGAAAAGTTAACTTTCTCTCTCCGCGTATGCTGAATATTTCCAGCACTTCCAGGTTTTGATCACAGCTCACCTTGGACCACTGCTACTTCAGATGTTCCCCTTGATGAAAGTAGTAAGCTGTTTTGGAAAATGAGGATTGTGGGCTCCACCTCGGTGATTGAGGCTAGTGGCCCTAGGGGACTGAAACTTTGTGGTGGGGCAATCCCCACAGACATCACATCTGTTGCCTCCCATGGTGACAATAGCCTGTTGCACAGGCCTTTAGTATGAGTAAGGAATGCAGCTGGAGGGCATCAGCAGGATTACATCCCAGAACAGTCAGCACCTTCGGGAAGAAGGGTAAAATGGGGGAAAGGGGATTGGAATTAGAACACCAGCAACCATGTTGCTTCATGCTTTGCAGCTGTCAGGCCAATGCAACCCGTTGGGAGTTTGGGAAAATCTGGGACATGTGGAAACTTGATCATTACTCACAGACAATTACTCTGTTATAGTCACTAAACAAGGTCAGAACAAGAAAAAAAATGATGTACAAGAGAAATCAAGCCACTACTGACAAGGCTCTTACCTTTGGCTGTGCTCTACGTGGAAAAGCCACTTTAGGATCAATCTGCATTGGAGGAAGAAAACACAACAGACAATTAAATTTTCAACTGCAAGATTAAAGTTGCTATAAGAACTGTTTTGCAAAACAAGGGAACACCCAGAGAAACAGTTCTTTACTGTAAAGAAAATAGATGGAACCGTAACTCCATTTAAAAGCCATTTCTAACAAATTCCAGGCTGACCTGCTGTCAGGTTATCAAAGCACACTGAAATGTAAAATACACAGACACAGATTGCCTTTAGGGGCTGGGGTGGAGGGACAAAATTTCACAAATGCTGGGGGCGGGGAATATTGAGTTCTTCACACGTAAGGGTCAACAACAGGAATGAAGGGGTGGTTATTGGATCAGGCTAGCTGGACATGGGCAAAATCACTGTCCTCACCCAACACCCACTTTCCAACACAAATCATTAGAGTGCAAAAAATTCACTATGAGGACTTTGGTTGAATTTGGCTCCAAACTGGAGACCAAGGTTAACTGTATCCCAGTTCCATCTATATCCCAACTTCTGCATAATGTCTGGTCTCCCCCACTGAGGTCTACAAACTCAGGCGTGGGGTTTGAGCCCAAGAACCTCTTGAGCCATGAAGGGCAGATACTCAATGATACATGGGGTGGAGTCGATGTGAAGGGACGCTGGGAGAATTTTAAAACAAGCCCAAAACCTTGGCTTCAGTTTCTGGAATTCTGAATGTAGAGACCACAGAGCTTGACAAAACCCAGGTCTTTTGGCCCTTCATGTCTGCAGCAGTTCCTTACCAGAATAATCCAGAACTAATCCCACAGACCCATAGGGACCCCACAACATTGCATCTTTCTCCATTTCTAAAACGTCACCCCATTCCCTCAAAAATAAAATGGTCTCTCGCTCAACTAATCCCTGTGCCAAAAACATTCAATGCTTTGTAGACTTCCACTTTTTACTCTCAATCCCCTTACATACACTACATTCCCTAGATCAAGATGTGTGTGGGCTTGCACTACTACAGCAAGGGAATGCATGCGGCCAGCTGGGACTGAATGTACAAGTCAAAGAAAGAAACACGAGAGTAATGACCAAGCTGCTGTCCATCCGGTTTCATCCTCAATCCATGCAGAATCCCAGAACTACATCAGCCAGCGAACTGAATTAAGCCAAATCAGCCTTCACGGAAACGGTGCACTGATCCACCTCAGAAGTGAGTTCTTCAAGCTGGATATCTGCCAAATGATCTCCATTCCTCAGTTTGCAGAACTGTCACATATTTCACATGCAGGAGCTCTGCATTCTTATTTACACCTAGGCAAACACTGCGCTTGTAACTATCACTGCACGTTGGAAAGGAGCTCTCCAACCACTTACACATGGTAGAGGTCCCATGATCCTGCTAATGTAGGCCACTTATTCATCATCCTTCCACCAACACTCTGTCCTCCCTCCAGCGGTCAAGCATTCAGTTGTCTTCAACAAGTTTCGGAATTCCCTTTCAAATCTTTTGCCTTCTCCTTCATAAAACCTTTCTCTTTGACTAAAAGTTTAGTCACCTGCCCCAATTTTCTTTGACTGTTTTTTTTTGTCTGAATGTGTGCCTATGAAGCAACCTGGGACATTTCACTACATTAAGGCACTATACAAATGAAAGCTACAGTGTACTTTGCCAGCCTTGCTTTTTGATTGTAATCAGGGAGCACTATAGTACACAAACGCAGCTTCAATGCTAAGCAGTTGATAGGATCAGCCCAAGAAGGCCCTTTTAGCACCAAATGACTTCTCAATCACAAACATTGCTGTGGTGAGTATGGAAGGCTGGAAAACAGCTGTCAATTGGACATCACTTTAATTGCAAGAGTAGCCAAATCAAACTAATCAGAGGCCACAATCAGAGAAAACTGATCCTGGGACAATCAGGCAATTAGAAAGGGATTGGAGAAGCGAAATAAATGAAATCAAGGATTCTGAATGAGGCAAAGAAAATTTACAGTTGGATCTATTCAGTAAACATAAACAAGGGGAGATGGTGGTGAAGTGACTCTAGACCAGCCCCCCAATGGCCCAGGCTACAGCTCCAGGGCATGGGTTCAAAGCCCAGCTGGTGGAATTTAAAAATTTACAATAGGAAGTAACAATGACCATAACACCAGCATCAACTATCATCAAAACCCACCTGGTCCCCTAACAGCCCTTGGGGAAAGAAATCTGCTATCTTTACCTACAGTGGCCTAAATGTGACTCTCGACCTACAGCCACGTGACTGATTATTAACTGCCCTCGGAAACAGCCTAGCAAGCACTCAGTCCAAGCAATTAGGGATGGACAACAAATGCTGGCGCTGTTAGTGACTCCTGCAGTCCACGAACAAATATATTTTAAAAGAATTCATTGTGCTATATGGCAAAACTAGGGAAACTGTACTGTGACACAATACCAGACACTGTACTGGAACTCAACCCAAGCAACAACACAGGAAAGCCACTAGTGTTTTGAAAACACTCAGTGGGCGAGGGGCCTGTCTGATGTAATCCTGACCTTTATCAGTCACAATTCAATCCTTGAATTCTGTTGAGGAGCATCATAGAAATCACAGAATCCTTACAGTGTGGAAAGAGGCCCTTCAGCCCATCAAGTCCACACCGATCCACAGAGCATCCCACCCAGACCCATCCCCCTATAACCCAACTAATCTACACATCCCTGAACACTACAGGGAATTTAGCATGGCCAATCCACCTACCTTGCACATCTTTGGACTATGGGAGGAAACCCACACAGACACGGGGAGAACGTGCAAACTCCACACAGACAGTCGCCCGAGGGTGGAATCGAACCTGGGTCCCTGGCAATGTGAGGCAGCAGTGCTAACCATTGAGCCACTGTGCCATCATTTCTTTAATATTTTACCTTTTCTCAACCATCTACTTCAAGAGGAAAAGAAAGTGTTTCACACAATGGATTCTCAATTTTATTTACTATAAAATAACTTTCCCATACAAAAAAAATTATATTCACAATCAGCCTACTCTCAGTAGGAATGACTGGAGCAACCTATTTATTCAACTTCCTCTGGTACCAGACAGAGTGACTCAATGAACATACTTATTATAAAAATACCCTGCCAATTTTTGATACGTGCCCATTCATAGAAATCAGAGTCTTGTGATGTTCCTGCATGTCAAGCCACCTCACCAGGATATTCAGTAGGCACTGGGACTAACACTTCCTCTCTGTCAAAAATCACAGACACACCTCCACATACAGCACGATTCCTGCATTCCTCAAGTCTCCAGTCAGGAATTTCTTACTTAGAAGAGAGAAATTCCTGACAAGACTTGCTCTTAAAAAGGTCAGTATTGATGGTGATGTGAGGAACATCAACTTTCAATGTCATCTACAGCAAATGGAAACTAAACCAATCTGACTTAATTTTCCATAGCAGGTCCAAGCAGGCCAAAAAAAGATCTGATTTCAACCTCCACACTATTGAGTTAGCTGATCTCAGTTAGGTCCAAGAATAGGGCACTGCAGCTGGCCTCTTGTAAATAAAGAGTAGGCCATTCAGCCCCTTGAATCTGTTCCACTATTTAATTAATTCAAGGATTCTCAAGCAACAGTCCACAGTTCAGGGAAAGGGTACGCCAAGAATAACCAGTAGACACTGGAGTTTCATTTATTGTATTAATTGCACTCCTAACCAATACTCTGCCTCATTTTGAAGTTGGGTGAGGGCAGTCTGGCTATTTGGTTTAGTTGGCTCCCTATAAAGTGTTAATCAGTGCAGTGGTTACAAGCAAGATCAGATCAGGGGATATTATTGTACTTCAGACATGAGGTAGAGTGATCCAGACTAACAAGAGAAAGCAATGGACCAAAGGTAATATATTGTAATAAGGTTATCTGCTGCAACATCAAGAATACAACAGATTTCCTCAATTGATTCAGTGAGGGATATCACCCACTGAATAATGACTAACCAGTGGTAACAATGGAGTCACCAAACCTTCCCCTTCTCCCACCCACACATTCTGGTGTTT
Source organism: Ginglymostoma cirratum (assembly GCA_024137785.1). NCBI lineage: Eukaryota > Metazoa > Chordata > Chondrichthyes > Orectolobiformes > Ginglymostomatidae > Ginglymostoma > Ginglymostoma cirratum. The sequence continues at coordinate 4,775,152 of JAHRHZ010000099.1, forward strand.
ACCAATAATTCTGGGTTTTAAAGCCTGGGTTCAGGTCACATCCTGTTAGTTTGACCGTTGACTGATGGTTGGAAAAATAAATATTACATCAAACTTTATAGTTATTAGTTTAAGGGCTATGGAATTAATATATAATTGAGTTTTAAACCATGCATTTAATAAACAGACTTAACAACTGCGCAAATGAGAAGTAGATTTCCTCTTTCAAAAATATATTGAGATATCACAAGCAGAGATGCTTTCACACACACCAAAAGAATGTGAGGAATGTCCAATAATTATGCATTCTCTCAAATCTGTTTTCCGAATTGGCTGTTGCCTTATGTTAATTAGGCACTAAACAGAGGTGCATTGAAACTATCTGTAAAGAGGACCATTTCTTAATTCTATTACCATTCACCATTGGGTGCACTGATGCAAGGAAGAGCTTTTTTGTTTTTAAAAATAATCCCTCACCTTGTCGACAGGATACAAAAGCTTTTCATTCATTAATTACCCTAGTTCCCAAACCTTCTCAATTTAGGAATGTCGAAATACCGCACTGGAGATGGTGCAATCAATTGTCAAATCACATTTGGGAAACAAAACAAAAATAAGGATCCACGTTTAATTGTCAAGCTAATTTTCAGACTTTCAGGAACATCAGTAGGATCTTTATAACCGAGGAGGTGTGCCTCAGAAGCAAAGTAAAGAATTGCCCAAATTAAATCATGGTTGATCTGTACTTTAACTGCATTTACCAAGTTTTTCATCACATCCGTTGACACCTTTGTATAACACCCCTCTGCCAATTTCAGCCTCAACAGCTCAGTTGATGGACAGCCTTTTTTGTGGCGCATCGGCAGGGGAGATGAAGAGGAGTTCAGGAATTGCATTACCCAGTGTGCTAAGCAGGGCTTTCTCATTTCACTCCTGAATGGCCTCTCTACTGTCCATAATTTTTCAGATAATACACCCAACTTGGTAGGTCAAAAAAAAAATCAACTGCATTCTGCCATTATTCATTATCTGGTGACCAATGCACAAGTGTAGACTTTAAGTATAACTCGGTTAAGAGTCAGCTAACATTTAGTGCCTGGGCTTATGCATGAAGTGAAGTCATCTGGGACAAGTCAGCCCCTGTGCAAGGCAAGGCAAGAGAATATTGGAGGCAGAATGAATGCAGGAAATATTCAAAAATCTTTGATTTTTTTGATGGCTCGCAACACCATAGTAATTATTCCAAGATTCACTATGTATGGCCAAATGTCACAGGGGCAACAGTAAAATGTCTGCTTTCTGAAAGTCCTGAAGTTAAACCAGTTTGTATCACATTCAGTAAGATTTTTTTTAAATAAAAAGGCCTTTATGCTCTCATAATGCTCCATCAGAAGAACAATGCACTACCTCAAACTTAGGTGGTGGTCTAGCTGATTACTGTTAAGCTGAGCTTGTTAAAATAAACAGATTTTGGACTCGCAGCATTTAAAAAGGGATTGCCCTTTTTTTTGGATGAAAAAACTGTTGATCCGCTTTCACTGTGTTGCCATAGGCACAAGGAATTAAAACAAAACACCTTTAAGAAGCCATTTCACCTTAAAAAAATACAAAGTCCCAAATGCCAGGACTGGTCCCATCCAAGTAGAGTGCTGGTGCCATGCCTGGTAGTTTGTGGACCGATAAAAGTCTGGCACTTAGGTTTACAAATTCTCAAAGAATCAATTGTTGAATAACCAGATAGATTTCTCCTGGAATCCTGAACTATGCTGGGGGAAAACAACAAGCTTACAATTGTCTTTAAACACAATTGTATGGAACAAAGATCTGGGTGTGTTTAAAAGAACTGTTCAACAGACTGGTTTTAGTGTAAAAATAGCTTTTGTAGGTCAAACAGAAAAGTGATTAGAACCTATTAAATGAGCAAACTCTGAATCAAAACAGAATTTAGCAATTTTTAAAATCAATATTGCACATGGCAAGCCATAGTCACCTACATTTCTTCAACAAACATTAAAAAATGGTTTTAAAAATACATTTGAAGGCATCCCCAGTTTCCCGTCCTCACTTTCCAAAAGCTTTGAATCTTTTAGTGAAGAATGGCTTCACGGACGGTACTTCACCCAAGTGGGTATTATCAATATGCAAGTTCAGGAATCTGAAGGATGTTCCAAGTAATCCCACTCTCAACCAGGGTCCAGTAGGGAGCACTGTGGAGCAATCAGAAGACAACAGTTCCCCCTCCCCACCCTCCCACAACCCCCACAAACCCAGGAATGATGTGGGCCATTGTAGCATCCACATGGCTCCCCACCAAAACTGACATCTATGAAATCAGCATGGACCCTCGACTGAACCATGAGCCTTGAGCAGCTGCAAGACTCAAGAGCAGAAACTTGAATCTGTCTCTAACATCTTAAATTCACAGACTAGCTTGCCATGCACAGGGAAGTGCAAACTGGTCTCTCTGAAGGTTCAAACTGCTGAGTAACGAGACAGTAAGCAGAGGAAAAAAAGCAGCCTCTATTTCAAACTTAGTCCAGTCAAGGTTGGGAGGACTGCAAGTGCAACGTATCCAAAGGCTCAATCTGTAAACTCTCTCCTCACCCAGTCCCAGCCAGTTCATGCAATTAGCCCTGGTTCCACAATTAACATTTAATATGTCATTTGTTTTCAAATGCTAAAGTCTCTAGATACCCAAACAAAATACAAACACAAATACATACTTTATATTAATTTTGCAGAGATTTTCAAAAACAATTCTGCAGATCAATCCAGGCCACTTCACTATCAAGCAAGCAAAGGCATATGCATCAATACAGTTTCATTTTTGCAGCCTCAGATTTGGGCCAGTTACACACCAATGTATTGATCTTCTAATTCACATCAAAACTCACTCAGATGTGTTACGGATGATCCGGACACAGTGAGGTACAATTCACATTTAAAACAATGCCTTATTTTTCCCTTGGATAGTTTCATTGCTCCACCCATCAGATGGTTTTGGAAGGGAGTCCTTTGCCAAGTTTCAGGTGGTCTTACAAACAATAGGGAGTGGGAAAATCAATCAGGCTCCCCTGTTGGAACAGAATGGCAGGAAGAGTTAGTGGAAGAGGCTTTGCGAGTTTTCAGCCATAGCTCCAGACATTTGAGATTTCATGGGCATGGAAACCTCCTGCTGAATCATAGCTCACTAATATATCATTTAACCCCCACACTCTTCCATCAAAAACTACAGAATTTATTCTGAGTGAGGGACTTCAGCTCCCATCAAAGTTCGATAATACCATCACTGAACATGTAGGCTGATCCCTGAAGGGCAGAGGGCACTGCTGACGACAGTGGGAATCAACACAAGGTGAAAAATAGCTTGACTTTATCCTCACTAATCTATCTGTCCCAGATCCATCTGTCAATGACTGCACTGGGAGATGTGACCACCACTTAGAACTTATGCAGACCAAGCATGCCTGGAGTCAAAAGACATTTTATTGAGCTTTGTGGCAGTAACATCGGTTATAGAGATGGGTAATGAATGGTGATGCCCAAATCCTTTGAATGAATAAAATCAACTTGCTTAATGTAATAAATGTACTGATCTTTTTATTCTATACTGAATTTTTTATAAATTCCTTCTTGAAATGTCAACGTTGCTGGCAAGGCCAACATTTATTGTCCATCCCTAATCATCCTTAGCTTACTAAGCCGTTTCAGAAGGCAGTTTGGAATCAAATTGCTGTGGATCTGAAGTTGCATCTAAGCCAGGTCAGGTAAGGTAAGGTGAGGATTTTCTACAAAACAGATGAGTCTTTACAACAATTGAGTAGCTTTGTTGATTATTAAAAAAGACCAGCATTGCATTCCAGATTTATCAATCAAATTAAATTTAAATTTCCTCATGTCATGGCAGGACTTGAAACCATGTCTGTGAACCATTCATCCAGGTGTCTAGATAACCCAAATACTAATCAGTGGTACCATACCTCACTCCTCCATCAAATTAGATTTCTGAGGACCTGTCTGCCTGAAAATAAGGTGCTAAACTAATAATGCAATAATGCAAGACAAATGCATGCTAAACCGGGGGAGGCAACGGCTTAGTGGTATTATGACTGTACAGTTAATCTGGGGACCCAGGTGCAAATCCCACCACAGTAAATGGCAGGATTTGAATTCAATAAATATTTGGCATTGAGGGTCTAATGATGACCATGAATCCATTGTTGTTTTTTGGAAAGACCCATCTGTTTCACTAATGCCCTCCCTTTAGGGAAGGAAACTGCCATCCTTACCTGATCTAGCCCACAGGTGACTCCAGACCCACAGCAAAATGGTTAACTACCCTCTGGGATGGGCAACAAATGCTGGCATGGCCAGCGATGCCCTCATCCCGTGAATGAATAAAAAAACAAGCATGAAGCAACAGAGGCATCATAGTAAGGAAAAGTTCCCACAACCAACAGATGAGGTCAAAACTCCACAACTCTACTTCAATCATCACAAATGATCAAATGATCATACTCAAATCAACTAATTGCAGCTCCTCATCCCCATCCTCAATGATGGCAAAGCCCAGCATGACCAGAAATACACGGAGTATTTGCGACTATTTTCATTTATAGCTACCAAGGGAGAATCCGTCTTGGCCTCTTCCCCTGGTCTCCACCACTAAAAGGTACCAATCTTTTAGTCAAAAATGGCTGAACATAGTTCCCAATTATATTGACAGCTCTAACCAAGTTGTTCTTGCACAACAGTGGCTTCCAACCAACAATGTGGAAAATCGTCAATGTATTTCCTGTCCATTATTATGGAACAAATCCAACGCAGCCAGCTATCACCCCATCAGCCAATATTCTCAACAAAGACATCAAGTACTATTAAGCAATATCTACTCACAAATAGCATTCCCAATAATGGTCAGCTCGGGTCCATCAGGACACTCAGCTCCAGACCTCATTAAAGCCTTGGTCCTAATATGAAGAACAAAGCTGAATTCAAGAGGTGAAGAGAGCGTGACTGGCCTTAACATCAAGTCAAGGTTTGACAAATTGTTGCACTTAGGAATCCCAGGAAAACCGATTAACAGAAACTATGGCTGGAGTCTACCCGGCGCAAAAAGATAATGGGGTGGTTGCTGGAGCCAAATGACTCCGGGTTAGGATTTATTGGAAGAATTTATCAGGAAAAGTATTTTAATTCCAATATCTTCACAGAATTGTAATGAAGCAGAAGGATGCCATTCAGCCCACTGTGTCTGAATCAGCTCTGATTGTTTCAACATAGTGCCAATCCTTCCCTGTAACTTACACGCTGTTTTTATTTAATGAATCATCCAAAGTATTCCTGAAAACAATTGAACTTTCCTCCACTCTATGTCCAGGCAGGACATTCCAGACCCTAATTCCTCACTGCATGTAAAAGGTTATTCTCGTTTGCATTTGCTTCTTTTGCAAAAAAGTTTTGAACCTTGTCTCTCTGGTTCTTGATTCTTCTACTATCCTGAACAGTTCCTCCCTCTCTTCCCAATCCAGATCTACAATTTTGAAAACTTCAATCAAATCTCTTTACCTTCTCTCCAGCAGCAACTCACCACACAAGGTTTCGTTGATAGCACCTCACACACCTACAACCACTACCAACTATAACAACAGTTCTATGGGACCATCATCCCCAAATGTTCCTCCACGTCACACACAATTCAAGCTTGGCAGTGAATCAACGTTTTCATCTTGAACTCTCTTCTGTTAGGAAGAAAGTGAGGCTCTTCACCAATGACTGCAATGTTCAATGCCACATGTAATTCTGCAGATCCTAAAGCAACCCGTGTACCTTGCTCCTCCAGGATTAGGCTACACAGATGACAAGTGACATTCACATTGCAAAAAAAGGTGCCAGGCAGACAGCCTAACCACCATCCCACTGACATTCAATCGCATAATCAAAACCTTCCCCCATTTAAATAGCCAGGGGTCAGCACAAACCAGAATCTCAACAGTACCAGCCCTCTAAATACTACAGCTCCCAGCAAATGTGAGGCTAGGGGTCTAGTTTGTGATGCACTACATCACTCCATCTCTTTGCTATCTGGGTGTAAGTCACATGCCAAAATGCACGCAGCTCCAACACCACTATACAGCACAAATCAGCCCCTTCCATTGGCAACCCCTAACCAGCTTAAACGTCTATTCCCTCAACCACCAGCAAATCACATCTGTGGACCTCATGACAGGTGCACAGCAGCAATTCACCACGGCCTTTTCAATAGCACCTCTCATACCTATGAGCATCTACGACAACGTCCGCCACAGCTGTGTGGGACCACCACCATCTTAGTCACACCCCAGCCTGACTCAGAAGTATAACCCCATTCCTTCATCATTGGTGGGTCAAAGTCCTACACTTTCCCACCTGACAGCACTGCAACAGTACAACAGCTCACCATGACCTACCCTAAGGCAATACATGCTTGCCTTCGCAATAGCACTCTCAAGAACAAAACTTAAAAATTTCACCATAGCCTACTTGCTTGCATCTACAGAACATACAGATAAATATTACCCATTTGAATAAAGTAGAAGAATACAGTAGATACTGGCCTAGCCAACAAGACCCACACCCCAGTGAATAAAATTAGAACTCTAATGTTGAAGGAGCCAAAGTCTAGCAAGAAGTATTAGATGGAGAAAACCCAAAACATTGTAAACCTTCAACAGAGTCTACAGATTTCTTTCCTTTCTTTACTCTCCAGGTTCTCTCAAGCTTCAGAATCAAGGCTGGGTCCAGGACCTTGTCACAGATCTCTTCCCAATATGACCGCGGTTCACTGATTGCTCGTGGAATAACTCAAACTCACCACAAACCTATATGAGTTAACTTTCCCTGACTAGATACAAGCTTCCTTCTTCTGGAAACTTTATGACTATCATTTGCAAGTTGATTTTCTAACATCAGTGCAAAACCTGTTTATGAACAGATCCAGGAAAAGAAACTAAGTGCTGCATTAAACTGATCTCAGGTCATACTGATACTCAGTACAGAAAGTCATTGGTAAACTATTCAAATCAAGTGTCCGGGCCACAAAGACAGATGTCCAAAAGTCTCGAGCTGCTAATGATTATCCAGGATACCCAGCTGGAACGTGCACGTGAATGAGAACAGCCATCTAAAGTCCTAGGATGTTTCAGCTGCCAATACAGCACATCATCTGTCAGCAATCCAGTTCACATACGGCATGAACTATGTCTACCTGGGCAAAGAACCGAATGATGGATGGCAACTGCCTTGGCAAGGCAGGTGAGAACAAGTGATCAGATGCCCTCAAGTTGTGAGGGTCTAAAATCCACTGTCTAACAGTATGCTGGAAGCAGAGTCAATAGCAAAGCTCAAAAGGACAAGCGGATCTCTGCTTGGCAATGGAAACACAAGGGAAAAGGGCAAGAGTAGGCAACGAGATTAATGAGATTTGAAAAGAGTAGTATGAGCTCAATGGATTGAATGGTCTCCTTCTGCACTGTATGCTTCTGTGATTTATATACCATACATTCTAATTTGACATGCTATCTGATAGCATAGTGATACAACCACAGTTCTACACAGTCCGCTCTGGAAGTCCAATTAATTTTTCTAATCTTTATTAACACAGAATAATTAGGGGTACAATGCTTGCTAATTATAACACTCAAAAAAATCATGATAAAGGCATAAAATTTTCAATATTCTCTCACTCCCCAACCCCTCCCAATCACCTCTGCTGGTCATCTTCAATAAGCTGAAAAAGCAGCAAACTGCTGACCTGATGTTCGAGCCGATTTAGAAGCAAGACCGTCACTAAGTAGATTAGTGAATAAGAATGTAAAACACAGTGTGAAAGAGAGGGTGTGGGGGATGTGACCAAGGGACGAGAAAGACAAGAAACTAAACCATCAGTACACTCCAAATCCACTCTCTTGGGCATTCTGCACTGATCTGCTGCCAGGAGACAATCTCCAGTCCCAGTTTAATCAATCCTGTTACACACAGACCTTGCCCCGCATTCTGATAAAACTGTACAACACAATAAAAATGAAATAAATCCCTGCGCTGAAGTATGATAGCACTTCAAAGATCCTCAGTAAACAAATCTTTTGAAAAAGGAAACAGGTTTTCATTCGCCTCTCAGTCCAAGAAAGTCGGTCATCTTGTTAATGTCACTAAGTACTGGCCTGATGAATGAATGCTGACCTATTTAAGATCTCTCCCCCCACAAGCAGCCCCTGTTGCCATGGCAATGATCGCCGTGGGAACGCTCAGGCACTCTCTTTCTTTCTCTCTAATACCACCCACCCCCATCTCCCCCCAAACCCATTCCTCCCAATCCCAAGTTTTTTTTCTCTCTCTACACACTCTGGGCTCTTGCACTGTACTATTTAACCAGCTGGACCTTTCAGTGTGGGAAACTTGGGGGAAACGTGTGGATTGTAAAAGCAAACACATGACGTGAGGCTCCGTGTCTATGTCTTTGTAGAGCCAAAAATAGGGGGGGGGAAGTGAATCTCAAACCTGCCTGTCTATAACCACCTCTGCGACCACAGCTATTAAATTGCTTGGACTTAATTTGCTTTAAAAAAAAAATCACCTACCGTTTTAGAATCTAGTTCATGCCTCGGTTGCGCTAGAACTTTATCTACGCCCGTTTGGTCAACAAAAGTGACAAATCCGAATCCTCTGAAAAAGCAGACAGAGAGGAAAAAAAATATAAAAGAAAGGGAACATTCACAATTTAATTCGCTGTAACACGCTTCTGCCAAAAGAGAAATACCGTGTCACACTCAGGATGGGAATGGAATTCAGGTTTTACATGGGAAAAAAAAAATCAAACATCCCTTTCCCTCCAAAGCGAAGTTTGCGAACAGTGTAACCAAGTAGCAAGCAAGGAACAGAGAAAGAGAGAGAAAGACGCTCACTTACCTTGACCGCTTTGTAACAGGATCCCGCATCACCATGCACTCCTTCACGTCTCCGAATTTACAGAAATATTCCTTGAGACCTTCTATTAAAGCAGAGGGGGGGGGGTAAGGAGGGCAAGAAATAAATAAGGGGATAACAGTCCTTGTAAGAGCGCACCATTTCATTGAAGAATACCCATTACAATTTCAGCCCGAATAAAAGAAAGCCGTATGTTTACTAGAAACCCCCCCCCCCAGGATAAAGCACTGTTTACACAGATTGACATACGTTTGTCCGAGGCAGAGTGTGATTTGTAAAAGCTACATGGTTTTAAGATGCAATCATAAGCGATGTGTATCACATATACACACACACACACACACACACACATCAATTGGGAGGGGGGGGTGTGTGAAATCACACACGTCTCTGGATTGAATTTTAGCAAGAAGTTTAAAAAAAAAGTTGGGAGGTCCATCAGGACCTTCCTTACCTTGTGTGGTCTGCCAGCTCAGTCCCCCGACGAACATTTTGCTAAAAAAAATATGAAGAGAGAGAGGGAAAAAAAAGACAAAGACACAACTCAGACATGGGATTCGGCCATGTTGGCACCTCACACACACATTTAAAAGAAAAAAAAGTAAGTTGGGCCGTTAACCCAAAGCACCTTTTTTTTTCAAAAGAAAGTCAACGTTACAGTTTAAAATCTGAAGTAGTTATCCAAAAAATTGTTTGAATATTGGTAAGCAAATGTGATTTTTTTTTAAAGAAGGAAAAGGGTTGAATAAATGAATTGGATTTGAGCTCCTGTACCAGGGATCGTGCTGAGAGTCTGCACTGAGCACCGAATTGGCTTGGTTAGCGTCCGCCTCCATGAGCTTCCAGTCCCAGCCAAGGCAAAGAAGGGCCCGCTTCAGCGAGAGCTGGGGATGCACAGAGGGGGAGCAAGGGATCGTCACTGGCGGGAGGGGAGGGAAGGGGCAGCCCGGCCGAGCGGCTCCTCATGACCCGGCCTGAACCCCCTCCCCCCTCCGCCGGAGCCCCGCCCCCTAGCCGGTTAGGCCCCGCCCACTTTCGTCCCGCCCTCCCGGTCGGGTAAGCCCCGCCCCCCGCCTGGAGTCCCGCCCCTCGCCCTCGGGGACCAGATCCCCGCCCAGAAGCCGGCTCAGTCAACGCCCCCCTTTCACACCACGGTCGACGTCCCGTCCCGCCCCCAGCCGCAGGGGGCCCGGCCCCGCCCCTTCAGCGGCTCCACAAGGCTCATCCCCGCTGACTCTCACTGCTCCTCTGCCCCTCACCCGCTAACCTTCGGGGCTCGGCCCCGCCTCCACACCCAAACCACCCCCGTGTAGCTAGGCCCCGCCCCCATATACCCTAGCTCTGCCCCCTTACGATCACATGGTCGCCCCTCACCCCCCCCACCAAAAGCCCGACCTCACCACTACCGACACCCTCAGCCCCGCCCCCTCCTCACCGGCGCTCTCCGCCTTCTACCTCGACCCAGCCCCGCCTCCTCCCCGCCCCTTTCTCCTCGGCCCCGCCCTCTCCCCCCCACCGGCCTGGCCCCGTCCCTTTACTGTCTGGGCCAAGAGCCCGTGTCCGCTCCGTGGGGGGGACTGGGCGGGGTCTCCTACCCCCACCCCCATGCCTGGGGGTCATCGCCCCGCCCCCTTCCCTCCGCTGACCGCAGGATTCGGACCCCGTCTCCTGGGCAACCTAGTGATGTAACAATGGGTATGAGCGCGCTGTGCAAGTTGCCATTGTTACTTTGCTCAATCGCTCCTGTATGAAAATCCCACGTGGGGGGCCAAGGCTAGATGCTGCATCTAGGTTCCCCCCCTAAAACGATTGATTTATTTCCACATCAGGGACTGGGCAAAACCGAAGTATATCAACATTTGTATCAGGCAATCACAGAACAGTTAATTTTTGCATCGGTCTCTTTGAAAGGTCATATTTCATTGTGTCTGAGGGGTTATGGAACTTCTGTTTTGTTGATAGATCAGACCTATCTTCAGGCATTTCTTTAATTACGGGCAGTGAGACTCATTCGAGTCGTGATGGTGGGTGGTCCATTGATACTCGCAGATATAGGGAGGAAAGAGGTGGCAGCGCCGGTATTGGTCAGTTGAATGGCCACCTCCCCCACAACAATCCTCTTCCCTTCCCTTCCTCCCGCTAGGATTAGCCTTTAGGCATTTAGCAATTTTCGTTCTGAGATGAATTTTTAAAGACAAATATAGGCGGCAGATTTTCGAAGATAATAACGCTTTTTCCGTGGCAATAGTAGTTATCATTCTGCTCAATTATTAATACTCCCCCCATTCTATTCCCTTCCATAACTAACTCCGAGTGACAATATCTCTTGATTGTTCTTATCAGAAACCAATGTTAGGATTTCCTTTTAATCACGAGAATCGCCTTAACCGCACATACGGTGAAGGTAAATCTTCGTCCTGCTTGTATGAACGTTTACGAATTTACCGTGTATAATGCTTGTAATTAAATTTACACAGAACCTATCTTTACACGTGGCATCTCACTCATTACCCAGTAATGGAGAATCTCACTCCACACTGAAACTGTGCCATTTCAAACAGGTAAAAGGGATGCCGTCTGCATTTAATTCCAAATAGGAACCAATCATTCCAAATGTACAAGGAGACCGAAATGTGGGTTAGCAACCACGAAGAAAATAGCTGCCTACAAAGCACGTATTTCAACAGACTACTAATCTGCAATGCAGATTATTTTGAACTAAAACGTTTTATGAAAATGTCTTAATTTTATAATCCCTGACGGGTAGCGGTTTTATTTTAGTTTGTCTTTGTGCTTTCAGAGACGAACGGTAAACTTAAATAAAACAAAGAACTGCCGAATGCTGACAATCTGAAGGGTCACTAGACTCGAAACTTTAACTGTGCTTCCCCTCCATGAACAATAAACTTGTTTATTGTCAGAGCGCGATTAAATTTGGCTTTCAGTTGGTGGGCTACCATTAAGAAGGGTATAAATAAACATTGAGAGCCTTACAAAAACTTTGAAACAATTTTAAAATCAAGTATCGATTCAAAATATTCAAACGACCATATATTCTACTAGAACATCTTCAACAAAATAAACAAAAACTCATTAAAATGATCTGGGAATGTTGTTTTAAAAGGTATTTCGGTCTACAGTAAGCCATGGCACGTGATGGCTGATGAGGCAAAATAAATCTCTGGCAGCATCTCATTTGAAAAGGTCACTCATTGGAAGATAATCAGCTAAGACGTTACAGCACTGACGACAAAATAGGATTCACACAAGTGTCTGTTCCACCGGATATAAAAGGATAGTTATGTAAATGTCCGATAGCGGTAGTTCCGGGTGCCCTTCACCTTTTCTAATAGGTGACCATTTGGACATTCCACCCATTGAGTCTTTGACAGAATGCGAACTATTGTTCAAACAAGGAGTCGTTTATTTAAAACAAATTCACATCCCCGGGCTAGTGGTTTTTTGTTTTCTTTTTAAATGTGGGAGAGAGCATAAAACAGGACACACTAAGCTTGCAACTTGACAATGGCGATTACGCTAAAGAGGGGCAGAAACAGAAGCATTGAAATGTTTTCATATGCTTCCTCAATCGGTTCAAAAGAATCCACTGAGAATGCCAACAGGGAAAGACGGACAAATTTAAAGTTTACACATGTGTGGCTCGGCAGCAGAGGACAAAACATCAAAATGTAACCTGGGGCTGTGCACCACAGATGTGAAGAGAGAGAGAGAACGGTAGTTCAGAGAATGTCTTTCCTCTCGTTTTAGGCCATATGTCAAAATAATGCTTCGCCCTTTGCAAGTTTAAAAGATTGCTTAAACTTTACACAGTCCGGCAGTTTATTTATTTTACGGGGTGGGGGGGGATTCACTGAAATGTTCTGAGTTGGATTGCACCTTTCAAGCCTGATTGTGTTTTTGGCACGCTGCAGGCAGATTTACAGGGAAGTAGAGTGCCTGAGAGTGATTTGTATTTTCACTATGTGGCGGTCAGCTCACTCATTTCACCCAGTCAACGAAATGATTTCAAATTGTAGCTCACGCTGAGTATTAAGCATCACGTGGTCGGTTTTAAAGTATGTTTTAATGCCCACGTGTTTAAATGGAAAGCCTATGGTCGAAACATTAAACAAAATTATGAATTGCAAAGCGACCAATAATTAATAACATTTTTAAAAGACAGAAGTTTCCAGTTTTCATTTTGCGAATATTACATAGTTTTCTTTTTTTTCAAGTGCAATAACTAATTTGTTCTAATTTGTTTTCCTTCTGCTCACTAAGCGGGACTGTGGAAACTTTACCCTGGCAGATGGAATTTACTTTGGTTCCATTGATACACATTGAATGTGATCCCTTCCAGTGTTTATATTCACCTTTGCCCCAAACACTGGACAGTGTCACCTTACAATTAGATGCATGCATTGCGTGTATGTCGGATTGGCAAGAGGGGGAAGGGGCAAAGGTTCGGATCCAGGTGTTTACTTAAGTTAATACTTCAGCACCGTGCAGCCCTGGCCTTAATATTACCCTGTAGCATTTTTGAAAAAAAATTTTTGCAGTTTCCCTCCTTTACAGAGGTTGCTGTGGCATTAGCCTGGCTTGACCTCAACGACGGAAAGAAATAACTTGCAATTGTTAGAACCGTTTACCATCCCAAGAAGTCCCAAAGTGCTTACAGCCCATTAAGTTCTTTTTGAAGATACAGGAGGCATGCAGAGTTAATGGACAGGAAAAGGCCTCCCCACATTCATGGTGCTTAGACACTGCCTGCCTGGCCACAGCCAGACAGAGATAAAAGCAGAGACCGAACCAGTGTCAATAAGGGAAAACAAAACAACTCCGAAAAATCCAACTCAAGAGAATTGAAAATGACCCAGATTATCTGTTTAAAGTGTTAGTTCAGAATTAAAGTCGACCAAGATGCCAGGAGAATCCCCCTGCAATTCTCTGAATAATGCTGTGGGATGTCTTGCAACTACCTGAGAAGTCAAATGAAAGTTTGTATATCTCACCTGAAGGCACTTCCAACAGTGCAGCATTCACACAGCAATGCACTGAAGCACCAGTCCAAATATACTCAGGTCATGGGTGTGGGCCTTGAAGTCACAAACTTCTGCTAAGATGAGGCTGCTGCTTCTCAAATCAAGACTCACACTGGTGTCACTATTGTAACGGGCATCATTGGGCGTCAGAGAATGAGAACTATCACACATCAATCCATCACCTTTGCAGCAACGTACATGTTCCGGCAGATACTACAGGAATGATACCTGGCCAATTTTCACCTACCTGAAGCAGGGACACTGTTGCTATTCCTACCCCCATCTCATCTGAGATCAATGAACTTGAGCACTCATTGAATGGGATTTGTACCTTGATATCCCCTAGTCATTATAATGCACTAGCACAACAGGCAATTCATTTATCCATTCAGGACAGGAACAGTGATGAGGGTTAAAATGACAATTTAATGACTTGTTTTACCTCTGCTACATCTCTGTTTCCAGAAAGTACATTTAATGTCTGTCATTATCAAATTTATAGTTAACAGTGAATCTGATTAAACATCAATATTTTCACCTATCAATTAGCATCCTTGACAATGTGTTCTGTGCAATCAGTCAGATTTTCTTTGTTTACTGCAGGTTTTTCTTGTATTGTTATAATCTTGTCTGTTTCCCACGCACACATGTGTAGATGAGACCAGTTATGCTGATCCACATTCTTACAGAAAGACATACATTTATACAGCACTATTCACAACTACAAGATGTCCCAAAGTGTTTCCTAGCTGATTAAATATTCAATAGAATGCCTACATTGTGGAAGCAGGCCATTTGGCCCATCAAGTCTACACCAACCCTCCAAAGATCATCCCACACAGACCCACTCTCTATGCTATCCCTGTAATTCCCATGGCTAATCCACCTATCCTGCACATCCCTGGACACTACAGACAATTTAACATGGCCAATCTACCTAATCAGCACATCTTTGGACAGTGGGAGGAAACCAGAGCAAACCCACATAGACATGGGGAGAATGTGCAAAGTCCACACAGACAGTCACCCAAGGTTAGAATCAAATCCAGGTCCCTGGCATTCAAAGCACTGAGCCACCGTGACATTTTAATAAAGCTTTCCAACTTCAATGTCTTTTTTTCACTCACAACCATTCTGAACATGGCCCTGTTAGCCCAGAAGAGGCTGATCCAGCCATCTATTCCTGATTCTTTCTATTTCTTGTCATCCCAGTTTTTCACCCACTTTATCCTACATCTTTCTCCCATTCTGCCAGTTTGCAAATTTTGTACGTCTTTCTCACTTCTCTCCAATCACTGAGGAAAGCTGAGCAGCTGGTATATTGTGTTCACCCTCACATGTATAAATGTTAAAGACGAATCAGGAAATCATACAGTAACCAAGGAGGCCATTCAAACCATTGTGCCTGTAGCAATCCAATGAGTCCCAATTTCCTAGTATTTTCTCAAAGCCCTGCAACTTTCTCCCCCTTCAAGCCTATACCCAATTACCATTCAAAACATTCCATATACTTCCCCATTCCTTGGGCAGTACACAAAGTATAATTTAGTTTTCTGTAGTGAATGTGGCAAGTGTGCTAATTTGTCACACCATCAATTCAATAGAATTAACTAGCTACCCACCTCAAACAGACATCACAGCGCAGCTAGCCAAATTTAACTTGCTGCAATACATGGGAACTGCTGGACTGCATCTTGGTGCTCTCCAGAACTCAATTAAAATTTATCTTTCTGCAGGCTCGGCAGCTGTATTATTCGCAAAACTGGTCAGAGAATGCAGTGAGCACATTGTAGCTTCCAGTGCCCTAAACCAGCAACCAGAACCTTGTACTAATTTCAGGGACTGATTTGTCTATTTAGTGTAATAGAGATGTACAGCACAGAAACAGACCCTTCAGTCCAACTCATCCATGCTGATCAGATATCCTAAATTAATCTTGTCCCATTTGCCAGCATTTGGCCCATATCCCTCTAAATCCATCCAATTCATATGCCGGTCCAAATGTCTTTTAAATGTTATAATTATACCCTCCTCCACCCTCTGTATGAAAAAGTTTCCCCTTAGGTCTCTTTTAAATCTTTCCCCTCTCACCTTAAACCTATGCCGTCTAGTTTTGGATTCCCCTCACTGGGAAAAAGACCCTATTCACCATATCCATGCCCTGATAATTTTATAAACCTCTATAAGGTCACCCCTCAGCCCCTGCTGCTCCAGGGAAAATAGCCCCAACCTATTCAGCCTCTCCCTGTAGCTCAAACCCGCCGACCCTGGCAATATCCTTGTGAATCTTTTCTGAACCCTTTCACATTTCACAACGTCTTTCCTACAGGTATTTAAATGCACCTACCACCAAAGTCACGAGGATCTGCTTGCTCCCCAATAACAAACCTCATATAAAAATGATGAAAGCTTTAACAACAGCTTTTAGAATTGTAGAGCTTTTACAACATGGGAAAAGGTCCTTCAGATTATCGTGTCCATGCTGGCCATCAAGCATCTATCTATTCTAATGTCATTTGTCAGCACTTGGCCTGTAGGCTAGTATGCTATAACATTCCAAATGCTCATCTAAATACTCCTTAAATGCCTTGAGGTTTTCTGCCTCTATCAGCATATTAGGCAATGTGTTCCAGATACCCATCATCCTCAGCATGAAAAGTGTCCTCAATTCCCCTCTAGACGTCCTGTCCCTTACTGGAGATCTGTGCTCCCTGGTTATTGACCCTTCTATTAATGGGAAATATTTCTTCCTATTTACCAACTCCATGATATTCATAAATTTATACATCTTCAATCTTCTCAGCTCTGAGGAAAACAACCCTGGCCTATTTAATCTCTCTTCATTAGTTGAATCACTCCAGCCCAGGACATTCATATATTGACTGGGCATCTTTAATGCCATAAAAACTTGCAAAAGTGCCTCAGTGGAGCATTACGAAACAAACAACGTCTCTGAGCCACATAGGGGGTTATTAGCTGAAGTGACCTCGATCTTGGTTAAAGAAGTAGCTTTTAAGGAGGTAAGTGAGGTGATTAGAGGGAGTTCCTAAGACTGGAACCTAAGCAATTGAAGATGCAACCATTGCTGGTGGAGAAATTACAATTGGGAATGCACAAGACACCAGAATTAAAGGAACACTGATACCCAGAGGATATAGACACTACAGGAAAAAGGGAGAGGTGAGGCCATGGATGGTTTGAAAACAAGGATGAGAAGCTGTTGTCTCATTTGGAACCAATGTAGGTTGTTACAACCAGTCCCTGGATGGAGTTCCCCAATTTGTCATAATTGCAGATGGGATATCCCAAATCATTAAGCTCCTGGGGGAGGAGGGATGAACTGGGTCCCATTCTTTTCTCACCCATTGCCTTTGGTTAGTCACAACAAGGTTAATTTAAAAAGATACCTTACTCTCAGACCAAATGAACTTATGTTTTAAAGGGAGCCAATTTATCCAGGCATTTTTGAAAGAATGAGTTTATTAGTTACTAAACATGAGAAAAATAATAACATACACACAGATTAGAAATGAGAAGTGAGCAAGAAACTTATAAAAATTGAAAGATATATGGATCAATCCTTGGATCATTTGTAATGAGTAATACGCAACATTGATATGTGAGCAGTCGATTTCAAGAAGAAAGATAAGTATTCACTTTTGAGTACTTGATTTTGAGACTTTTGGCTTTGCAGGTCAGCAGAAATTCTTTTGTTCTGTTGCTTTTTGAACTGGCTAGCTAGTTAGCTCCAAGCAGTCAAAGCAATAAAGTCTCTTAACTGCCCTACAGGGGTGACCAATAGTTAATTCTTAGAATGTGACTTTCACAGCACACCAGCACTCAGACCCAGCTAGTACACATGAGTACCTCAGCCCACATAGACTAGAGTTGAAAACTACTTTTAAATACCTGCCCCTGTGTATTCTTGAAAAGTGAAAAAGCAGACAAGCCTCTTGCCCAGACTGTTGATTTTTTTCCTCTCAGCATGTTCACAGTCTGAAATACTCACATGAGGTTACAGTTATGCTTATAGTGTCTTTCTCCCTTTGAAACTTGTTTGACACCTTCATGTGTGACATTCCATGGCTCCCCAGACAGCTGCTCAATTTACATCCACAGTCTTCTTTTGGATTTAACCTGCAACTAAAATTTCAGTAAGCCTGTAGATGATCCAGAGTTATGATGCATGGTCATGAGAAAGGTCCGTGAACACCGACGGAGGAACAGGACTTGCTGCAAGTTATGTCACAGACAGCAGACTTTTGAAATGATTTCAAGTTTATGGTGGTTATGTGGGAGACCAGCCAAGTGTACTTTGGAATAATTAAGAACCAAGGGAACAAAGATCTGAAAGAGGGCCTCAGCATCAGATGAGATGAGTAGAGCTGGGGTGAAGTTGGGCGATTTTACAGAGGCGGAAACAGGCTGTCTTAGTAATGACATAAATTTGGGGTTGAAAGCTCATTTCAGGATCAAACGCAACACCAAAATTGTGAGCAGATTGGCTTAATCTCAGGCTGTTGCTAGGGAGAGATATGGAGTCAGTAGCTACGGAAGGGAGTGTGGAGTGCGAACCAAAAAAATGGCTCTATTAATATGACAATAAGATGATCAACCCAATCCTGCAGCTGCTACTGCCCTGCAATGCTGATTTCAGCAAGTTAAAATTATCTGGACCAACTGTCATATTTCCTGCTTGCGTGGCTCTCTTCCTCCTACTTTCACAAAATCTTTATGACAATCACCACTCTTCTCTTTCATCCTGTCTCTTGGAGATAGCTGTTTATACTAAAATACTACATCACCTTCCTTATTACCATCAACAGTTATTAGGAAAATACAGGCAAGACAAGAAATCCTCCCACGATCGCAAGAGTTGTTTGTGTATTAAAGCACAGATAGCTTTCATTCCACACTGAAATACATTGACATCTTCCTTGAACAGCCACCTATCCCGTTGGGGCATTGAAACACACAGAGCAGCCAAGTTTGATTCTTGAATGTGCATTGAATGGGGACACCTCAGACATGGGTGTTATTCAGATGTTCTTGGAAGGAGAGGTTGTGCCAGTCATCACGGATTGGTGCTTCCGACTGCAGGGATAGCGTGGAAAACTGAGATTCCTATGACAACCACAAACCCCGACAACACCACAGCACCCACCGCATTGAAGCAGTCTTCACACATTCACTATCCCGAGACCACCCTCACTGGCGAAATGCAGCATTCCCACTGACACCTGGCAATCACTGTCCCAAGACCAGGGCAGCACGGTGGATCAGTGGTTGGCACTGCTGCCTCACTGCGCCAGGGACCCAGGTTCAAAGCCACCCTTGGGTGACAGTCTGTGTGGAGTTTGCACATTCTCCCCGTGTCTGCGTGGGTTTCCTTCGGGTGCTCTGGTTTCCTCCCACAATCCAAAGAAGTGTAGGCTAGGTGGATTGGCCATGCTAAATTGCCCTTAGTGCTCAGGGATGTGGAGATTAGGTGGGTTACAGGGGGATGGGTCGGTGTGGACTTGTTGGGCCGAAGGGCCTGTTTCCACACTGTAGGGATTCTATGATCTATGATCATTCCAAAGTGGAGGAGGAGCATCGGGGAAGATGTCGAACACCTTAAGACTTGCCGTTGAGAAAAAGCAGAAGCCAGGCGAATATAGCAAAATGGGCACACTGCCACACCAACACCCCACCCACCTCTTCCCATGACCACCACCTGCCCCAAGTGTAACAGATACTGTGGAAGCCTCATTTGTCTGCACAGCCACCTACGGAGAGTGGAAAAGAGTCATCCTCATCTGTGAGGGACTGTTAATGATGATGATGATGATGACACATCACTACATCTGAATCTCTAATTGAAGTAGCTGAAACATCCATTGCCACCTGTTTGCCCAATTTGAAGTCCAGACGTTTCTTCACACTGAGGTAAAGCCACAGCTATTGGTACATGTTGGCAGTTCTGAGCTTTGGGGACATCCAATTGCACACAACATACTGCTGGAGTTTAACAAGTTAAAACCAGCCCAGCGAGTAAAACTCCTGCTTGTCTCTCAGCGAGGATGGCTGAATCTATCGGGGCTTTGTCTGAGATTGTCTCAGAACAAAATTCCCATCCGACAGTAACAGGTTTCACCTTCCAACTGATTTGGTCATAGGGATGTCTTGGTGTACAGTGAACCTGTTTGTTTCGCTTATCGGACCATCAAGTTGGATTCAGAGGTTGAAACGGGTTGACAATTCTTTGGGCCCTGTTTATCAATTAACATTCTGGCCCTTGTATAAATCCCAAGACAATGCAACCAAAATCCTTCAGAAACATTAAACTATAGAATCATTGCACACTGCACTTAAATACAAACAAAATTATTTGGTTTAATTTATTATTGTCACCATAGATACTGTGAAAAGTTTTGTTTTGCGTGCAGTACCGGCATATCGTACCATACAAAGTGCATTAGGGTAATAGCATACAGCAAAGAATACAATGTTACAGCTGCACAGGAGGAGCACAGAGAGCGAGATCAACATTAAATTTAATATTTGAGAGGTGTTATACATTATGGTTCATATTCTGAGGGTGTGGGTGTCTTTAGGTCTCCTGTAGGGCTGTGCAATAATCTACTCCCCCCAGAGGGCTGATCTAGATCTGAACTCCGATCACAAAC
>JAHRHZ010000099.1:4796204-4812842 GCA_024137785.1 Ginglymostoma cirratum
GACTCCCTTGTCCGCTCCACACTCCCCTCCAGCCCCACCACACCCGGCACTTTTCCCTGCAACCGCAGGAAGTGCTACACCTGCCCCCACACCTCCTCCCTCACCCCAATCCCAGGCCCCAAGAAGACTTTCCACGTCAGACAGATGTTCACCTGCACATCTGCCAATGTGGTATACTGCATCCGCTGTACCCGTTGAGGCTTCCTCTACATCGGGGAAACCAAGCGGAGGCTTGGGGACCGCTTTGCAGAACACCTGCGCTCAGTTCGCAACAAACAACTGCACTTCCCAGTAGCGAACCATTTCAACTCCCCCTCCCATTCCTCAGACGACATGTCCATCCTGGGCCTCCTGCAATGCCACAGTGATGCCACCCGAAGGCTGCAGGAACAGCAAATCATTCAGCCTGGGAACCCTGCAGCCCAATGGCATCAATGTGGATTTCACAAGCTTTAAAATCTCCCCTCCCCCAACCGCATTCCAAAACCAGCCCAGCTCATCTCCACCTCCCTAACCTGTTCTTCCTCTCACCTATCCCCTCCTCCCACCTCAAGCCACACCCCCATCTCCTACCTACTAACATCATCCGGCCCCCTTGACCTGTCCGTCCTCCCTGGACTGACCTATTTCCTCCCTACCCCCCTACCTACACTCACCTTTACTGGCTCCATCCCCGCCTCTTCGACTTGTCTGCCTCCTCTCCACCTATCCTCTCCTCTATCCATCCTCTATCCGCCTCCCCCTCTCTCCCTGTTTATTTCAGAACCCTCTTCCCCTCCCCCATTTCTGATGAAGGGTCTAGGCCCGAAATGTCAAGTTTTCCTGCTCCTATGATGCTGCTTGACCTGCTGTGTTCATCCAGCCCCACACCTTGTTATCTCTGTACCATTTTTGATGCTGCTTGACTCTAGCCTACCCCTACCCAAGGTGGGGAAGGTGGTAGCCTCTCTGAAGAATGGCCATTTGCTTTGGGACACATGGATCGCATCCCAACATGATCTGCAGGACTCATTAATTCTGTGTCTAACATGAATTATCTACAGGAAGGGGTAAAAATAAAAGAACTATATCAAAAAGATACTTTCCCAATGTTGTAAAAGCTGATGAAATTGTTATCTTTTCCCTAAATGCTGGTACGTATTCAGGAAAACTGTTGTAGAGGGACAGCCATGTTCTGGTTGTTTTTAGTTGGCAGGGTGGGGGCGGGGTTGGGGTTTGAAGACTGAGCGCAGAGAGCTGAGTATCAATGTTCCAGCAACACTGCTTTGTTTATGCCTCAGCAGCAAGACAAGTATAAATGCTTGCATTTCACACTTTGACGGGTTGCTTATGGTTAATGAAGGCGTTCCCTTCTTTTTTTGTCGAGCTTCTTTTGTTAACTTTCACTTAAGACCTCTCCCTTTGTTTCGAAGCCCTGATATTCTCAAGCCAACTTCACAGTCAATAAGGACTTTGACACAGCACTGGGACTGGGACCATTGCGAACACAATTCAGATCTCAACAGGCAAAATGCAGAACAGGAAAGCAGAATATAATGTTTGAGTCCAATGTTTGTGCTCCATTCTCCACAATGTGTCACTGGAAAATATTTCATCCAGCGAGCATTGTGCTCTTTAAAGCCTCAGAAGTCTTGCAAACTTAAACGCCATAAAGGAAGTTATCAAATTCTTATCAGTGTTCCCTCTTATCACTGATCTGGATATCTTGTCATTCTATGTAATCTTTAGAGACACTTGCTTATAGGTTTGCACCATGGATGAAATGTTGAGTGGCTGAGTGATTATGATGTGGAAGTTAGGTTCCTGATCAATGAGTTATTTCACATAACAATGGTATTACTGCGATCAGGTATCAGTTATGGGTGACAGGGAGTAGTTATGTGTCAGCATCAGAAGTCAATGTGTTCAAGTTCCACATTCCAGACTTAATACCCATAATCTATCGACACTTCACTGTAACACTTCTGTTGCAAGAAATATTAAAATGAGGTTTTGTCTACACTCTCAGATGGATCTTCTTGTTCCCCAACCAATATTTATCCTTTCTCCAAAACCAAAAATATTTATCCTTCCTCTGAAAATGCTTGTCTTTTGTTTCGTTAATTAATAACAGGGTGTTCTGCGGAAGGGTGTTCTGAGGAAGGGTCACCGGACCCGAAACGTTAACTCTGTTTTTTCCTTCACAGATGCTGCCAGACATGCTGAGCTTTTCCAGCAATTTCTGTTTTGTTTCCTGATTGACAGCATCCGCAGTTCTTTCGTTTTTTTTTTAGTAACAGGGTGTTGTTCATTTGGATAATGATGTGAAGAACAATGTTTTCTAGGGTTACAGGAGAAAAAAGAAGAGTGAGTAAAACGAGGTGAGTTGCTTTTCCAGAGAGCTGGCACAGACATGTCTGGCCGAATGGCCTTCCTCTGCATAATATCTAGTCTTTGATACTAAGTACAAATATACCATATGGATAGCAGTTCCTGCATCAACTCTCCCAGTTACTTCATCAAAAAAAAATCTCAACCACAGAGGCAGGAGCTTCATGGAAAGGTAACCCAAAGGAGACTGCTTCAAAACCAACCATAGTAACTGTATGTTAAATTTCATTAATAAATCTGTAATTGACAGCTAGCTTCAGTAATGGTAACCATGGAACTACCATTTACTGTTATAAAAACCTACCTGCTTCACTCATATTCATTGGGGGGTGTGGGGGTTTGTGGGCTAGCCATCCTTGCCTGCTCTGACCTATGTGTGACTCAGATCCAAATCTTAACCATCCTCTGAATTGGGTGATCTAAAAGATTTAAATAAAATAATAAAACCAGATGTACTACCCAGAATCAACCTAGGCACTGGAAACGGCACGGGCAAAACTGCCCTATCAACACTGCAAAGTCCTCCTCCCTAACATCCGGGGGCTAGTGCCAAAATTGGGAGAGCTGTCTCACAGTCTAGTCAGCAACAGCCTGATATAGTCAGGCTCATGGAATCATACCTTACAGACACCACCATCACCATCCCTGGATATGTCCTGTCCCACCAGCAGGACACACCCAGTAGAAGTGGCAGCAGAGTGGGATATGGACAGGAAGAAGTTGCTCTGGGAGTCCTCCACATTGACTCCAGACCCCATGAAGTCTCATGGCTTCAGGTTAAACATGGGCAAGGAAACCTCCCTTGTCTGATGAATTGGTATTCCTCCATGTTGAACAATACTTGGAGGAAGCACTGAGGATGGCAAAATGTACTCTGGGTGGGGGATTTCAATGTCCACCACAAAGAGTGGCTCGGCAGCAGCATAACTGATCGAGCTGGTCAGGTCCTAAAGGACGTAGCTGCTAGACTGGGTCTGCGGCAGGTGGTGAGGGAACCAACAAGAGGGAAAAACATACTCAACCTCATCCTTACCAAATTGCCGGCTACAGATACATCTGTCCATGACAGTATCGGTAGGAGTGACCACTGCACAGTCCTTGTGGAGACAAAGTCCCACCTTCACATTGAGAACAACCTCCATCGTGTTGTGTGGCACAATCATTGAGCTAAATGGGACAGACTTCACACAGATCTAGCAACTCAACCCTGGGCATCCATGAGGCGCTGTGAGTCACCAACAGCAGCAGAATTGTATTCCAACACAATCTGTAACCTCATGGCCCGGCATATCCCTCACTCAACCATTACCATCAAGCCAGGGGATCAAACCCTGGTTCAATGAAGAGTGCAGGAGGGCATGCCGGGAGCAGCACCAGACATACCTGAACATGAAGTATCAACCTGGTGAAGCTACCAAACAGGATCACTTGCACACCAAACTGCATAAACAGCAAGTGATAGACGGAGCTAAGCGATCCCACAACCAACAGATCAGATCTAAGCTCTGCAATCCTGCCACATCCAGTCAAGAACGGTAGTAGCTAAGTAAACAACTCATAGGTCAAGGAGACCCCAACAATATCCCCATCCTCAATAATGGAAGAGCCCAGCACATTAGTGCAAAAGATAAAGCTGAGACATTTGCAACAATCTTCAGCCAGAGTGCCGAGTGAATGATCCATCTCGGCCTCCTCCAGTGGTCCCCAGCATTACAGATACCAGTCTTCAGCCAATTCGATTCAGTCCACATGATACCAAGAAATGATTGGAGGCACTGGATACTGGATATGGGCCTTGAAAGCATTCCAAAAATAATACTTAAGATTTGTGCTCCTGAATTTGCCGCTCCCCTAGCCAAGCTGTTCCAGTACAGTTACCACACTGGCTTCTACCTGATAAGGTGGAAAATTGCCCAAGTATGTCCTGTACACAAAAAGCAGAACAAATCCAACACAGCCAGTTACCACCACCCCACCAGTCTACTCTCGATCATCAGTAAAGTGACACATGATAAAAACCAGCACCTGCTCAGCAATAACCTGCTCAGTGACGCCCAGTTTGGGTTCCGCCAGGGACACTCAGCTCCTGACCTCATTACTGCCTTGGCTCAAACATGGACAAAAGAGCTGAATTCCAGAGGTGAGGTGAGAGTGACAGCATTGACATTGAGGCACACATTGACTGAGGAGCCCTAGCAAAACTGGAATCAGTGAATAGTAGGAAACAAACTCTTGACTGGTTGTGGTCATACCTGGCATGTAGGAAGATGGTCGTGGTTGTTGGAGGTCAGTCATCTCAGCTACAGGACATCTCTACAGGAGTTCCTCA
Organism: Ginglymostoma cirratum; assembly: GCA_024137785.1. Classification (NCBI taxonomy): domain Eukaryota; kingdom Metazoa; phylum Chordata; class Chondrichthyes; order Orectolobiformes; family Ginglymostomatidae; genus Ginglymostoma; species Ginglymostoma cirratum. Next base: position 4,800,904 of record JAHRHZ010000099.1, read on the forward strand.
GGCTAATGTCCTAGCCTCAATCATCTACAGCTGCTTCAATAATTTCTTTTCCTCTATCATACAGTCACTAGGCTATCCTCACAGTACATAATACTTCCAAATTTTGTGTTAGTCGTAGTTTTTGAAATAGTGTCCTGTACACCCAAGTCTAGGTCCTTAATTTACATCTAGAAAAGCAGTGGTCCAGGCACTGACCCCTGAGGAACCCCACTAGGAACCACTCTGCAGTCTAAAAGATTCCAAGTCACCATGACTCACTGTTTACTGACACAACTCCATGCCCACATTGCTGCTCTCCCTTTTCTTCTACATAGCCCATTGTTGGTGCTTGGAAAAAAGTTGATCTGGTTCACTGGAAGGAAATCTGCCATCCTGACTTGTTCTGGGCTTCATGAGACTCCAGACACACAGCAAGGATGGGCAATAAATGCTGGTCTCACCAGCAACATCTGTGTCACGGTGGCTCAGTGGTTAGCACTGCTGCCTCACAGTGCCAGGGACTCAGGTTTGATTCCACCCTCAAACAACTGTCTGTGTGGAGTTTGCACATTCTCACCATGTCTGTGTGGGTTTCCTCTGGCTGCTCTGGTTTCCTCCCACAGGTCAAAGATGTGCAGGTTAGGCTAAATTGCCCATAGTGTTTGGGGATGTGTAGTTTAGGTGGGGTGTAGGAAGATTGGTCTGGGTGGGATGCTCTGAGGGTTAGTGTGGACTTGTTGGGCCAAAGGGCCTGTTTCTGCACTGTAGGGATTCTATGAAAGAAATGCAAATTGGTTTCTTTATCATTCCACATATGACAATAACCACAATTCAAAATACTTAGTTTGGTATGGAATTCTTGGGCACATCATGAAAGTGGCTTTGCAAATGCTTGTCATTTCTTTCTTTCTTGTTGCTGGTCTCAGCCCTTCAAGGTTTGGAAAAAAGGAAAATCAATCAGGCTTCCTATTCCTGCTTTTCCATAAGAATTAGGAGCAAGAGTAGGCCTTTGGACCCAGTGACATCTTCTGGAATACTATATGGGGATATGTAGCCTATTGAGAAGTCAACATCTTAAAGTGGGGAGACAATTAGCCAGAAAAATTCTTTTCAGCTCTTTGAGGTTTTACAGCTAAGTGGTTGAATCCACAATGTATTATGGACTGGGTGGTCCCTGGTTTGATCCTAATTCAGAGTTGGGATGATCTGCAATGGGATAATAGCGGGAAAATTGTAACAGTTCAACATTCTTAGCCAAAAAGGGGAATAGTCAAGGTAGTTGCTCCTGATCTTGAAAAACATAGATTAGTGCAGCGCATCAATAGGCCCTTCAGCCCATCATGTTTGCATTGATCATAATGCCATTCCAAACTAATCTGCCTGCACTTGTTCTACTCAGACCCCTAGGTATCAGAGTAGCCCACAAACCAACAACCACCCTACGACAGCTACAGACGAACGTAAAGGATCCCATATCCAAAACCAGCAAAACTGGGGTAATATACAAAATACCACGCAAGGGCTGTGATAAACACACATGGGCCAAACTGGAAGAAAACTGATAATAAGGATACACGAACACCAAATAGGCACCAAGAGACATGACCAATTCTCACTGGTCTCACTACACACGGACAACGAGGGACGCAAATTTGACTGGGACGACACATCCATTAATCATACAAGCCAAACAGAGACGCGCCAGGGAATTCCTGGAGGCCTGGTATTCCAACCGGAACTCCATCCACAAACATAGAACTGGACCCGATATACAAGCCATTGAAAAACAGAACCGGGAGTGATGCCAACCACCCCAGCAAATCAGGCATATAATTAACAAGAGGGACAGAACACCAATGTTTCACTGGAGACGCACTGACAATGTTACCTAGCAGGGTGACGAAACGTTTGCAACCAAACACACCGGCTTGGCAAACAAGTCTATAACCTCAAATTCTGTCCCATAGTGTCCCCTGACACGAAGGGAGTCCCAGTCAATATCGGAGAATTTAAAAATCAGCCACCACAACAACTCTGTTGTTTTTACATCATTCCCTGATCTGCCTACATATCTGATCCTCGGTGTCCCACTGGCTGCTCAGAGGCCTATGCTACAGCTCCATCATAATGATTGCACCTTTCTCATTCTGGAGTTCTGACCGTATGGCCTGGTTCTTCAAGATGTCCTTTCTTTGCACTGCTGTGAAATTCTCCTGTAGCAGTGATATAGCTCCTCCACCCCTTTTACACCCCTCTCTAATGCCTGAAACATATAAACTCTGGAACATTGAGCTGCCAGTCCTGCCCTTCCCTCACCCAAGTTTCTGTAATGGTTACAACATTGTAGTTCCACGTACTAATCTGGGCTCTGAGTTGATCTGCTTTACCTGTTATACTCCTTGCATTAAAGTAAATGTACTTCACACCATCAGTCCCTATATGAATGTAAGTTCTTTCTTTCTTCCAACAGTGATGACTCCCTCGCCCACCAACGTTCCCCTTCACTCGCACCCTGAACCCTGCTGGAGGCAAATGGGTGGATATTGTTTGAGAGTAGTTCCTGGCTGAGCTGTGAGAGTTGTTGAGCCCACTAGCAATCACAATCTGAGTTCAGAGTGGAAGGATGGCCAGAAACCGCTGCCAACACCTTCAGGAGAAAGAGTCAAACGACGGGGATGACAAGGGAGGAAACATTTAATGAGATTAAACACACTAGAGATCTGGATGGGAAAGGACTGACCGGGGAAAGAAATTATTGTTGGCAATGTATTATCTCTTAGGTGCATTGTCAAGTAAACACTGTGCATTTGCTCGCCTATACTTGTCTGTTGTCAGGGACAGAGTAGTCTAAACAATCACTGGGTTACGGTGATTGGAGCTGGCTGCGAGAAGGCACCAACCAGCTTCTACTTTGTGAAGGAATCCACCAGCAACAATAACTGAGTTCCATCTGTTCTCAGAGGCTGACACTGCTTCCCAGTGCATCTCAGCAAATGACTGCTGCAAAGTGAAAATCTCATTACAGAAGTTGAACCATACTTCATTTCTGAATCGGAGATCGCTGTGCCCAAGATGGGAAAGAAGCTTGCTGAAGGTGTTCGATAGCATAGTCTACCTTTAAAGTTCATTGGCATTATCTCAGCATTCCATCTTCTGTATTTTCAGTCACTTCTCCCTTTTAGTCAAGTTCCCACGTCCCAAATCGGCTGGATTCCAACTCCAATACTCAATACACTGACCAATGAAGGCAAGCGTGCCAAACGCCTTCTTCACCACCCTGTTCCACCAGCGCCTTTCAAGGAACTATACCCCTGCACCCCTAGGTCTCTTTGTTCTGCAACACTCCCCAGGGACCTACCATTAACTGTGTAAGTCCTGCCCTGGTTTGTCTGACCAAAATGCAACACCTCACATTTATCTAAACTAAACTCCATTTGCCACTCCTCGGCCCATAGGAGGTTGATGCCTTTATGTTTTTAGGCAGGGAGACAAAAATCAGCAACAGACACAGTGAACTCTAGAGAAACTCAGCAGGTCTAGCAGCGCCTGTGGAGAGAGAAACAGAGTTAATATTTCCAGTCGGACATGGCTCTTCTACAGTCTTTTTCTTTTATTCATGAGAAAAGCCAGCTCCTGGTTACTCTGTTGATGAATATGTTTAAACAAGTGACAATAATGGAATTGGGTTTTGTAATTCTTCCATGACGGAAATGAAGATGATCGCTGACAATTGCATTGAGCTCAGTTCCACTCACAACTCCACACATAATGTCCGCACGCAGTAAGAGCTGGAAAATATCCAACGCTGAGTTGACAGGTGGCAAGGAATGCTCATGCCACAAACATCCCTGGCAATGACCATCCCCAATAAAAGACAGGGCAAATCACACCTAAATGACCTAACCATCATCAACTTCACCCCCCCACCCCCATTCAGAGTGCCTCAATATCAACATCCTTAGGAGGTGGCATTTATTAAAAACTCAGCTCGACCAGTCACATAAATATCATGGCCACTACAGCAAGTCAGAAGCTGGATATTTTTGTGACGCCGTCTGACTTTCCAAACCCTTTAAAGGGACTACACTACAAGACACAAGTCAGGAGTCAGATGGACTATGCCCCTCACTTGCCTGGATGGGTGCATCTCCAACATCATGCAAGAAGATTGAGACCATCCAGGACAAAGCAGCCCGCTTGATTAGTACCATATCACTTATGTAAACATTCACTCCCTTTTCCAGTGAGACACCGAGGCTGCCCTGTGCCCTGATCAACATGTAACACCTCAAAAAAAATGCAAAAAGTACACACTCCAAAACACCTTCTGAGGCAGCTTGACAATCCACAAACTCTACCACCTAGAAGGTGGAGCGCAGGCAGGTACAATGAACATCACCACCTGCAAGTTTCCCTCCAAGCCACATATTATCCTGACTTAGACATAAATTGTTGTTCCCTCGTCAACACTGGGTCAAAATCCAGGAACTCTATCCCTGACAGCACTGGGGAGTGCCTACATCTCATGAACTCTTGTGATTCAAAAAGACCAACTTCTCTGGGGTAACTAGGAATGCACAATAAGTGTTGGCCTTGCACATCTTATCCAAAAATGAATATTTAAAATCCACCCTAACCTGGCTGAAACAAGCTGACTAGTCATTAGTTGATACTCAGTTCAGTATCAGGGTGGTGATGGCCTCGTGGTATTATTAATGGACTGTTAATCCGGAGACCCAGATTTGAATCCCGCCACAGCAGATGATAGAATTTGAATTCAATAAAAATCTGAAATTAAGAATCTAATGATGACCGTGAATCCATCGTCCATTGTTGGGGGAAAAAAAACCCCATCTGGTTCACTAATGTCCTTTAGGGAAGGTAACTGCCACCCTTACCTGGTCTGGCCTACATGTGACTCCAAATCCACAGCAATGTGGTTGACTCTTGACTGCCCTCTGGGCAATTAGGGATGGGCAATAAATGCTGCCTGGCCAGCCATGCCCTCATCCCATGAATGAATAAAGAAAGTATTCAGTGGCTCTGACGTCATAGGTTTATTTGGTGTCACCTTTACCTAAAATGGTGAGGCAAGCAGATGATCCTAGGGTATTATTTTAAGAGCAAGATTTCTTCACCAATACTTTTTTCTATAACAACACCACCGAAATAAAATACCACATGACATGACTCCACACAGTATCGCTGCTGAGTTTGTGCACAGTAACAAAATGTGGCTACAAGTAATGAACTCAATGCTAAGTGTTTTCAGACCCCCTTTAGAAACACAATAGGGTGCTTGTGCAAACGCCATACAAAATCTGCCCTTTGCCTCGGACTCCCAGATACTCCAATTGATTCCTAATAACAGGGGAAATCTTTACAATTTTCTCAACATCGTCCGTGCATCAAACAGACAAGAATGCACAATGGTTGGTTAGAACCCCAATTATTATACTGTGTTCAGCTTTGGACAACACACCTCAAAACAAATCTGTCTGGCCTGGGAGGAGGTTCTGGGCAGGTTCGCCAGGTGAGCAAGCAGGATCTTAAAATTAGCAGAGAAAACAGTGGTGTATGTTTTTTTGAGCATTGAATTTGGACAGGGTAAGATTAGTTATGAACCATGTGATTGCACAGCCTACCCATGCCCAGGGATTAGGTTTTCTAGTCGGGCTGCACAAGCCCACTGCCTTGGCTTCATCAACTGGCTTCAAGTAATTGGCATGTTGGAGGCTGAATGCCCAGCAAGAGTAACCTTAGTCAAGGAGAGATGGAGGCATAACGCCAATGTGAGTGGTCTTGTAATCCAGAGTCCAGGGTAATGCTCTGGGTGACGAAGGTTCAAGCCCCTCATAGCAGCTGGTGGAAGGAAAAGTTAAATTCATAAAGATGGCACTGAAAACCAGTCTAATGGAGACCACAAAACCATTGTCGATTGTCGTCAGGTTCACTAGTGTCTCTTTGACAAAGAAATCTGCTGCCCTTACCTGGTCTGGCTTACACACAACAATGTGCTTCACTCTTAACTGCTTATAGCTTACCAATCCATTCAGTTCAAGGCTGAATAGCCTGTATCTTTAAATGGAAGACTGTAAGACCATAAGACATAGGAGCAGAAATTAGACCATTTGGCCCATCGAGCCTGCTCTGCCATTCAATCATGGCTGATAAGTTCTTCAACCCCATTCTCCCACTTTCTCCCCGTAACCCTTGTTCCCCTTGATAATCAAGCACCTACCTATCTCAGTCTTAAATGTACTCAATGACCTGGCCTCCACAGCCTTCTGTGGCAGTGAATTCCATAGATTCACCATTCTCTGGCTAAAGAAGTTTCTCCTTATCTCTGTTCTAAAAGGTCTTCCCTCAGGTCCTAGACTCTCCTGCCAATGGAAGCATCTTCCCAGCATCCACTTTGTCCAGGCCATTCAGTATTTTGAAAGTTTCAATTAGATCTCCCCTCATCCTTCTAAACTCCAATGAGTATCATCCAAGAGTCCTCAAACTTTCCTCATATGTTAAGCTTTTCATTCCTGGGACCATTCTCGTGAACCTCCTCTGAACCCGCTCCAAGGCCAATATATCCTTCCTGAGATATGGGGCCCAAAACTGTATGCGATACTCCAAATGTGGCCTGACCAGGACCTTATAAAGCCTCAGTGATACATCCCTGCTTTTATATTCAAGTCCTCTCAAAATAAATGTCAACATTGCATTTGCCTTCCTGACTACTGACTCAACCTGCAAGCTTACATTGAGAGAATCCTGGACTAGAACTCCCAAGTCTCTTTGCATTTCAGACTTCTGAATTTTCCCCCCATTTAGAAAATAGTCCATGCTTTTATTCTTCTTACCAAAGTGCATGACCTCACACTTTCCCACGTTGTACTCCATCTGCCACTTCTTTGACCACTCTCCTAATCTGTCCAAATCCTTCTGCAGCCTCCCCACCTCCTTAATACTACCTGTTCCTCCACCTATCTTTGTATCATCTGCAAACTTAGCCAGAATGCTCTCAGTTCCTTCATCTAGATCATTAATGTAGGAAGTGAAAAGTTGTGGTCCCAACACTGACCCTTGCAGAACGCCACTTGTCACTGGCTGCCAACCCGAGAAAGACCCTTTTAGCCCCACTCTCTGCTTTCTGCCAAACAGCTAATCTTCTATCCATGCTAGCATCTTGCCTCTAACACCATGGGCCCTTATCTTACTCAGCAGCCTCCTGGTCAGCACCTTGTCAAAGGCCTTCTTGAAGTCCAGGTAGATAACATCCATTGGCTCTCCTTGGTCTAACCTGCTCATTGCTTCCTCAAAGAATTCTAACAGATTTGTCAGGCATGACCTCCCCTTGATGAAACCATGCTGACTTTATCCTATTTTACTGTACACTTCCAAATATTCAGTAATCCCATCCTTTACAATGGACTCCAGAATCTTACCCACGACCGAGGTTAGGCAAATCGGCCTGTAATTTTCCGTCTTTTGCCTTACTCCCTTTTTAAACAGGAGTGTCTTGTTTGCGATTTTCCAGTCCTCTGGGACCCTCCCTGACTCTAGTGACTCCTGAAAGATCATCACTAATGCTTCCACTATCTCTTCAGCTATCTCCTTTAGAACTCTGGGGTGTAGTCCATCTGGTCCAGGTGATTTATCCACTTTCAGGTTTTACTAGCACCTTTTCCTTGGTGATGGCCACCATACTCAGCCCTGCTCCTTGAGTCGGTTGAATGTTTGGGATTTTACTCGTGTCTTCTACCGCAAAGACTGATGCGAAGTAATTATTCAGTTCCTCAGCCATTTCCTTGTTCCCCACTACTATCTCTCCACCGTCATTCTCCAGTGGTCCAATGTCCACTTTTGCCTCTCTTTTGCCCTTTATATGTCTAAAGAAGCTCTTACAGTCCTCATTTATATTACTGGCTAGCTTACCCTCATATTTAATCTTCTCCCTCCTTATTTTCTTTTTTTGTTGCCATCTGTTGGTCTTTGTAAGCTTCCCAATCCTCTGGTTTCCCACTGCCCTTCACCACGTTATATGCTTTCTCTTTTGCTTTTATGCTATCCCTGACTTCCCTCGTCGGCCATTGTTGCTTCATCTTCCCTGTACCATGCTTCTTTTTCCTAGGGATGAATTTTTGCCGTGTCTCCTGAATTACTCCCAGAAACTCCTGCCATTGCTGCGCCACTGTCTTTCCTGCTAGACTCCTCTTCCAGTCAATTCTGCTCCAGGTCCTCCCTCATACCTCTGTAATCACCTTTATTCAGCTGTAATACTGTTACCTCTGATTCTATCTTCTCCCTCTCGAATTGCAGAGTAAAAATTTCTTTTAGAAGGCACTGCTGAGATGGAACAAGATGGAAATTGTAAAAAAAAACAAAACAAGCTTGTAAACTGTCACACAGCAACCCTTGGGTAATTGTTTGCATGCACACTCCCAGTGTGGAGCCTCACACATAGGGAGTATACATCACAAATGTGTTCATTATCATTTTCCATCGATAATTGCAAAATTTCACCTCTTTATAACTTTACAGAAACATGCTTTTACTTGTTATGCCGCTTTGTGAGTGTGTAAAACCTGGCACCAGATTACATTAAAATGCAGACAAAGACTCTCATATGCATGGTGTGTGACTGCACAGGAATTGTGGAGCACCACAGCCCTCAGGCCCCATACTCTCCACCTGAGATACTGCGGTGACCGGGAGGCAGTGCATTTTAGACAAGAGTCTTCTCCTAGTCTCCTGTTTCTGTCAGGCTCTCTCCCAGCAGGCTCCAAAGCTGCATGGCAACCCAGATGCTGGCAGGATGCAGTGTCAGCTGTGGCTAATACCACCCTGCTGGCATCTGCCCATCTGTGCTCAGCCCTTGCCACTGTTTAAACTCTTATCAAGCCAATGGGAGCTCTCTCATTGTGAGGAGCTATACTCGGGAGGCTGGGGGGGGGGGTTGGGGCGGTGGGGGGGAGGGGGGGGGTACAAGGAGTGGGGTGATGGGGAGTGGAAGCACTACAAAGACCTGTCCTGCAGACACAGGTGCCAGAGTTAGGGGTGGGGGTGGGGGGGAGAAGCTTGATTATTCCCATTGTTTGCCGGAATTAGGTCATTTTCAAGCCTGCCCATAATTAATGGGGAACTGCAATCATACTGGTAGACTACTCTCTGCAGCAATCATTTCCCTTCTGAAAGAATCACTACTTGCCGACATGGCGACAACAAATTGGCGATAGATTAAGAGTGCATTCTAGTTCAAACAAAGCACGGTGCAAGCTAAGCTTTAAATTTGTTAGAATTAAAGAGGCAGCAGACAACTGCCCAAGTGTTCAGTGATTAAGTGCACCGCCTAATGTGACAGTGACCCAGACAGACCAGGGGTTCCCAGCTTTCAGCTCCATTCTCTGATCAATCAGGAATATTACACCTCTACCACAACAACAACTGGCATTTATATAGAACTCTAGACATCCAGAGGATGCACTGGAGAGAAAGATTTTCCCACAGCAGTGAATTATCAGGATCAGATTATCAGGAATGGGGTGAAGACAAATTCAATTATGGCCTCCAAAGGAGAACTGGGTTGTCATCCAAAGGGAAAACAATATCTAGCGCTAAGGGGAAAAGGACGAGTCGAGTTGTTCTGCCCGAGAGTCAACACAGACACAATTGGCCAAATGGCCTGCTCCGATGTTCTGACCATTTTATAATTCTGAGGAACTATATTCGAATATTCCTATGACCACCAAACATCTCATTGCAGCCAGTGAAGTACTTTTGGAATGTAGTCACTTGTAATGGAGGAAATGCAAATATGGCTTTGAGCTCTCACAGTGTGATAATGAGTAGGAAGTCAGTTTTTGCAATGTTGCTTCAGGAAAAAAATATCAAGCAATAAATACGACACCAGGAATAATACCCTTACTCTTCTTCAAAATGGTGCTGCAGAATCTTTTACATCTATCTGAGAGGGTCACTCTTGGCCTCAGTTCCATATCCCAGCTGAAGGGTTGACTTCTAACCATGGCCCAGAAAGGCACCTCTCTCCACTAGGGAGAAATAATTGGTTTTATAGATATTGCTTGAGGGGTGCAAGTCTGCAAGTATGGAGGGAGACTCCATAAACTGAAAGTCAGAACCTCTGATAATGGAGCACTTCCCATTTACCACATTGGAGAGTCAGTCCAGACTCTTACACTCAAGTCTGGAGGAGGACCTGAATCTTCAAACTCAAGGCTAAGAGTTTTCTTGAATGAGATACAACTAAGACAAATCACTCCTGACACCGAGCTAAAAGAGATATCACAAAATTAAGGCATCTAACTAAAAACTTGGATAGCAGGTAGAATCCCAATAGTGTGGAAACAGGCTGTTCAGCCCATCAAGTCCACACCAACCCTCCAAAGAGCATCCCAGCCCCCTTCCCTGTCTCTGTAATTCCCATGGCTAATCTACCTAGCTGACATGTCCCTAGACACTATGGGCAATTTAGCATGGCCAATCCACCTAACCTGCACGTCTTTGGACTGTGGGATGAAACCAGAGCAAACCCACACAGTCACAGGAAGAACATGCAAACACCACACAGACAGTCGCCTGAGGGTGGAATCAAACCTGGGTCCCTGGTGCTGTGAGGCAGCAGTGCCAGCCACTGAGCCACTGTGCCAACTAAGAGTCAACAGAGGTACGTTTTAAGTAGTGTCTTAAAGGAAGGTAGCAAAGAGGAGAGGCTTTGAGGAAAGATTTCTGATCTTAGGATCTAAATAACTGATGCATGATAGCCATTGATAAAGAAACCAGAGTTCCTTAAGGGTTGTAGCACTGTAGGAGGTTATAGAGACACGGAGGGAGTGATGCCATAGACCAATCTGGACACAAAGAAGAATTTTCAAACCACAACGTTGCTGGCCTGATGGCCCAGCAAGGCAACAAACACAGACATGATGGTGAGCAGGAATTTGGTGAAGATTAGGTTAGGCGGAAGAGTTTTGGATGAGCTCAGGTTTTGGAGGGTGGAAAACAGGAGGCCGACTGGAGATTACTGGAGTTGTTACTCCTGGAAGTAATAAAGGCACAGATCTGGAGGTGATGACATAGCAATATTGTTGCTGAACCAGTATCCCTATAGAGATGACACAGTGTGGAGCTGGAGGAACACAGCAGGCCAGGTATCTTCACTCAGACCCACCCCTCCTTTCTCTATTTATTTCTGAGCTCCCTTCACCACCCTCCCATTTCTGAAGAAGGGTCCCTTCCCGAAACGTCAACTTTCCTGCTACCCTGGTGCTGCCTGACCTGCTGTGTTCCTCCAGCTCCACACCATGTTAACTCTGACTCCAGCATCGGCAGTTCTTACTGTCTCTCAATAATCCTACGGAACCTGGTTGAAATTCCACAGCAGATGATGGAATTGGAATTGAATAAAATCTGGAATTAAAAGTCTAAAGACGACAATGAATTCATTGTTGGCTGCTCCTTTTTCAAAAGTGCAACAGGTTCTGAAATTTGCAATCTTTTTCTGGTCTGGCTTATATGTGACTCTAGACTCATAGCAATGTGCTTGACTCAGAACTGTCCTCTGAAATGTCCCCAGCAAGTTACTGGAGCTGCTAAAATATCTCAAAAAAGGAATGAAACCAGATGGACCACCTGGCATCGACCTAGGCACCAGAAATAACAACAGCAAACACGTCCCTGTCAATCATGCAAAATCCTCCTTACCAACAATGGGACAAGCCAAAACTGGGAGAGCTGTATCACAGACTGGCCTGATATAATCATACTCATCATACCTTATAGACAATGTCCCAGACACCACCATCACCGTTTCAGCAGAGATGGCAGCCCAGGGATATACAGTCAGGCGATAACAAGGTGTAGAGCTGGATGAACACAGCAGGCCAAGCAGCATCATAGGAGCAGGAAAGCTTGACGTTTCGGGCCTAGACCCTTCGTCAGAAATTTCC
>JAHRHZ010000099.1:4813242-4840126 GCA_024137785.1 Ginglymostoma cirratum
GATGAAGGGTCTAAGCCCAAAATGTCAAGCTTTCCTGCTCCTATGATGCTGCTTGGCCTGCTGCGTTCATTCAGCTGTACACCTTGCTATCTCGGATTCTCCAGCATCTGCAGTTCCTATTATCTCTGATACAGTCAGGGGATATTGTCTAGGAGGCCTCAATATTGACTCTGGACACCATGAAATCTCATGGCATCACACCAAACAGAGAATTCCACAGGTTCTCCACTTCCTGGGTAAAGAAACTCCCCACCTCAGTCCTAAAATGACCTACCTCATATCCTCAGGTTATAATCCCTGGTTCTGGACTCCCCTGTCATTGGGAACATCTTTCCTGAGCTTACCCTGTCTAATCCTGCTAGAACTATATAGGTTTTTATGAGATCACTCCTCATTCTTCTAAACTCCTGCGAACATCCTAACTAATCGAGTCTCGCTTCATTCGTCAGATCTGACTTAGAAATATATCACTGTTCCTTCAGTGTTACTGGGTGAAAACCTGGAACTCCCTCTGTGGGCCTACCAAGACCAAACCACAGCAGTTCAAGAAGAGGGTTCAACACCACCTCCTCAAGGTTAACTGGGGACAGTTGACTCGGACTCCATCCCATGAAGGAATAAAGAAAAGGCTAAAGATTTCACTGAGGTGGGACATGGAGACAGGCAACGTGACAGAGGTGGCGGGTGGTCATGAAGATATGTGATCAGAAGTTGGTCATAGGCCACATATTTAATTGGAGCAAATTTCTGCTCTGCCAGAACCCGAAGCAGTCTGACAAGACAGAGGCCATGAAGGGAATGAGAAGATGGTAGAGAACTGGAGTTGGACCTGAAACTCAAAACGAAGCCACAGTCTACAGGGCGGCATTACCCAGAACTCCCGTGCCCATCACAGACATGGATAATGTGCAGCAGACATCTCAAATCCCTATGGAAATATCACCAGCGATGCCTTTGCAAAATCTTGCAAGTCCACCAAGAGGATAGGCACTCCACCATCAGTGTCTTCTCTCAGGGTGACATCGAGGCACTGGTCGTGGTCAGTCAGCTGTGTCAGGATGGTCAGGTTATCCACAAGCTTGCGAAAACAAGCTCTCTACTTCAAACTTCACAGCAAGCAGTTACTAGAAGGGCAGAGACAACTCTTCAAGGATACCCTCAAAACCACCCTGAGATTATAGCAATATCCCTAATCATTTGCAGGAATCTCAAGCACAAGATCACCCAATTTGGGGGAGAAACATTTGCAAGTAGCCAAGTATTATAGGCCTCTGCAGCCAGGCCAAGGTAGAGGTAAAGCAGTTTGAAAACCAATATATCCCACCCACCCACTTCAACAAATACCACTGCCTCACCTGTAGCAGGGTTTGTGGTTCTGTTTTGAGACCTCAGGACATTAGAGTGGAAGAATGTCATCCTCAATTCTGAGAGACCACCTAACAAGAGTTTGATCAGTGTCTGGAACCTAACGTTACTCTATAGTGTTACTAAGGATCTGCATATGGATCGGAAACAGTATCAGGTCAAGGTTAGATCTGAGGAATTCCCATGTGGGACTTGGAAGAGACGCTCGTGCCAGAGATTCTCTGGATCTAGACTGGCTAGATGAATGTAGAACCAGGCAAGGGCAGCCCCACTCAGCTGAATAGCAGGGTGATGCAGCAAAGGGGGATGGCATGGTGAACTGCGTCAAAGATTGCAAATAACTCAGAAAGGACAAGGGCTGAGAGTGCACCACAGAGACATTCACACCAGATCGGGTGAATGTAACTTTGATCAGGACAATTCCAGCACTGCAATGGGGTCAAAAACCTGATTGGAGAAAGTTAAAAATGCACTTTGTGAAAGGTGAATGCAGGGTTAGGAGATGACAATATATTTAAGGAGTTTGGAGAGGAACAGGAGTTCACAGTATACATGAGAGAAGGCAGGAGAGACACTGGAGAAAGTTATAATTTTAGTGTAAGCTTCACTGGTTCACTGAGACTGAAATGGCTTGTTGATTTACAAAAAGATTCCCTGGGAGCTGACCTTAGCAAAATCTGGGAAGTTATGTTCCAATTTGAACTGAATGAGCTTTATTGTCGCATGTGCTCAAATGAGCACAGTGAAAATTTTACACGTTGCCACTTACGGCGCCATCCCAGGTACAAAAGTACTGAGGTAGAGAATCTTCGGCACATGTCCTTAGGGGAAAAAAAATTAGAAAAATAAGGAAATAAAAATCTCCAGCATTACAGATCGTAGGAATAAATTAGAAAATGAATAAATAAAATATTCAGAACAATAGTCCTTCCAATGCAGTCCACACTGGCACCTGGACTTCAGGCTGTGCCAAGCTTCACCTCAAGGTTCTCAAGGCCAGGAGTTTGCTCTAGAATCACCTCAAGGCCAGGAGTCCTTGCTGAGGCAACGCCGAGAGAGAACCACACTGGGCTGGGGGTACACTATGCTGGGCCACCGAGGGACCGCCACGCCGGGCCTGGGAACCTGCCACACCAGGCCGAGAGACCGCCATGCCAGGCTGAGGGTCCACCATGCCAGGTTGGGAGACCACCATGCCAGGCCGAGGGACTACCATGCCAGTTTGGGAGACCACCATGCCAGGCCGAGGGACCGCTGCGCCAGGCTGAGGGACTGCCAAGCCAGGTTGCGAGACCACAATGCCAGGCTGAGGGACCACCACACCAGGCCAGAGGACACCTCACTGGGTGCGCGCTGAGGTCGAGAGTCCGAGTGCACACTGATGACAGGAGTTCAGGACATCACTGAGAAGAAAGAAGAGAAAAAGAAATCACAAAAGAGAAAAATAGAGAGAAAAAAAGAAAAAGGAACGGACGGAGCAGACGAGCGTCCCACTGTGTTACTATCTTGGAATGTAAATTACCACACAATACATGAAGTCCAAGCATCTAGACCAAGTGAAACTCAAAAGCAGCAAGGATCTTCCCTGTATATCAGCTGTAATAATCCACAGTGAAATATGTTTAGGCTTGTCTCAACCCACCTCCTAGCTGCGTGAGCCCATGGCACAAAATTTCACTTAATTGGACCTAATTAGTATTAAATGACAAACCTCACCTCCTTGAAGAGAGTGAGGTTAGGAAATGGAAAGGTCACTGTAGTGAAATCCTTTCTGAGATCACGTGGAGGCTGGGAAATCAGAGAGAGCTTTCCTGTGCATGAAATCCATGTCATGTCTGGCTCGGGAGTGTTTGATTCTGAAACTAAGCTGTCTCTGAAAGTGACCGTCACCACGGCTGATGAGAAAAAAGCGTAAAAGATAAATTATCAGGAGAGCAGCTTGTATTTTGACGCTGCAGAAGCCTGAGCAGGTTAAACAGGGCATTGAGCACCTTGAATTGTTTCACTCATTACTGATGATGGGTTTCAAATAATATATCTTTACTGGATCTTAATTAATTTACTGAAAGTTGGCAGTACTCCACAACAACATGCCAGTGTATAATGGCCTGATTGTCTGTCCTTCTCCTCAACATTTCTACACTTACTAGTGATTTCACCAGCTGGAGGACCTGATTTCAACTTGGCATGCAGTCTATCAAAGCTTCAACAATGCTGCTCATCAAGTGAATTGCCTCAATTATCATGTTATTAATCTTGATCATTTTCTGATGCCATATAGGAACTTCCTGTTGTCTCAGTGATACTTTCCCCCCGCTTAATTTTCTCCCTTGCTTCCTATAAAATTTGACTTTTATAGTAAACAGACAAGGACAGGACTTATGCAATTAATGGTAGGGTCCTGGGTAGTGTTGTAGAATAGAGAGACCTAGAGATTCAGGTACATAATTCTTTGAAATTTGCATCACAGGTAGACTGTGTGGTTTAGAAGGCATTTAGCCTTTAGAGATAGTAAGGACTGCCGATGCTGGAGTCTGAGATAATGCAGCGTGGAGCTGGAGGGACACAAAAGGTCAGGCAGCAGCAGAGGGGCAGGAAAGCTGACGTTTCAGGTCGGGACCCTTCTTCAGAAAAAGCATGCTGAACATAATCCCAATAAGAGAGAATAAAGCCATCACCTTAATTTCACTGGCCTTAGCATCGCTGAATTTCCCACCGTCTCCAAAAGGGGAAGGCCAAGTGGTATTATTGCTGGAATTTGAATTCATTAAACATCTGGAATTAAGAATCTGATGATGATTGTGAATTCATTGCCGATTGTCGGAAAAACCCGCCTGGCTCACTAATGTCCTTTCGGGAAGGAAACTGCCATCCTTACCTGGTCTGGCCTACATGTGACTCCAGACTCACAGCAATGTGGTTGATTCATAACTGCCCTCTGGGCAATTAGGGATGGGCAATAAATGCCGCCCGAGCCAGTGGCAAGCTCATCCCGTGAATGAATAAAGGAACAAAAAAAACAACATCCTCGGCGTTACCGTTAACGAGAAACTGAACTAAGTCACCTGTATAAAGATGGTGGCTACCTGGGCAGGTTCGAGGTTAGGAATTCTGAAGTGAGTAACTCAGTTCCTGACTCCACTATCTACAAGGTACAATTCAGGCGTGTGATACAATACTCTCCACTTGCCGGATGAGTGCAACTCCAGCAACACTCAAGAAACACGGCACCACCCAGGACAAAACGAGTCACTTCATTGACATGATATTTACCATCTTCCACATTCATTCCCTTCACCAGCAACACACAGTAGCAGCAGTGTATACTATATGTAAGAAGCCCTGCAGCAATTTATCAAGGCTCTTCCAACAGCATCTATGATCTCTGTCATCTAAAAGGACAGGGGCAGCGAATACATGGGAACACCACCACTCCCAAGTTCTCTTCCAAGCCACATACCAGCCTCACTTGGAAATATATCACTGTTTTTTTTCAGTGTTGCTGCGTCAAAATCCTGAAACTCTACCTTGCACAGGGCTGCAAGTGCACCTACATTAAATGGATTGTAGTGCTTCAACAGTGTGGCATAACACCACCTTCTCAAGTGCAATTGTGGATGTCAGCAACCCCGGTATCCCCTGAAAAAGTACAAAAACAATTAAAGCACAGGATGTACCGTGGGTCAGGAATCTTCCTTCTATGAGTGCGATCTAAAACACACATTTCTCCTCAGTTACATAACCCTCATTGAGGATTGGAGGCCAGGAGCTGGTTAACCTTTAGGGTGTGATGGGGTGGGTGTGAAGGATTCAAGACCTTTTCAGCGGAAAGGAAAAGACTGAAAATGTCTCTTTGGAAGGGAAGAGGTTTGGGTTATATCTGGAGGTGTCAATTTCACTCTTGTGAATGTCGGGGGACAATTTTTCCTCTGTTTCTCGACATGAATGCTAAAATCAATGTCTTTATTCTAAAGAAATCAAATGCTGCTTCATAGTCTTCCTTGTTATTTGTTTAGGATGGTTAGTGATTTCACATTTAAATCCCAGTCTTTATATGTTTTAGTCTGTACTCGTCTGTAGCATCCTAAACAACCTCTTCCTGCAGGGTTGACAGCTCCAATTGCATGTATTTGTGGAATTTGCATTAATGTATTCCAACCTATGAGCATCCTGCCAGTCACCTTTCCCCCATCTCTATAACTGATAAACACAAACGTTGAGAGAAAATGGAAAAATATGGAATTTGAATATCTCCTGGGTTGCTGCAGCACCATTGTTATGGAGATTAATCTTTGTATTTGAACACGCCAGGTAAATCCTGGAGACTTGACAAACCACACACACCTGAAGCTTCCTAAATGGTGAGGTCATGGCACAATGGCAATGTCACTGGGCTAGCAATCCAGAATGCCAGGCTAATGCCGAGGAGCCAAGAAGTTCAAATCTCAGCATGACAAATGAAATAAATCTGGAAATAAAAGCTAATCTAGTAGTGACCATGTAAGCATTGTGGTAAAAGCCCATCTGGTTCACTAACGCCCTTCAGGCAAGGAAGGGCCACAGCAATGCAATTGACCTGGAAGCCAAGGGATGAGCAATAAATGTTGGCTTTGCCAATGGTGACTTCAACCATGAGAAAGGAAAAGGGTAGTGTCCCTTCCTTTGAGCCAGAAAGCCTGGGTTCAACTTCTACCTTCTCGAGAGCTGCGTAATAACATCTCTGGACAGGTTGAATTTTTTTCTTTATTCATTAACGGGATGAGGTCATCGCTGGCCAGGCTGCATTTATTGCCCATCCCTAATTGCCCCGAGTGCAGTTCAGAGTCAACCACATTGCTGTGGGTCTGGAGTCTGGATTATAGAGTCATAGGGTTTGCATCAAAGAAACAGGCCCATTGGTCCAACATGTGCATGCTGCTCAGTTTTCACAATTAATCTAGTTCCATTTGCCTGTGTTTGATCCATATCCTTCCAAGCCTATCCCATCCATATACCTGCTCAAATATTTCTTAAATGACAAAATTGTACATGCCTCCACCAATTCCTCTGTCAGCCTGTTCCAGGCACTCACCACCCTCTCTGTGAAATAATTTCCCCCCTGGACCCTTTTGGATTTCTCTCCTCTCACCATAAACCTATGCCCTCTAGGGGAAAAGCTATTGGCTATCTACCTTATCCACACCTCGGTTGATTTTACAAACCTCTGTAAGGTCACCCCTCAGTCTCCTATGCTCCAGGCGAAAAAAGTCCCAGTCTCTCCCCAGAAAATATCTGAAAGGAAAGAGAAATGAACCTGTGGGCAGGGATAGGGATGATCTGCAGTTTGGGATGGACAAGGTTAGCTTAATGCAGCAGCAGTGAGAACGAGCCGATGGGCCAGGAGAGGACTGTGCATGCAAAGCTTTCGACTTGGGGAGCAGGAGTGGTGAGCAATGTGGGGTGTAAGAAAGTGTATCATGTAAGGAAGAAAAGTGAAGCCCAGGAATCCGCAGAAGTATACCCCCCAGGTTCATTTATCTCACCTGAGAAATATATCCTACTCTTTTCTTCCTCGTGTATTTATCTAGCTGCTCATTGCAAGCATCTACCCATGTAATTCACCTCAACCACTCCCGATGCTGGCAATTACAAACATACATGTAATATAGGCCATTCAGTCCCTAAGCCTGTTCCACTGTTCAATAAAACCACTGTTGATCTGATTGTAACCTGATGGCCTAGTGTATTATCGCTAGACTATTAATTCAGAAACCCAGCTTATGTTCTGGGGACCCGGGTTCGAATCCCACCACATGGGATGCAGACGGTGGAATTGGAATTCAGAAAAAAAAGTCTGGAATTAGGAATCTACTGATCACCATGAAATCATTGCTGATTGTCAGGAAAAACCCATCTGGTTCACTAATGTCCTTCAGAGGAGGAAATCTGCCACCCTCACCTGGTCTGGCCTACAGGTGATTCCAGACCCACAGCAATGTGGTAGACTCTCAACTGCCCTCTGAAATGGCCTAGCAAAGCATTCAGATGTGCCAAACGCTACAAAGACTCAAAGAAATGAAACTGGACGCATCACCTGGGATCGACCTAGGAACCGGAAAAGACAACGGCAGAAACGGCCCTGTCTACCCTGCAAAGTCTTCCTCACTAACATCTGGGGGCTAGTGCTAAAATTGGGAGAGCTGTCTCACAGTCGAGCCAAACAACAGCCTGACATAATCATACTCACAGAATCATATCTGACAGACAATGTCGCAGACACCACCATCACCATCCCTGGATATGTCCTGTCCCACCAGCAGGACAGTCCCAGCAGAGAGGGTGGTACAGTGGTATACAGTCGGGAGGGCGTTCCTCTGGGAGTCCTCAACATTGACTCCGGAGCCCATGAAGTCTCATGGCTTCAGATTAAATATGGGCAAGGAACCCTCCAGCTGATTACTACATACCATCCTTCCTCAGCTGATGAATCAGTACTCTTCAATGTTGAACAACACTTAGAGGAAGCACTGAGGATGGCAAGGGCACAAATGTACTGTGGGTGAGGGATTTCAATGTCCACTACCACGAATGGCTCGGCAGCAGTATTACAGATTGAGCTGGTCGGGTCCTAAAGGACGCAGCTGCTAGACTAGGTCTGCGTCAGGTGGTGAGGGAACCAACAAGAGGGAAAAACATACTTGACCTCATCCATATCAATCTGCCAACTACAGTTGCATCTGTTCGTGACAGTATCGGTAAGAGTGACCATTGCACATTCCTTGTGGAGACAAAGCCCCACCTTCACATTGAGAACAACCTCCATCGTGCTGTGTGGCACTATCACTGTGCTAAATGAGACAGACTTTGAACAGATCTAGCAACTCAAGACTGGGCATCCATGAGGCGCTGTGGGCCATCAACAGCAGCAGAATTGTACTCCAGCACAATCTGTAACTTCATGGGCTGGTATATCCCCCACTCAACCATTACCATCAAGCCAGGGGATCAACCCTGGTCCAATGAAGAGTGCAGGAGGGCATGCCGGGAGCAGCACCAGACATACCTGAAGATGAAGTATCAACCTGGTGAAGCCACCAAACAGGATCACTTGCACACCAAACTGCATAAACAGCAAGTGATAGATGAAGCTAAGTGATCCCACAACCAACAGATCAGATCTAAGCTCTGCAGTCCTGCCGCATCCTGTCGTGAATGGTGGTGGACAATTAAACAACTCACTGGAGGAGGAGGCTCCACAAATATCCCCATCCTCAATGATGGAAGAGCCCAGCACATCAGTGCAAAAGATAAGTCTGAAGCATTTGCAGCAATCTTCAGCCAGAAGTGCCGAGTGGATGATCCATCTCAGCCTCCTCCAGTGGTCCCCAGCATTACAGATATGAGTCTTCCGCCAATTCGATTCACTCCACATGATATCAAGAAACGGTTGGAGACACTGGATACTGCAAAGGCTTTGGGCCCTGGCAACATCACAGCAATAGTGCTGAAGACTTGTGCTCCAGAACTTGCCACTGCCCTAGCCAAGCTGTTCCAGTACAGTTACCACACTGGCATCTCTACCTGACAATGTGGAAAATGGCCCAGGTATGTCCTGTACACAAAAAGCAGGACAGATCCAACTTGGCCAGTTACTGCCTAATCAAGACTACTCTTGATCATTAGTCGAGTGATGGAAGGTGTCAGGAACAGTGCTATCAAGCAGCACCTGCTCAGCAATAACCTGCTCAGTGATGCCCAGTTTGGGTTCCGCCAGGGCCACTCAGCTCCTGATCTCATTACAGACTTGGCTCAAACATGGACAAAACAGCTGAAGTACAGAGGTGAGGTGAGAGTGACTGCCCTTGATATCAAGGCTGCATTTGACCGAGTGTGGCATCAAGGAGCCCTGGCAAAACTGGAATCAATGGGTATCGGGGGCAAACTGTCCCCTGGTTGGAGTCATACCTGACACATAGGAAGATGCTTGTGGTTGTGGGAGGTCAGTCATCCCAGCTCCAGGACATCTCTGCAGGAGTTCCTCAGGGTAGTGTCCTAGGCCCAACCATCCTCAGCTGCTTCATCAATGACCTTCCCTCCATCATAAGGTCAGAAGTGGGGATGTTCGCCGATGATTGCACAATGTTCAGCACCATTCGTGATCCTCAGATACTGAAGCAGTCCATGTTCACATGCAACAAGATCTGGACAATATCCAGGCTTGGGCTGACAAGTGGCAAATGACATTCACACCACACAAGTGCCAGGCTATGACCATCACTGATAAGAGACAATCTAACTACCATCGCTTGACCTTCAACGGTGTTACAATTACTGAATCCCCCACTATCAACATCCTGGGGGTTACCATTGACCAGAAACTCAACTGGAATCACCACATAAACACAGTGGCTACAAGAGCAGGCCAGAAGCTGGGAATACTGTGGCGAGAAACTCATCTCCTGAGCCCCCAAAGCCTGTCCACCATCTACAAGACACAAGTCAGGAGTGCGCTGGAATACTCCCCACTTGCCTGATGGGTGCAGCCCCAACAACACTCAAGAAGCTTGACACCATCCAGGACAATGCAGCCTGCTTGATTGGCACTACATCCACAACCATCCACTCCCTCCACCACCGACGCTCAGCAGCAGCAGTGTGTGCTACCTACAAGATGCACTGCAGTAATTCACCAAAGATCCTCAGACAGCACCTTCCAAACCTATGACCACTTCCATCTAGGACAAGGGCATCAAACACATGGGAACACCACCACCTGCAAATTCCCCTCCAAGCCACTCACCATCCTGACTTAGAAATATATCGCTGTTCCTTCACTGTCGCTGGGCTAAAATCCTGGAATTCCCTCCCTAATAACATTGGGGGTTAACCCACAGCAGGTGGACTGCAGTGGTTCAAGAAGGCAGCTCACCCCTACCTTCTCAAGGGCAACTAGGGATGGGCAAGAAATGCTGACCAGCCAGCGACACCCACATCCCACAAATGAATAGAAAAAAAAGTTCACATTCCTGCCTATCCTTCACCCTCTTATCATAGAATCCCTACAGTGTGGAAACAGCCCATTCAGCCCAACAAGTCCACACTGCCCCTCTGAAGAACATCCCACCCAGACCAATGCCCCTACCCTTTTCCCTGTAACTCTACATTTCCCACAGCCAATCCACTTAATTTACATGCCCCAGGACACTGCAGGCAATTTAGCATGGCCAATCCACCTAACTCACACATCTTTGGACTGTGGGAGGAAGCCAGAGCACCCAGCAGAAACAGGGGGAATGTGCAAACTCCACACAGACAGCTGCCCAAGGGTGGAATTGAACCCAGGTCCCTAGTGCTGTGAGACAGCAGTGCTAACCACTGAGCCACCCTGTTGCCCTAACTGATGAGCTCTCCTACTAAGTCTATAAGTCTATAAGTCCTGCCCTGATTTGCCTTTCCAAAATACAAAATGCTTATAAGGATTTATCCACTTCGGCATAAAATATATTCAAAGACTTTGTTTCTGCCACCTCTTCAGGAAGGGAGTTCCAAACACTCACCACCCTCTGGGAGAGAACAAAAAAATCATCTCAGGGGTCCAGACACAAAACATCAGCTTTCCTGCTCCTCTGATGCTGCCTGGTCTTGGCCTGCTGTGTTCATCCAGCTCTACACCTTGTTATCTCAAAAAAATCATCTCATCTCTGTTTTAAATGGGCGACCCCTTATTTTTAAACAGTGACCCCTAGTGCTAGACTCTCCCCTGAAAGGAAGCATCATCTCAACATCTCCCCTGTCAAGACCCTCTCAAATCTTATATGTATCAAACAAGTCACCTCTTACTCTTATAAACACCAAGGGCTAAAAGTCTAGACTGTCCAACCTTCATCATACAGCAAACCCCCAATCTAATAAACCATCCCTAAACTGCTTCCAAGGCATTTCCATCCTTCTGTAAGTCCAGTGACCAATTCTGTACACAGTACTCCAGAGATGGTCTCACTAATGCCTTGTATCAGTGAACCATATCCTCCCACTTGTCTATTCATTTCCATGTTCCCATCAAACTGTTAAAAAGTTCCTCTTAAAATCTTATTGGCTTTATTCATAATTATTTTTATAGACTCTAATCTTGGAATCTACCACAAGTGGATTTTGAAAAAAATGTTTCGTTATATGTAAGCATTGATGGTAAGACCAGCATTTACTGGTTATCCCTAATCTTATTTTTGTTCATTGAGGGTGTTGCTGGCTAGGTCACCATTTATTGCCCACCTCTAATTGCCTGAGAGTCAACCCACATTGCTGGGTCTGGAGTCACATGTAGACCAGACCAGATAAAGATGGCAGTTTCCCTCTCTAAAAGGCATTGGTGTTGGGTTTATCCAATAATAGATGCAGACTGATCACTAGACTCTTTAATTCCAGATTTTATTTTAAACTCAATTCAAATTCCACCATCTGCCATGGCAGGAGTTTGAACCCTGGTCCCCAGAACAATGCCTGGGTCTCTAGATTAACAGTCCAGTGTTAATATCACCACGCCATCACCTCCTCTAAATGCCCTTATTGTGATGAGTTGCTAGATCTTGTCTACATTCGCCCTATTGAAATCCTTCCATAACTTTAGACCCCTCTATCAGGTCACCTGTCAGTCTTCTCTTTTCTGGTTGCTCAGTTTTCCCTAATACTGTCGCCCTTTAGGTTTCTTAGAAAAGTCCTTCACACTTTGCCCAGCCTTTCTATATCTGCTTGTGCGGAATGGGCTCATAAGTGGGGCTGCGAAAAGGTGGGGCTCTGTGTTCCATGAAGTGTACGAGAAGCAGGAGAGAGGCCTGCAGGGGAGAGATGTGGTTTGACCCCAGCAGTGTGTTTTAAGTATGGAATGTAAACTCGGGCCTCATTCACACTGAGTGCTCTGTGAACAAACACTCAGTGTAGCCAGGGCTGTTTGTGAGGAAGCAGTGACAGGCATGTTTACTTACCCATGCTGTTTGTTCGAGCTTCCGAAATCTGAGCCAAGCGACAAGTGCCAAAAACCACTCAGAGGCTGGGAACTGAGGCCATTATTTCACATAAGCCCACGGTCTTCAGCCCCTGAATATTAATTTCTACAGCACTGTGGAAAATGATGGCAGTCCAATGCTGCTCTGAATGAATTCTTACAGCCAGCTTTCATTCAACTGAAAGCTCCTGTTGGTCAGAGCCTTCAGGACACAGATCTCTGGTTTGAATTGCATCGTTACTTTTTGGCTTCAATATCTGTGCCACCCAATCCTCGAGAAACAGATCACAGTCAAGCCCAAGTGACTATCCTTCAGGATAAATCTCTGGAGAAATTCAGGAAGGGAGAGGGCAGCAGTCACTTGCTATTTGACATTGAACATCTGCCTTCTAGCAGTTTCCACCCCCCTCCCTCACACCCCAAATCTTCACCACCTCTAACAGCAGCCCTCTGATTTTTGGCAGGTACATTAGACTCATAACAGCAGGTGAGAGCAGAGAGAGAGATGACTAACGCATTCTTCTCTAATTTGATTCCGGGTCTGAGTTCAACTTGGTGGGGGATGGGGGGAGATGCGGTCTTCCAAAAAAGTGCGCTGAATAATGACGGGAACCCTGGCTGATTTTCCTGGTCGGGAGCTCCTGAGGCTAAACGGACAGGTCCAGCTACAAAATCAAACCTGCAATTTTCCGAACTGCTGGTGTCGAAGTCTGAGATGTGACAAGCAGTGAGAAGAAATCATTCACGTTTGAAAGCGGGAAAACGAGGTGGGATTTGACAGGGATTTAGAAAATAGAGCAGTGGAGATGCCTCAGCACTGTTTCAAAGAAAACCACCAGTACAGGACAAGGGCACTTTGGTGCAAATTGGTTAAAGGCAGGTCTGGGGTCAGAAAACATTTCTCCATACAAAGAGTGGCTAACATCTGAACCTGTTATCTACAAAGGACAGTGGAGGCAGCATCTCTGGAGTTATTCCAAAGATAGTGAGTAGCTTTCCAAATAGGACCAAGAGTTGGAAATAATCAACTGGTCTTTGTTCTCTGTAGCTGTCATTGCGATCTGTAGGCCCCGCCAGGATACTTCCTGCTGAGCCCCCTCTTGTTAGGTGGAGATAATATGTTGTCGCATGTTGTCTGCTGGACTGAGTGAACTTCAAGCTCAGCAAGCCAATCATCTTTGCATGCCCAATTATTTAATTGATGAAGTTGCTAGCTGCAACAGAACAAGGTGATTGCTGGTTCAGCCTTTGATCCATGTTGAGATAGGTGAACTTTGGCGTGGCTGTTACAGTTGACTTTGGAAGGATATTATCAAATTGGAGAGGGTTCAGAAGAGATGTTGCCTGGACTTGAGTTATAGGGAGAGGCTGGATAACTGGGACTTTATTCACTGCAGCATAGGAGGTTGAGGGGTGACCTTATACAGGCTTATAAAATTGGGATCTTGATGAGATGGGCCAAGGAGACCTTAACAAAGAGACCTTGGGGTGCAGGTTCATAGTTCCTGGAAAGTGGAGTCACAGGTAGACAGGATAGTGAAGGTATGCTTATCTTTATTGGTCAGTGCATTGAGTCTAGGAGTTGGGGGGGGGGTCATGTTATGGCTGTACAGGACCTTGGTTAGGCCACTTTTGAAATACTGTGTGCAATCCTAGTCTCCCTGCTATAGGAAGGATGTTGTGAAACTTGAAAGGGTTCAGAAAAGATTTACAAGGATGTTGCCAGGGTTGGAGGATTGAAGCTATAGGGAGAGGCTGAATAGGCTGGGGCTATTCTCCCTGGAGCATCAAAAGGTGAGGAATGATCTTATACAGGTTTACAAAATCATGAGGAGCACAGAAAGGGTAAATAGACAAGGTCTTTTCCCTGGGCGGGGGAGTTAAAAACTAGAGCACATAGGTTTAAGGTGAGAGGGGCAAGATTTAAAAGGGACCTAAGAGCCAATTCTTTCACAAAGAGGGTGGTGTGTGTATGGAATGAGCTGCCAGAGGAAGTGGTGGAGGCTGGTACAATCACAACATTTAAAAGGCATCTTGATGTGTAAATCAATAGGAAGGGTTCAGAGGGACAAATGCTGGCAAATGGAACTAGATTAATGTAGGCTATCAGAACAGCATGGACGAGTTGGACCGAAGGGCCTGTTTCCGTGCTGCACATCTCTGTGACTCTATGACTCTATCAGCCGCATAGATAAGGTGGATAGTTATGTTTTTTTCCCTAGGGTGGCGAAATTCAAAACAAGGGGCCATATTTTTAAGGTGAGTGGAGAGATCTGAAAGGGACCTGAGGGGGCAACTTTTTCACACAGAGGGTGGTTCATATGTGTAATGAAATGCCAGAGGAAATGGTGGAAGCAGGTACAGTCACATTTAAAAGGCATTTGGACAGGTACACGAATAGGAAAGGTTGAGAGGGATATGGGCCAAATGCAGGCACATGGGACTAGTTTAGTTTGGGAAATTTGGCCGGCATGGACGAGCTGGACTGAAGGGTGCAGTACAACTCTATGAATAAGGAAAGGAAAATATCACACCTGATCCCGTGCTGTTCCTGAGTCCATGTGGCCATTGTCCCTCCAAACATGGACAATCGTAACTTGATGAGGCTCACATGTAAGTCATACCTAACTAGGATAAGGTATAGAGAGTGATCACAGTGGGGAAAAAAAATTAGCAGCAGCGTCGCAGTTGTTCCAAAGTCCAGGATGGAACAGATTGCAACGTACATTACTGGCACAGACTGTGCTGGTGTAACTACATGACCCATTTGTACCTTGAAGTGAATTAGACTTGATTTGATCTGACAGAGCTCAGCCATGCTTAGACAAAAATTGGTCTCTTACGATTTCCCACGGGCGGTCATGTGATTAACCGAGCCGCGGTCGGTACATTGCAAAAATGCAAGCGCAGAAGCAGGCCATTTCTCTGAGTCATCTTCTTTTGATGCTCAGAATGAATCTGCAAATGGTTTCATTCAAGAGCAGATTGTCCTCAGTAATCCTGATTGCAGCTTGCTTTCTGGAAAATTCCGCTCTCCGGTGAGAAAGGGAGAAATCTCAATTCCAGCTTTGATCCTCTAAAAAAAACGTGACTTCAAAACAAGATCTGCACGTCTATCTCTCCCTATAGTTTCAGCCTATGACTCACTACAAATTTTCAATTCCTCGAAGCTGTGTCTCCACAGTTTATCATTCATACCAGAGTGGTCTCTCGTCTTTCTGAATACAAGCCTTTCCTTTTTCAATTGCTTTTCACAAATTCTCAAATTTCTTCCCCTTCTCTAAAAAACTCTAAAACACTGGAAAGCATGAGGATTAGAGTGATGTTAGCATGCATATCTACAGATCCCTGATGGCAGTAAGACAGGTGGATAAGGTGGCTAAAAAGGCACATGGGATACTTGTCTTTATAAATCAAGGCATAAAATGCAAGGGACAAAATTTGAAATTGCTGGACGGTCTGCAGGTCTGGCAGCATCTGTGGAGAGAAACCAGAGTTAATGTCACGGGTCGAGTGACCCTTCCTCAGAACTATTTTTGTCTCTGATTTACAGCATCCGCAGTTCTTTTGTCTATTTTCGTAAAATGGAAGAGCAAGGCATTATGATGGAACTGTGTAAAACAGTAGTTAAGCCAGAGATAAAAGGTACTGCAGATGCTGGAGAATCCGAGATAACAAGCATGGGGCTGGATGAACACAGCAGGTCAAGCAGCATCATAGGAGCAGGAAAACTTGACGTTTCGGGCCTAAACCCTTCATCAAGCCAGAACTGGAGTACTATGGGCAGCTGTGGTCACCCCGTTAAAGGGAGGAATGCACTGGTGGAGGTGCTGAGGAGATTTACCAGGATGTCACCTGGCTAGGCTGGAGGGTCTGAGCTATGAGGAGAGATTGAAAA
Organism: Ginglymostoma cirratum; assembly: GCA_024137785.1. Classification (NCBI taxonomy): domain Eukaryota; kingdom Metazoa; phylum Chordata; class Chondrichthyes; order Orectolobiformes; family Ginglymostomatidae; genus Ginglymostoma; species Ginglymostoma cirratum. Next base: position 4,829,487 of record JAHRHZ010000099.1, read on the forward strand.
AGCTGGGTCTATCTCCCTTGGAGCAGTGATGGTTGGAAGGGAACCTGATAGAGATGAATAAGGTTATTAGAGACATAGATAGCTTGGATAGGAAGGCACTTTTTCCATTAGTAAAGGAGTCAGTAACTCGGGGGGAGAATTAAACTAAGAGGTAGAAGGCTAAGAGGAGACCTGTGGAGAAATGTTTTTAACCAAAAGGTGGTGAGAGTCTAGAACTGCATAACTAACAGGGTGGTTGAGTCAGAAACCCGTGCAAGCTTCAGCAGTATTTTGATATTCATTTATATTTCCATAATCTCCAGGGTGAATGGAGCAGAAGCTGGAAAATGAGTTTCATGTGGTAGATCTTTGTGACCAGTGCAGACATGATGGACCAAATGGCCTCCTTTTGCGCTGTAAATGCTTACAAGCTTTGGAGATTTTCAGCCCTTTCGCTCTTGCCAGCCACTGGTTAAATGAAAATATAGTGATGTGGGGCTGAGCACAGTGATGGAAACTCCAACTCAGTGTCCTTCTATTAGGTTGTCATTGTGTCAATTTTAATCTTTGTCTGGTATCTCACTCAGGCAGCCAGTCATCATGTGTGACTCTGAATGATGTCTACTGGCAGACTTATTGATCGAGTTGGGCAAAACTTATTCTGTCCTCAGCCAACCTGGGTTTTGAGCCTTTTAATCTGTAATATGTGCTAACACTGGATCATACTGAAACATTCCAAAGTGTTTCCTACAGGTACTCTACACCAGCGATACCTCACAGACAACAATTAGTTGAACGACCTGATAATTTGCTTTCGCTCTGAAAAAGGGTCACTGAACTCGAAATGTCAATCCTGCTTTCTCTCCACAGATGCTGCCAGAGCCGCTGAGTTTCTCCAACATCTGCAGTTCTTTGCTTTATTTTACTGATAACTTACAAATTCATTCTGGGGAGATGGGCATCTTAGGCAAAGCTGGATTGACCCCCACCGCCCACTCCCGGCCCCCCACCCCCAATCATTATCCATGGTGGCTCAGCGGTTAGCACTGCAGACTCACAGCACCAGGGACCTGGGTTTGATTCTAGCCTTGGGTGACTGTCTGTGTGGAGTTTGCATGTTCTCCCTGTGTTAGTGTGGGGTTTCCTCCCACAGAGCAAAGATGCGTAGGTTAGGTGGATTGGCCATGGGAAATGGGGGATTATAGGAATGGCGTGTGTCTGGGTGGGATGCCATTGAGAGGGTCAGTGTGAACTTAATGGGCCAAATGGCCTTTATTTCACACATTAGGGATTTTATGATAATGTAGCACGTTTTTAGCTTGCAATTTGCACAATGAAGGCACTGCACCGAGCTGTTAGAACAGGAGTTCCAGGATTCTAACACTCTGTCAGTGAAAGGAGGCTATATTTGTCCAAGAGAAGGCAGCGTGTAAAATGGAGGAGAACTTTGAGGTTCCCTTGCACCTGTAGCCCTTTGTTTTTTAGTTTTGGAGGTCACTGGATCGGACAATGTTGCTGGAGAATGCTTGGTCGCTTCCCCACGGCATCCCGAGAGTATCATGTATGCTGCAGGCAATCCAGGAGATCCCAACACAAGCTCCATCCACACCAATAACAACAACAGAAATGGTGGAAAACAACCAGGTCGTAAAACGTCCCAAGGCATTTCACATGTGTGGTTGTTGAACAAAAATTTCACGTTGAGCCACGTAAGAAAATAGTGAGACAGGTAAGCAATGAGGAGGTCACAAATAACAGTTTTAAAGAGTGTCATAGAGGCAAATCATAGATTCCCGAGAGTGTGGAAGCAGGCCACATGGCCCGTCAAGACCCTCTGAAGACCATCCTGTCCCCTATTCCTATAACCCAGTATTTCCCATGGCTAATCCACCTAACCTACACATCCCTAGACATTAGGGGTAATCTAGCATGGTCAATCCACCAAACCTGCACATCTTTGGACTGTGGGAGGAAACCAGAGCACCCAGAGGGAACTCACACAGACACAGGAAGAATGTGCAAACTCCACACAGACAGTCACCCAAGGGTGGAATTGAACCCAGGTTCCTGGCACTGTGAGGCAGCAGTGCTAACATTGGAGCCAGACGGACAAGGCAGGTGTGGCTGCCAAAGGTAGGGAAATGAAAGGCGGAAAGGTACAAGAGGACAGAATGAGAGGGACCCACCAATGTCAAAATGTTGTAGAGCTAGAGGAGCTTACAGAAATCAATGCAGATGTAAAGCCATGGGACAACTGGATTACCAAGATGCAGAGAGCTATGGTGGGATGCGTTTCCTGTCTGCCAGACTAACCCACCACTGATTCCAAAACATTTCCAAAGATAGTCATGTACAAATGACCTTTTCCACATGGGAATAGGTTAGAACCTGGCCAGAACTTCAAGCAATGGGTATTTGCAGCAGCTTGAAGGGAGAGGCCACCTGGAAGCCAAAATAAACTTTTCCTGATTTTGATGGAATGGTACAATTTGCTGCAGTTTGAATCCCGATGTATTATACTTGAATAGATTAACCATCTGGTTATAAATTGCTGGCATCTTGGCTCAATAGGCCCTTCCTCTCATTTATGATTTCTGAGTTTTACTCCAATTGACAAAATTAATGTTGCAAAGGTTTGAGAAAAGAAGCATCTTAATGAAATAGGATAATGGTTTAACACAGATTTTCTGATGAAGGGTCTAGGCTCGAAACGTCAGCTTTCCTGCTCCTCTGATGCTGCTTGGCCTGCTGTGTTCATCCAGCCCCACACCTTGTTATCTCTTATAATGGTTTAACACAATTGTGAGAAAACAATGACAGAGTTTTCCCATCCCACTTCGAGACTCCCTCCAGAATGTTTTTATTTCTGTCGACTGTCAGGGGGAAAAACCCATATTGATCATTAATGTCCCTTAGGGAAGGAAACTGCCATCCTTACCTGGTCTGGCCCACATGTGAGTCCAGACCCACAACAGTGAGGTTGACTCCTAACTGCCCTCTGGGCAATTAGGGATGGGCAGTAAATGCTGCCTGGCCAGTGACACCCATATCCCATGAATAAATTTTAAAACAAGTTTGTCTTCTCTCATTCAGAGATAGTGAAACCAAGTGAGTGTCCCTACCATCATCCCAGGTGACCTTCACTGACTCTGTTTGGACAGACTGGGGTTAAGTTATGATGTTGTCTTGCTCTTTGTGGCTCGGTTCCATGTTTATATAATAATGTATAATTAAACCATTGAAAGTGATGTTTAGGTGGTTATTTCATGTTTTTTATTCTTCACAGGAGCAGTATTCCATGTACCTATTTTATAGAGTCATACAGCATGGAAACACACCCTTTGGTCCAACTCATCCCTACCAACCAAGATTCACAAACTAAACTAGTCCCAATTGCCTGCGTTTGGCCCATATCCCTCTCAAACCTTCCTATATTTCATGTATCTATCCAAATGTCTTTTAGATGCTGTAACTGTACCTACATGTACTACTTTCACCAACAGTTTATTCCATATAAGAAGCGCCATCTATGTGAAAAATTTGCCCCTTAGGTTCCTTTTACATTTTTCTCCTCTCACCTTAAAAAATGCTCCCTAGTTTTGAACTCTGCCACACTATGGAAAAGACCTTTAGTATTCACCTTATCTATGGCCTTATGATTCTATAAGGCCACTTCTCAACCTCCTACACTCCAGTGAAAAGAGTCCCATCCTATACAGCCTCTCCCTATAATTCAAACCGCCCCAGTCCTGGCAACGTCCCAGCGAAGCCTTTTCTGAAGCCTCTCCAACTGCCCCTTTGTCTCTCTCCCCTTCAAACATCTGGCTAATCTATTCTTAAAATGTTGATGTCATTGTCTTTTAAGTATCCGACTCCAGTATATTCCATAGCCTCACAACACGTTGTGCAAAAATTATTTTCCCTGCTCTCTAGATTAAATCTTCAATGGTTCTTAATCTGGTTTGGAGCGTTTCCCCTGATGTTTGCTAATTATTACACAGAACATGGGTATCACTGACTGGGCTGGTGTTTGAGGCCTATTCCCAGCTGTCCTTGAGAAGGTGGCATTGTACTTCCCTCTTGGATTGTTGAATCTTCTCCACTGAGGATTTCTGAAAGTCCATGTACACCGCAGCCACTGCATTTACCCCCCTACCTTTCAGCTCCTTAAAGAGCCCTATCCAGATTATCCAGCGTGATTATTGCGCATAATTTGAAGGCGATTGGAGGAAGGTGTAGGGGAGATGTCAGAGGTAGGTTCTTCACACAGTGAGTGGTGGGCGTGTGGAATGCGCTGCCGGCAGTGGCAGTGAAGACAGATACTTTAGAGACTTTTAAGCAACTCTTGGATCAGTACGTGGAGGATAGTAAAATGTAGGGTATGCGGGTAGCTTGATCTTAGTAGGATAATAGGTCGGCACAACATTGTGGGCTGAAGGGCCTGTACTGTGCGATACTGTTCTATGTTTTATATTCTACCCTCTTTTCTGAAACCTGCATTGACTGTTTTTAATTATTTCCTCTTTGTGTCAATATGTAGCAATCCTATGTTAAATTAAAGAGTTCAACATATTTCCTGCCACAGACGTTAAGCTAACTGGCTCATAATTACCCCTTTATTAAAACAGATATTGCATTGTCCAGTCTCTAGCCCTCTGTCACATATCCAATCTCAGCACCTTTCTGAAATCTAATGTCTAGAATTTCCACAATTATTTCCCATCCCTCCCATCTGTTCCCTCAATGAACATCCTTGGGATGCCTTGAATTTACCCCACCAGGTTCTGTGCTTCATTCCTCCTTTAACTTAACTGATAATTTCAATTTATTTTAAAAATTCTCACTAACATTGAATCAATATTTTCTTACAACTCTCCACTCCTCTTTTGTGAACTCTTCTTTAGTGTGGGTTTCCAATGGGTGATCCAGTTTCCTCCCACAGTCCCACAGATGTGCAGGTTAGGTGGATTTTGGCCATGCTAAATTGCCTATAGTGTTCAGGCATGTGTAGGTTAGCTGCATTAGCCATGGTAAATGCAGGGTTACAGGAATAGGGTAGGGAGATGGGTCTGGGTGGGATGCTCTTCTGTGGGTTGGTGTGAACTTGTTGGGCCGAATGCCGTGTTTCCACATCGTGAAGATTCTATGATTATCCATCATTTGTGGGGCATGAACATTACTTGTGGCTACATTCAGTCCCCACAATGAATGTGAGCTGCCTGGCTCATTAATGGGTATTTCAAATTTTAATTCCACATCGGTTTTTAAAAGAGGACAGCTGCCTGTCAATGTAAATTCCCTGGCTGTTTGGAGAGCAATTCTGGAATATCACAGCTGTAGAGAAAGACTGAAAGGGAGGAAGTAACAAGAGACTGATACCCAACTCCTCTCCTGCAGATATGTTGGTGTTTTCCCCTCGAGTGATACAAGAAAAACAATGTTTAAAAGTGGACTTCAACCCTAGTCTGTGTGCTTTAGTGACCTGACGGTCTAGTCTGTGAACCAGTATGTTGTGAAGGTCACAGCTTTGAGAACAGCCACCAAACACCCCTGCACTGCAGGTAAAGAAAAGGAAGTACTCTGTCTCACTCTGAGTTTGGTCAGTCAGCCACTATCAAGCGCAGCCAAAATTAATGAACTTCAATTAATCTGTGAAACCAAGAATCTCAAAATCAACAGCCAATGTCAACACTACTGGTCATATCCATTGTAACAGCCACAACTTTCCTGCTATCTACTCTTCACAAACAACTTAGAGGCTGATCTGTATATCTTTCTCTAACTTTTTTTTTTGCTCTGGGTCCATTACTTATTCCTAATCCGTTGCATTATTTGTTCATCTCTTGGTTTGTAATTAATAAACTTAGTCTTTTGTTAACCCCAGCAAAGTCTGGTTAAATTGGTTCCTTTTCAAAGCAGAAGTGCCTTTGGTCTGGGAAAAGGTTGTACACAGGGAAGGGATCCCTTGTGAAATAACCTTGTTACAACCAACCAAGGAAGCAGGGGAGTAACGAAGAGGATGCAGTTCTTCCCTCCTCACCCAGAGTCTTACCATTTTGGGAGGTGGCACAGTGGCACAGTGGTTAGTGCTGCCTCGCAGTGTCAGGGACTCAGGTTCGATTCCACCCTCAGGTGACTGTCTGTGTGGAGTTTCTCCCTGTGTCTGTGTGGGTTTCCTCTGGGTACTCTGGTTTCCTCCCACAGTCCAAAGATGTGTAGGTTAGGTGGATCGACCATGCTAAATTGCCCAATAGTGTTCAGGGATGTGCAGGCTAGGTGGGATAGCCATGGGAAATGCAGGGTTACAGGGGTGGTGAGTCTGGGTGGGATGTTCTATGGAGGGTCAGTATGGGCTGAATGGCCTGCTTCCATCCTGTAGGGGTTTTATGATTTTTGGGCTATCCCATCTGGATCTGTAACAAATTAGAGAACGCTACCCCGGGACTGGTTCTAATATCTCACCATTGGAAGACAGTTGCAGTTCAGGATAAATTGATGACTTGCATGAGATGGGAGCACTGGGTTGGAAATGGAAATGCTGGGTTTGAGATTGCCGGACAGAGGCAGGGCCAAAGTGGCAGCAACTTTACCTATTACCTGTCCGTGCTGTACTGACCAGGTCTATACTGCGTGCAGCCAGGCGAGGCAGGATGCAAGCAAAGGAAGGGCAATGGTAATGTCCCTACCTCCATATTGGGAGGCCCAGGTTCAAGTCCACCCTGCTCTAGGGGTGTGTAACAATACCTCGGAACAGGTTTTTAAGAGAAAAATACCTAACAAACAAATGTTAGTGTTTCTGTACTTTCTTTACTATTTCTGGTGCAATCACTTTGAAAATAATTTGAGCCCTTGACTGTAGCTTGTGGGATTCTCAAAGATTGGTGAGAATAAAATATTAAGTTAGCAATCAGCAAACTCACCGTAACAAAGCACCTCAGATGCTCAAGCAGCAAGAGACAGAAAATGGGATGTCAAGTGTTTGTATCATATTATCAAGTGTGCACCCATTGGGGATGGGAAGGACTCTGCAACTTATACCCCATTAATCGGGGATGGGACTGGGGTTACAGGAGTTTCCAAACCTTGTGTAAACAAAACTCTTACATTTATTAGCAACTTCCAAACCAACATCCCTCTAACACCTGAAAGATCCACTTCTGTTTATCAATTACATAAATGATTTGGATGAGAATATAGAAGACATGGTTAGTAAGTTTGCAGATGACACCAAGATTGGTGGCATTGTGGACAGTGAAGAAGTTTATCTAAGATTACAAAGAAATCTTGATCAACTGGGTCAATGGGCTGAGGAGTGGCAGATGGAATTTATTTTGGATAAATGTGAGGTATTGCATTTTGGTAAAACTAGCAAATACAGTACCCATACAATTAAGAGTAGGGTCCCTGGGCAGTGTCATATAACAGAGAGTCCTAGAGGTTCAGGTACTTAATTTTTCGAAGTTTGCATCACATATAGGCAGGATGATTAAGAAGGGAAATACAGGGTTACAGGGATAGGTTGGAGAGTTTTGGGACTGGATGGGATGTTCTTCAGAGGGTCAGTGTGACTCGATGAGCTGAATGGCCTGTTTCCACACTGTAAGAATTTTAGGAGCATTGGTTGATCCGCTATCTATCTCCAACCCTGCGGCCAACAAAATCAGTGACAGACGCTTGGTTCATTGCTCGGACCTTTCGCTATAAGGGTTGGACATTATGTTGAGGTTGTACAGGACATTGATGAGGCTTCTTCTGGAGCACTGTGTCCAGCTCTGGTCCCCATGTTATAGGAAAGATATTATTCAGCTGGAGGAGGTTCAGAAGAGACTTACTAGGATGTGGCCAGGAATGGAGGGTTTAACTTATAAGGAGAGGCTGGATAGACTAGGAGTTTTTTCACTGGAGTGTAAGAGTTGAAGGGTGACCTTATAAAGGTTTATAAAATCATGACGCGTATAGATAAGGTGAATGGCAAGTGTCTTTTCCCTAGGGTGAGGGATTTCAAGATCAGGGGACATATTTTTAAGGTGAGAGGAGAAAGATTAAACAAAGACATGAGGGACAATTTACACAGGGAGTGGTTTGTGTGTGGAATGGACTTCATGAGGTAGTGGTGGATGCGGGTGCAGTTACAAAGCATTCAGATAAGTACATGATTGGGCAAGGTTTGGGTGGAGATGCGCCAAGCGCAGGCAGGTGGGACCAGTTTAGTTTGGGATTACGGTGGGCACAGACCAGTCAGACTGAAGTGTCTGACTGTATGACAAAGGTGGCAAACAACACTGAGAACACCATCCCTGCCAAGTTCATCTGCAAGTATTACCATTCCTTCAACAGCATTGGGTCAAAATCCAAGACTCTCCTTCCTGTTGACACTGTGGGAAAGCCTACATATCTAGAAAGTTCACCTCTACCAACTCCAGGCGGTCAGCAAATGTCAGCAAGAACCAGAATGAATCTATTTGTAAACCTGACATCATTATCTTTTGGCGTATGGTATAATTGCACGCTGCCATGGACTGAAATCTAACCAAGAGGCTGATATAAGCTCCTACCACTCACATATTCTGTCCAATCTCTAGTTTTAAATTTCCAGACGGCTGTGTACAGCACACTTGAGTCAACTGCCTTTGTTTATTCTGCCAAAAGGGACAGAACCTTATTTTTGTGTGGGAATTATGCTGCGTGGAAGCTTATCATTGGTTCCCCTAGTCTGGTGCGGCTTACACCAGAGAATGGATGTTTATCGGTATATTGTGGAGTCATTTGGGAGCCAAGCAATAGCGAGAGCTGAATAGGTCCTATTCCCCATGTGTGTGACAAATATAGCTCAGGCTTTGGGGGCTGCTCTGTGGGACTCTGTGATCTGTTTTTAATGAGTGGAATCATCATCTTTTCAGTCCCATGAGCTCTCAGCCTTTGCCAGTGGGAACTCTTTTAATTCTTTCATTTGTTTGAGTGGCCAATTTTGACATTGTTGACATAATGAGGGCTCTTCGTTGCCACCTGCAAAGACAGCACAGTAACAGAAGAACCTACGGCTGACACATCGAATGGTATTCCCAATCCTTCAGCTTTGTTGTAGGATTCCAGTGAAGACCACCGCCTTCTCTTTTGTCAGAGACACAAGCTGCCACCGAATCCCAGTGGTAACAACCAGGTGGGCGATGTCAGTCAGGATTTAGTCATGTGGCCAAACAGGCTCTTGGGGCTGAAATACCACCTCCTGTTCCTCAGCTCCTTCCCTGACAGTTGAATCCTACATGCCAAAGGGGCTTAAGTTTTACTCTCTGGTCTGTCACTGATTTCGTTGGCCTCAGGGTTGGAGATGGCAGCAGATCAACCAACACTCCTAGAATTCCTACAGCTTGGGAGCAGGCCATTCAGCCCATCAAGTCCACACTGACCCTCCAAAGAACATCCCATCCGGACCTACCCCCGTGCAACCCCACATGTTCCCATGGCCAACCTACCTAACCCGCACAACTCTAGGCCGTGGGAGGAAACCCATGCAGGCACGGGGAGAATGTGCAAACTCCACACAGAATGAGGCTGGAATTGAACCCGGGTACCCGGTGCTGTGAGGCAGCAGTGCTAACCACTGAGCCACCATGCTGCTGATCACTGGGCTGGTGGGTGATCTCTGGGAATCTGGGATGAAGGTGGGATCAAGTTCAGCAGTAACAATCTCCTCAACACCGAAAGCACAAAGGCTGGGCGATTGGAAAGTGATGACCTGGGTGAGGTACCATCTATTGACTCCTGCAGGGGGTCAGTGCCCTTCTTGCCAACATGAATTCTCTGTGGGGAAGGATCATGTCCCTTCCTCCTTCCGCCAGACAGTGAGCTAACCGTATAGCCTAAGTGTGTTTGCTTATCATCATTCTACACTGCTGCACCATCCTAATAAAGCCTGTGTTAACAATAAAAAGGCACATTAAAGTCTACTCCCACACTCGGTATTAAATCACAGTATGCTATTAAGCCATAGGAATGACACAGTTGAATTCCTAGACTGTATTTCATTAATTTATCACCACCAGGACAGCACTGGGGGATCTGACAGCTACAAGGAAGGAAGAAAATTGTCTGAGGTTCATACTATTCAGAAATAATCTTTTTCACCAGTTTACCTCTGTGTTTTCCTCCTTCTTTGAGGCTGCTGAATCCTTAGGGCATGGTCCAGGCAGTGTCACCCTCCATGTAACAATTATGCATATCTTAATGTCACAAGTGAGTTACAAACCCATTCACACCCCAGGCTGATCCATCCCTCACTCACCACCACCTACCTGGGGATGAAGATAGGAATTAGGAGCTGTAGTTAACAGAGGGCGACCGGGGTCTTGCTGGAGACTAGTGTTGCCTCATTTCAGGGAGGCCCCATGGCCCCCAGTGACAATTAGAGGCAGCCTAAGGGTGTACCCCCAAGTTCAAAGACCGTGAACAGAAATCCCAGCCACCAATAGATGCTGGTCACCTTCATTGCCCAACAGCGCTGGCAGAGAGGTGGTGGTTGCTGCCGGTATTACAGCCCCCAGGGTCCACGATCAGTGATGGACCCAGGCACAGTGAAGGAGAGATAAAAGGTACTGCAGATGCTGGAGAATCCGAGATAACAAGGTGTGGAGCTGGATGAACACAGCAGGCCAAGCAGCATC
>JAHRHZ010000099.1:4845534-4860950 GCA_024137785.1 Ginglymostoma cirratum
CACACTCACACACTCACACTCACACACTCACACACACACACACACACTCACACACTCACACTCACACACACACACTCACACTCACACACACACTCACACACTCACACTCACACTCACACACACACACACACACTCACACACACACTCACACACTCACACACTCACACACTCACACTCACTCACACACTCACACAGACACACACAGTCTACAGACACAGACACAATACACTGGTCAGTGGATGCTGATGCCATGATCTTATTCAATCACAGTAAAGCTGTTTCGGTCAGGTTGTTGTGAACTCGCAGTATCAAAGAAGAGTTAGATATTTTATAAACAGTCAACTCAGAAAGGTTATTACACACCTCTGGAGTAAGTAGGCCTTGAACCCAAGCATCATTCTGAGGGCAAATCAAAAATTCTAAGGTATGTAAACTCCAGACATTTTCATTGAGTCATGTGATGTGTCTTACCTGGAAATTCAGCAAGATTAGGGAAAATGAGGCAAAAGTTAAAAGCAATTGCGGTTCTTGCATTTATCTAGCCGCCAATGACCTCAGGATTTAGCAGAGCACTGCAGCCAAAGAAGTATGTTTGAAGTGCTTTCCTGGTTGAAATATAGGAAATACAACACTCAATTGGCACGCAGCAAGCTCCCAGGATTAGAATGAGCTCAGTGTCTGGATCATTTATTTCAGGTGTTAGCTGCAGTGTAAATGTTGGCAGGATACAGGTAGAAACCCGTTTGCTTTCCTTTGAAGCTGTACCATGAGATATTTTTATGGGTAAGACCAGGATTGAGCTGAGCTGTAAATCACTTTCTACTCTTCTCCCCACACAGGAATAATTGTTTTCCAATATGCATTGACTAGGTTTACAATTAGATAGTTGAGATATCGAAGGGCAGGGAGCGGAACATTGATACAGTATGACTGAAGGGTAGAGAAAGCTGTGTCACGGGGATGGGCAAGAACAGAATTGGCAAAAACATTCTAAAATTGCCTTTATAGCAGTCTTCCTTACACAGATGTTTACTCCATTAACTTTGCTTTTGATTTACTTGCAAAAGAGAGAGAAAGCTGGAAATGTTCAGCTGGTCAGGCAACATCGGTGAAGAGGCAGAGATCGCTCAATCTGTGGACATCTTGAGTCTTACACCCTTCCTCTGGACTGTATTAACAGGCAGAGCGGGTCTAGTTAACTCCTGAATGGTAGTGGTTTCAGGCCTTTTGCTGGCACACCAAAATCAAATTTAGCAAGATACATGTGAAGTAAAAACCGAAAGAACTGCAAACGCTGGAAATCAGAAACTGAAACAGAAGTTGCTGGAAAAGCTCAGCAGATCTGGCAGCATCAGTGAGAGAATCAGCATTAACATTTCAGGTCCAGTGACCTTTCCTCAGAACTGATGGGTTTTTATAATTTCAAAAATATACTTTATTCATAAAAAATATATTTAGTCACAAATGCAGTTTGGTTCTATACAGTAACATATCAAGGAAACATTGGGGTTTGACCCTATCCAAACAAGCCAAAGACATCTCTTAAACACACAGGACTACATTTACATGCATTTAGATTCAGCAGAAAGACCTCAGACCATGGTCTTTCCTCACTGTGTCTTGGAGGCAGCTGGCCCAAGCTTTAGCGCTTCCCTTAGCATGCAGTCCTGGATGCTGGAATGTGCCAGTCTGGTAGCCAAGGGTAGGTTCGTCAGGAACCCTAATCCTGGAATCGGCCATCCTAAAGGGTCTTTAAATTGGACTGCACTGACAGTCTGCTCTGTCCCATATTAAGTGAACAGCAGTCTGGGGTCACACCCACACGAATGGGGAGAGAGCCAATTCACACAAGTGGTGAGAATAAACTGAGATGACAACTTTCACAGAATGGGTATGGGAGTTTCCTCATGCTGTTAGCTAATGAAGGCTGCTTTGTTCTTGCTCACTCATGCAGTCGAGGCTTGGATTGTGTAAGGCCGCTTGACGTACATTCCAACGACAGCGCAATTTTACTAAGGGCTGTGAGTGCACAGTCCTGCTACGGGTCACAGATGAGTTAGCCTGCCTTGGTCCTTTAGCAGCGGAGACCCATGGAGGCTGCCCTTTTCCCCAGCACTGCCTGCAGTCATCAAATAGCATGGAGCCCACTGAATGAGTGTGTAATTCAAAGTCCAGTTGGCAACCAGGCACAGAATTCCACAAGGTAAGCACGGGTAGGCTTGGGTAAAGGCAGGAGGGTTAAATCGTCCCAAAAATGCAGGAAAGTTGGCAGTGACTCCTGTTTCACTTCCGGCTTTTACTGGGAAACGTACAGGAAATGTTCATGGAGCAGCTCTTGATTAAATAGAAACAGAGACTTTGATATGAGATTTATCACACAAGGGGTTCCCAAGCTATCTGAAACACACCAGCATCAGCAAGATGGCAGCGCAGTTGGCCAGGGGATTAACCTGTGAAACTGACAGGCTTGCAAACCCTGAAAGAGTGAAAATGCCTAGCCGTTTCCTTGCCTGAGGGAAAGGCATGTGCTCACAGGAAGAATTCTGCAAGTGTGCTTGGTGGTTTCAACTCGGTTTTCTTACCGACCTAGACCTTTCTCGCCTTCATCTGACCTTCCCTGCTGTCAATGTTCACCGCAGCTCCACCTCAGACCTCAGGCAAGGGGTTCTAAAGGATCAGTAATTCCCACCAACACCAACACAGCAGGAACAGCACCAGCAGAAATTGTCATCGCATCCACCAGTCAACAGATTGCGAGGGGTAGGGGTTCCTGTTGAGTTCTGAAATAGTGATGGGCACTGTCTCTAGTTCCCAAACAAGCCCCCTGTGTGGGGTTTGGGGGTTGGTGGGGGGGGGGCACTCACTCACTGGGGTTATCATGGAGATGATCACCTCATTGACGTTCTCTCGGCCTAGAGAGGAACATTGAAATTCAATAAGGGGCAGTGGGCAAGCTTTCAAAGCTGGGGAGCCAATCAGCTCCCTTGGAGACTAAGAGTTACAGTAGACTATGATTGTAGAGAAGGAGGAGAGAGGGAACTTCAGCATGGAGTCAGCTATTTATTTTTCTCTCTGTTGGCTAACATTTAGGTAACATTTATTGCCTGTATTGTCATAGCAATGAGCTGCCATCTTGAACCGCTGCCAATCACTGGGAGTGTGGGCACACACACACTCAGAACTCTCAGGAAAGGGAGTTCCAGGATTCCGACCCAACATTTATTGCCACTTCAAAGATAGTTCTTGCAGCCAGGCTGTCACTTTGGGGTGCAGGAACATGGGGAGACCCTGTGCTCAGCGGTACCCACAGCCTGGCAGGCAGAATTGGTCTCTAAGCCTGTGAAAAACACTAGTGTCCAAACTGGGTGCAGACATCCAGGCAGCTGAACTGACCCCTGCACTGTACTGAATTGTTTTAATTGCTGTTAAGAAAATCGTAAATGAGCAAAATCAGCTACCTGAGTAATCCAAACAGCCCCAATCTCATCTCTTCCAAAGTGGCCTGCCACAGGTTAGCGTTGGGGAGTGTGTGTGCCAAACGGTGATGGTCTATCTGGGCCTTGTCCGCCTTCATTCCAACTCCCAGAAGTTGAACCATATCCCTGGTTTCTGGCGTCCTTTAGGCCCTTGCTGAGACAGAATAAACTGATCTTACGTACGGTATAGACCTGAAACACCCTGCAAGGTAATACAGTCTGTTAATTGGCTCTCAGGTGAGAAAGTAAACCATAGAGAGTAATCTCTGTTACTAGTCCCTCTTTGCAAAGCTGTGGTGTTGACCTATTCAACATCCAAATGCTACACACTCAACTGAAAATTCTCATCCTTAGGTTTGAGTCCATCCATGGCCTGGCCCTTAATCTCCTCCAGTTCCACAACCCTTCAAGAGCTCTCTAATTCTGGTGCATCCCACCACTAACCACCAACTCTTCTGCTCCCTGAACAGTAAGTTCTCCCTAAATCTCATTGCCTCCTCAAAACCTACCTCTTTAATCAAGTCACCTCTCCCTACAACTCCTTCTGAAGATTGGTATCAATCATTTCCCCAGCTTATGCTTCTGATGGACAAAAGAGACCTAGGGGTGAGGTACATAGATCCTCGAAAGTGGAGTCGTAGGTAGACAGATTGGTGAAGAAGGTGTTTGGCACGCTTGCCTTCGTTGGTCAGGCCATTAAGTATAGGAGGTGGGAGGTCATGTTAGAGCTCTACAGGACTTTGGCGAGGCTACAGCACACAACTCTGGGTGCCCTTCTATAGGAAGGATGTTGTTAAACTTGAAAGGGTGCAGGAAAAATTTACAAGTATGTTACCAGGGTTGGAGGGTTTGAGTTACAAGGACAAGATGAATAGACTAGGACTTTATTCCCTGCAGTGTCAGAGGCTGAGGGTTGACTTCAGGTTTATAAAATCATGAGGGGGATGCATAAAGAGATAACCCAAGGTCTTTTTCCTCGGGTAGGGGAGTCCAGGGCTACAGCGCATAGGTTTAAGGTGAGAGGGGAAAGATTTAAAAGGGATCTAAGGGGCAATGTTTTCACACAGAGGATGGTGCATATATGCAATGAGCTGCCAGAGGAAGTGGTGGAGGCTGGTACAATTACAACATTTAAAAGGCATCTGGATGGGTATACGAATAGGAAGGATTTAGAGGGATATGGGCCAAATGCTGGCAAATGGGACAAGGTCAGATTGGGATGTTTGTTTGGTGTGGATGAGTTGGACTGAAGGGTGTGCTTCCTTGCTGTAACGGCTCTATGACTCTAAATTGAAACATTTTACTTGGCAATATGTGGAAAATTGCCCGGGTACATGCTGTACACAAAAAGCAGGACAAATCCAACACACCCAATTACCGCCCCATCAGCCTACTCTCCATCATCAGTAAAGTGAGGGAAGGTGTCAGGAACAGTGCTATCAAGCAGCGGCAGCTCAGAAATAACCTGCTCAGTGACGCCCAGTTTGGGTTTCGCCAGGTCCACTCAGCTCCTGACCTCATTACAGCCTTGGCTCAAACATGGACAAAAAGAGCTGAATTCCTGAGTTGAGGTGACAGCGACAGCCCTTGACATCAAAAGTTCTTTCCCATTCAAGAAGATTGATACCATCTAGGACAAAGCAGCCCACTTGATTGGCATTACATCCACAAGCATCCACTCCCTCCACCACCGACACTCAGTAGCAGCAGTGTGTACTATCTACAAGACGCACTGCAGTAATTCACCAAAGATCCTCAGACAGCACCTTTCAAGCCCACAACCACTTCCATCTAGAAGCGCAAGGGCAGCAGATATATGAGAACACCACCACCTTCAAGTTCCCCTCCAAGCCAATCACCATCCTGACTTGGAAATATATCACCGTTCCTTCACTGTCGCTGGGTCAAAATCCTGGAATTCCCTCCCTAAGGGCACTGTGGGTCAACCTACAGCAGATGGACTGCAGCTGTTCAGGAAGGCAGCTCACCACCACCTTCTCAAGGGGCAACTAGGGACGGGCAATAAATGCTGGCACTGTCAGCGACGCCCACGATCTCTGGATGAAGAGGTAAAGAAAAGGTAAGTAATCATTGTAAGGGAAAGCAAGAGCTTGCATTTGGGTAACACCTTTCATGACCTCAGTGTGATCAATGGCTGCACGGAGGTCGCTGGGGGCCCTATTGGCTGGAACTAGTCCATATTGACGGTAATGCCAATGCGTGCCCTCTTATTCTGTGCAACTTCACACGCCAGTTCCAAAGAAAGGAGATCTGAAAGATTAAGGGGAATTTTGAAACCCAAAATGGAAACGAGTTTGACTTCTGATGAGTCATGGTTCAGGTGTCAAAAGTCTGACCCCTGAACCTACTAACATCTGGCTTTATTGAAGAGTGGGGGGATGGGGGCAAGAGCCAGATGAGGTCATTTAAAAATGAGAATGAGGGAAAAATGGAGAATGAATCTGAGGGAAAATGGCTGCATGCCTTACTCAGTCTTCTGACTTCAAAGACTTCCCTCCAACATCCCCGCCCAATGTCTCCAGGCCCCAGGCCCCAGGCTCCTGCCCTCTGCTTTCAACTTTTCTGATAAGCCTCCCACACCAGGCTCCCCTGCAGGTCTCCAGCTCCATGCTTCTCCACAGATGCTGACTGCCCAGTTCAGAACGATTGCTTCTTATTTCTTGCACTTTCATGTTGATTTCTATCCAATCAGGCTGGGTCCCTGCTCTTCCTGAAAATACACATATCTGCCCCCTCTCCCACCCTGAGCACCAGTTTACCCAGGAAGGCTGGTGAGACCAACTCTCCCAACCTTGCTCACTACTCCGGGTAGCAGCAAATAATTCAGTCTGGGTTTGCATGTCAAATCTAGCACAAGCTCCACACCATTTTGCGATTCTCTTCATCCAAAGAGATGTAGGGTAGATGAAAGCCATTGTTTTCAGACTCTGCTCCAAGCTCCATTCCCAGCTACCTACACCATCCCTCACCATGGTAACACTCTGAGATTGAGCCAATCTGTCTGTAACCCTTTATGTTGGCCTCCAGAACATTTGGCTCTGCCCTCGTCACACTTCAGCAGCTGGTTCAGGTCTTTATTCCCTCTACAGCTGACTTTTCTATCACGGTCCTGGCTGGTATCTCACCTTCTACCTTCTATTAAACTGAAGTCATCCAAAATTCTGTTTATAAACTCACTGCAAATCCTCTCCCAACTCTCCTGTGCTTGTTGACATGCTTTCATTCCTCTTCAAGCAACATCTTGCCTTTAACATTTTCACATTCTCTTTTCAAATCCGGCCTTGGCCTCAGCCCTCCCTATCCCTATCACCTCCCCTAAACTATCCCACTGCCAATCGCTGTGTTACTCCAATCCCGGCCTCTTGTGCATCCTCAATTATGACTGCTCCACCACTGGTGGGCCATGTTGCTATGGGCCTCAAACTCTGGACAACCTCCCGACACCTTCCTGTTCAGCTCACCTTCCGCCTCTACCACACTCCGTGAAAAGCTGCCCTCTTTGATCGAACATGTAGTCACCTGGCCTCCCCCTCCCGATGTGGCTCAGAGTGTGTCACACTTTGTTTCATTGCACTACTCTGAAGGGTCTTGGGAAGGTCCATTGCACGGTCGATGCTATGTAAATACAAATTGTTGTTGTTGTGAAGACGGCAGCATTACGGACTGACTGGAACTCAAAAGCTTCTCTCAAACTCACCGTAACTCATCTGTCACTTGACCTCCGAGAGGCAAGAGGGTGAAAGCGTGTCATGGACAGGCGAGGTCCAGTAAATTAATCACATTCACCAGAACCTCCCCAGTGCCGTGCTCTCTCTGTCCATCTCTCCCTACGCTGACACATCCCAATGGCTTTACTCTCAGCAACAAAAAGGCATAGAGACCATAAGGCTGGCCTTCCTTAACTTTGTTGAACAATGTCAATTGAATCGCTTCAAGGGGTCAGTCTCGTCCTGAGTTCAGCAATTCTTGAAGGCATTGACTGCTGCCCTTTCACACCATTCTTCATAATGTAACAAGGCTTGGGCTGACAATGGACCATGTCATCCACACCTGACACTGGCTACTCTGTGCAAAGCTGCTCACTGCTTCCTCCCTCCCAGAAATGTTCCTCAGAAAGCAAGCAGGGGAGGTGGGGGGTGGGGGGTGTTGAGGGAGTAATGGGGGGGTGGTATGGGGAGCGATTGTAAATCAGCCAGACAGCGACTCAATAGGTTCCTTTCTGGCTTTTCCGTCTCCCACTTTCCGTCCTGCCGTGAAGTGGAAATTCAATCACCCGGCCTGACCATTAGGTCAAAAATAACAGAGATGGAAATTAAGGTGGGCAGTGGCGGGGGGAGGTGTGGTTGCTGGATTCCCCAGTGTAAGGCCAAGTCATGCCTAGGATGTAACTTCATTACCCACCCAACCTGCAACACTCATCGAAGTGCTTTGGTTTATTTGGCAGCCTCCAGACCTGAAGGTTGAGGGTTCGACACCAGCTGTAGACATCTGTAAATTGGAGGCAGTGGTAATGTTACTGGACTGGTGGATCCAGAGACCCGGGACAATGTTCTAGGGTCCCAGGTTCAAATCCCACCGGGGCAAATGGTGAAATTTGAATCCAAATGGGTTGAAAGTTAACTGAATGATAACCATGGAATCATTGACAACTGTTGTAAAAACCCACCTGGTGGGCCCGTATGGCAGTCTTCTCGGTGGCTCAGCATGGTGGGCCGTATAGCAGTCTCTCGGTGGCTCAGCATGGTGGGCCGTATGGCAGTCTCTCAGTGGGTCAGCATGGTGGGCCGTATGGCAGTCTCTCAGTGGCTCAGCATGGTGGGCCCATATGGCAGTCTCTCGGTGGCTCAGCATGGTGGTCTCTTGGCCTAAAGTAATGGTGTCTCTGCCCAGAGTGGTGATCTTTTGGCTTAGCAGGATTTCTGGCCTCAAAGTGATTCCAGAGCAGTCTCTTGGCCTCGAGGTGAAGCCTAGTGCATCTGGAGTCAAGGCCTGGCATGGACAGGAGGCTGGGTTCCAGCACGGACTGGGTTGGAAGGACTGTTACTCTGAAATTTTTATGTCTTTATTTTTCTAATTTATTCCTATGATCTGTAATGCTGGACTTCTTATTTCTCTACTTTTCTGAACATTTCTTTTACGAAAAATTTGTACTTCAGCATCTGTACCTAGGTACCTTTGTGCCCAAGATGGAGGCCTCTCGGCCTAGTGTGATGGTGTCTCTGCCCAGGGTGGTGGCGTAGCGAGTGGCGACTTTTCATTGTACTCACTCGAGCACTTGTGACAATAACGCTAATTCGAAGATTTGGGGAAGGAAATCCGCCATCCTGACATGTGCTCTCAGACCCACAGCAACGTCGCTAACTGCCCCGTGGGTGATTGGGGATGGGTAATCAACACTGGCCTCACCAGCAATGGCGACGCCACACGAACGAACAAAATAATCTTTTGGAAATGGAACGCAAGACAGAAATGGAAGTAGAATTGTCCGAGAATGAAGAAATGGGCAACAACATGTACACAGTGGACTTTGGGTGAGTCGGTTAATGATTTCAGAAATAGGAGCAGGTGTGGCCAGAAGGTGCAAGGGAGGCTGCTTGGTCCATCGTATCTGCCTTGGCGTTTACACTTCAAAATGTACTGCACTGGCTGCAAAGTGTTTTGGGAGACCTTTGCAAAAGGCGCTATGTAAATGCTTTCAGCTTCAAACAGGTGCAAAGTGGCCTTGACAGTTTGTGAGGAACGGTTAAAAAAAGCATCATCGCACCATCGCAGTCTGAGGTATCGAGAATACATTCACAAAACAGGGGGCTTTCTGTCAAATACTTGCAGCCTGGAGAATTGGTGGCTGATCCAAACAAGTCCCATTGTCTTGGGTTGTGAACTTGAGTTGAAAAGCCTCAGTCAAAGGGACTGTGAAGCTGTGCGGTTATCATTAAGAACCCAGTAACCTCTTTACCAATGTCTATCCTTACAGTCTAGCCCATGTGTAACTCCAGTCTCACAGACACTGACCTTGACAGCAAGCCCAGTTTGTTCTATTAAGAGAGCTGCTGTGGTTTCAAGGCATAGACTGACCTCCACCTTCTCAGGTAAATATGGAGACACATAGCAAAGCCCGCACTGGAGTATCCATTTTTTAAAAAAGCCCAGAGGAGATCAGGAACCTGCATTTAAATGGCTATTTTAACACGGTAGAAGAAGCGTTACAAAATTTGATTCCAGACACTACCGTCTGGCTGAAGACATTTGCCCTCCTCTCTGGCTGACCCGCTCTCCTCAGCCTGTGCCCGCCGGATCCAGACTCTCCAGACAGGAGAAACAGCCTCACATCTCACTAAGCATTGAAATATTTCAATGAGATCACCTCTCATTCCTCTAAAATCCAAAACACATCGGCCTATTCTAGATAATAACTTGCAAATGGCTTCATTTGGCAGTCCAAGGAGATGCATGAACTCAATGTCTCTGTGAACACGTGCGGGCCAAATATATTGGCTTCATTCTTTCCCAGATTTCATTTATCAAATACAACCCTCATCTTCATGTGCCAAAACCATCCTCCTTATCCCTGACATAACAAGTTGTAGAGCTGGATGAACACAACAGGCCAAGCAGCATCAGAGGAGCAAGAAAGCTGACGTTTCGAGCCTAGACCCATCTTCAGAAATGAGGGAGGGGAAGGGGATTCTGAAATAAATAGGGAGAGAGGGGGAGGCGGATAGAAGATGGATAGAGGAGAGGATAGGTGGAGAGGAGACAGACAGGTCAAGGAGGCAGGGATGGAGCCAGTAAAGGTGAGTGTAGGTGGGGAGTTAGGGAGGGGATAGGTCAGTCCAGGGAGGACGGACAGGTCAAGGGGAAGGGATGAGGTTAGGAGATGGGGGTGGGGCTTGAGGTGGGAGGAGGGGATAGGTGGGAGGAAGGACAGGTTAGGGAGGCATGGACAAGCTGGGCTGGTTTTGGGATGTGGTATTGGGAGGGGAGATTTTGAAGCTTGTGAAGTCCACATTGATACCATTGGGCTGCAGCGTTCCCAAGTGGAATATGAGGTACTGTTCCTGCAACCTTAGGGTGGCATCGTTGTGGCACTGCAGGAGGCCCAGGATGGACATGTCATCTGAGGAATGGGAGGGGAGGTTGAAATGGTTCGCGACTGGGAGGTGCAGTTGTTTGTTGCGAACTGAGCGCAGGTGTTCTGCAAAGCGGTCCCCAAGCCTCCGCTTGGTTTCTTCGATGTAGAGGAGGCCACAACGGGAACAGCGGATGCAGTATACCACATTGGCAGATGTGCAGGTGAACATCTGCTTGATGTGGAAAGTCTTCTTGGGGCCTGGGATTGGGGTGAGGGAGGAGGTGTGGGGGCAGGTGTGGCACTTCCTGTGGTTGCAGGAAAACGTGCCGGGTGTGGTGGGGCTGGAGGGGAGTGTGGAGCGGACAAGGGAGTCGCGGAGGGAGTGGTCCCTCCGGAAGGCAGATAAGGGTGGGGAGGGAAAAATATCTTTGGTGGTGGGGTCGATTGCAGATGGCGGAAGTGTCGGAGGATGATGCGTTGGATCCGGAGGTTGGTGGGGTGGTATGTGAGGACGAGGGGGATTCTGTTTTGGTTAATATTGCGGAGAGGGGGTGTGAGGGGTGAGTTCTGGGAATGGTGGGAGACACGGTTGAGGGCGTTCTCGACCACTGAGGGGGGGAAGTTGCGGTCCTTGAAGAATGAGGACATTTGAGATGTGCGGGATTGGAATGCCTCATCCTGGGAGCAGATGTGGCGGAGGCGAAGGAATTGGGAATAGGGGATGGCATTTTTGCAGGAAGGTGGGTGGGAGGTGGTGTATTCTAGGTAGCTGTGGGAGTCGGTGGGCTTGAAATGGATATCGGTTTCCAGGTGGTATCCCTGTGTTGCAGCTTTCAATTTTCTTACCATGAAGAGGTCCCATGCACTTTAATAATTGCCATTGATAGTGAGTGAACTCAGTTGCCAATGTGGCTTCTGAAACCTGTAACAAAATCAGAAACTGCTGAAGAAACTCAGCAGATCCGGCAGTGTCTGTGGGGGAGCAGAGCAGAGTTAACGTTTTGGGTCCTGTGATCCTTCTTCAGAAACGGATCCTTAATTTTGTTGCTTCTGATTTCCAGCATCTGCGTTTCTCTGGGTAATTTTTTTTCTCTCTCTCTCTCTCTCTCTCTCTCTCTGAAACCTGTGTCTACTTTTCTCAAAGCAATTTGCCTCACCTTCTTTCTCTTGCAGTGTATCCAATTACTGGGGTCATTGTGCTGGGAAAACGGCCTGTCTGCCAGCCTGACACATACCCAGAGAGACGTGGGTAAAGAAAGGGGCAGTTTAGAAAAGACAGGCTCTCCAGTGGAACAAAAATTGTTAGGCCAAGCCCCCTTTAACTATGCTTTTGCGTGTAGGAGTGCAGTGTTTTTTGTCAAAACTTTCAAAATAGCTGTCTTTGGGCGCAAGCTGTTTTCTTTAAAGAACAGATTTTTAATGAGACTCTGCTCCCTTTCTCCCGTTGACATAATTAAGCACAATGTACTCCTCTAGGTGACCTTTGACCTGCGAGTCCCACCTCATTTACACATGAAATAAGAGATGGGGACCTTTCTCTCTTTTCTCTTTCAGGACGAGTCCGGCCCCTTGAGTCACACAATGAAGCGAGGAGCAGAGCCTTTGTTAAGCAGCAGGCCTTTGAAAAGGCCGTACGCAGCTCTCAAAGAATTACCCTTTTACTTCATTCCAGCCCATCTGCACTGGCACTTTGAATTGGATCACATCAGAATCAAGAAAGAATCAGGTGGAAAATTAAACTGGATGACCACGCTCCCTTCCACTTCCCAGCATTCTCTCTTGTGTGCCGCATTTACTTGTTCGGCCTACTTCTAAGTTTAAACCAAAAGTACTGCAGATGCTGTAAATCAGGAACAAAAACAAAGTTGCTAGAAAAGCTCAGCAGGTCTGGCGGCATCTGTGAAGGAGAAAACAGAGTTGACGTTTCCGGTCCGGTTCTGAGGAAGGGTCACCGGACCCGAAACGTCAACTCTGTTTTCTCCTTCACGGATGCTGCCCGACCTGCTGAGCTTTTCCAGCAACTTTGGTTTTTCTCCTACTTCTAAGTCTTCCCCTTCCTTTGGCCTACTTCCAGGACCCAGCCTATCCTCAACATTTCCTGCTTATATTTAAACTGCCTCTACCAGCCTCTCTCTCTCTCTCTCTCTGTCTCTGTCTCTCTCCCTCTCTTTACCCGCCATTTTGGTCTTTCAAGCCCATAATTCCTGGCTCATGGCCTCCATTTGTTCACATTTTTCATCCGTCCTTTGGGGATATTAAACTGAGAGTGCCCTCAGTGATATGAATATACCTTCCCAGAATATTTCCATCTGATGCATGTAGACAAGTAGTTCCCAAACATTTTACCACTGTGACCCCATTTCTCTGGCCCATTGGTGAGATCTGAGGGTAGACCCCTTGGGACTGACTGTGAGAGGAGGGGGCCTGTCCATTCAAGTGGGAGTACAGCTGTAGTTCTTGGTCTGAGCACGAAGGCAGCCATTGCTTACAACACCCCAAGGTTTCACCTCACGATGCCAACTGAGGTCCCCCCCACCCCCAACTCTTTGAGAACTTTGATGTATGTGCAGCAAGGCCTTTATTAATCTAACAGAGCAGTTCAGGAATGAGAAACTTGTAGGAGATTGAAGGAGTCTTAAAATCCCCACAGTGTGGAAGTAGGCCATTCAGCCCATCGAGTCCACACTGACTTTACAAAGATCAACCCACCCACCCCCAACCCTATCCTTGTAACCCTGCATTTCCCATGGCTAATCCACCCAGCCTGAACTTCCCTGGACACTATGGGGGCAATTTAGCATGGCCAATCCACCCTAAACTGCACATCTTTGGACTGTGGGGGAAACCAGAGCACCCGGAGGAAACCCACGCAGACACGGGGAGAATGTGCAAACTCCACACAGACAGTGGCCTGAGGCTGGAATCGAACCCGGGCCCCTGATGCTGTGAGGCAGCAGTGATAACCACTGAGCCACCGTGCCGCCTCAAATCTTTTGCCAATTTCTGTGGCCCCCTCGGAGAGGCCCTGGTGGGGAGGGGGCCCTGGGACTGATTGTGAGAGGAGGGAGACAGTCCATTCAAGTGGGAGCACAGCTGTGGTACTTGGTCAGAGCGGGAGACTGGTGCTCCCAGAAAGCAGGGTGGCTGAGAGGAAAGTTGGTGGAGGTTTTCAAAAATGTGGGCGGGCTGGACGGAGGAGATAGGGAGAAGCTGTTCCCACTGGTAAAAGGAAACAGGAGAGAGCATAGGCTGAAGGTGACGATGGTTTGAATATGGAATATACTGCCTGGAAATGTGGCAGAGGTGGGCTCAACTGAAGCATTCACAAGTGAATTGGATACCTATTTGCATAGAAATGGTGTGGAGAGGTGTGGGGAAAGGCAGGAGATTGGCTCCAGCGAATAGAGCCAGTGTAGACACGATGGGTACTGTTACAATTCTGTGATTATTTAGGATATTCACCATCTACAAGAAGTGCACATGAAAACAGACTTCGGTAGTTAGACACTGGACAATAATAATGGAGTTATTGACTAATCACGTGCTCGTGATAAATGTTCCCGTTCACTCTCCCCAAGTAATGGAGACCAACAGGATCCAGAGATCACGACAGATATCATATGTTTTTGGTAGAGACAGGTACAAAATGGAAGGTGTGCACTGATACACCAACTTTCATTTCCTCAGCACCACCCAAAGTTAACCATATCCAGCGTATTATACCCATAAATCCATCACTGGGCTGGATTTCATACAGTCCATTCACAGCGGAAACCATGGCAACCAGGCCCACAATCCTGGGAGAGGCCTGATGTCGGGCCGCCCGTGACCGATGACCTCGTTCACACTCCATCGAGTTACCTCAGGGACGGAGGGGGTAGGTGTGGAAGGGAGCGCGATGGGATTCTCCACCTACTGGCGTTGATCTGTAGATGAGACTCACCAGTCCAGCCAAATGACGCCCATTATTTTGTAAGGCCGTCGCAGGTGGGGGTTTGCGGGTTCAATGGAGGTCGGGGGGAGGGAGGGTTCTCCTGGGCCCGCAGAAGGCTGTGTACCAAGTCCTGTCAGATTGACCAGGGAAGGTGGAGGTCTCTCGCTGTTGGGCACCCTGTCTCGATTGAGGGATTGGGCAGGGGGTGGATGCTAGAAGCCAGCCACTGACCGTGATTTTGACCCCCACCTCGACCTCAGGACACCCACTGTGCACATCCATGGCTTGTGTTTCCGTGCTCCCCACCCACCACGATCCTGAACTTCAAGTCAGTAGTCACTGTTTCCACCAGCACTGGAGGCACAGATTTCATTTTTAGATTAAATTTCAATTTTAGTGTCACACGTACTCAGGTACAGAAGTACAGGAGTACTGTGATAAGTGCATAAAGCCAGCACACATGGCACAATCTGAGGTACAAAGGTCCTGAGGTACAAAAACTTAGTCACAAAGTAGTAAAATACAGAAAATAATCCAAAAAGTTAAGCATCACAGACCTTCATAGAATAAGTAGAAGTGTAAAGAAATACGGTAATAGTTAACATTAACATTTGCCCAGGACGATGCTGGTGAAGGGTCAGTCAGACTGGTGAAGGGTCGGTCAGACTGGTGAAGGGACACCCAGACTGGTGAAGGGTCAGTCAGGCTGGTGAAGGGTCAGTCAGACTGGTGAAGCGACACCCAGACTGGTGAAGGGTCAGTCAGACTGGTGAAGGGTCAGTCAGACTGGTGAAGGGACACCCAGACTGGTGAAGGGTCAGTCTGACTGGTGAAGGATCAGTCAGACTGGTGAAGGGACACCCAGACTGGTGAAGGGTCAGTCAGACTGGTGAAGGATCAATCTGACTGGTGA
>JAHRHZ010000099.1:4861350-4883024 GCA_024137785.1 Ginglymostoma cirratum
GGGGCACCCAGACTGGTGAAGGGTCAGTCAGACTGGTGATGGGACACACAGACTGGTGAATGGTCAGCCAGACTGGTGAAGGGTCAGTCACACTGGTTATGGGACACTCAGACTGGTGAAGGGTCAGTCAGACTGGTGAAGGGGCACCCAGGCTGGTGAAGGGTCAGTCAGACTGGTGAAGGATCAGTCAGATTGGTGAAGGGGCACTCAGACTGGTGAAGGGTCAGTCAGACTGGTGAAGGGTCAGTCAGACTAGTGATGGGACACACAGACTGGTGAAGGGTCAGTCTGACTGGTGAAGGGTCAGTCAGACTAGTGATGGGACACACAGACTGGTGAAGGGTCAGTCTGACTGGTGAAGGGTCAGCCAGACTGGTGAAGGGTCAGTCACACAGGTGATGGGACACCCACAGTAGTGAAGGGTCAGCCAGACTGGTGAAGGGTCAGTCACACTGGTGATGGGACACACAGACTGGTGAAGGGTCAGTCACACTGGTGAAGGGTCAGTCACACTGGTGAAGTTCCCACCACCTATCTGACAAACTTTGGAATTTTCAAATTTGCCCCAAAACGTTCCGAGGTCAGAAAAATAAAACAATTGTTCGTACCTCAAAGTGTTGTGAATCTTTGAAAATCTGGACCCCAGACAGGCCTGGATGCTGAGTGGTGCAGGAGCTGATGGTAAAGACAGTCAAACTGGAAAGTGGTACACACTAGTCCGACTTGTGTAAGTCATGTTAAAGGTCCAGAGCAGCATACTCACTTTTGGTCTTACTGATATCTTACTGTCTTTATTTCCTCTGGGACTCCTGCTCCTCCATTATATAAACTTATTTTGAGTTTTTCATTTTCTGAACACACTAAACTGGTGGCTGATACGACGATCAGCAGTGCTGACCAACGTTTAATAAACAAGAAGTCTGAAAGTGTTGGAGAAACTCAACACGTCTGGCAGCATCTATGGAGAGAGAAACAGAGTTAATGTTTCCAGTTCAGTTCAACTCTTCTTCAGAACCAGTCAATATTATCACCACAGAGGCTGTTCTGGTGTTTGTTACAAACATACCTTCACATTAGGCACCAGCTTCTT
The DNA here is from genome assembly GCA_024137785.1 of Ginglymostoma cirratum. Classification (NCBI taxonomy): domain Eukaryota; kingdom Metazoa; phylum Chordata; class Chondrichthyes; order Orectolobiformes; family Ginglymostomatidae; genus Ginglymostoma; species Ginglymostoma cirratum. Next base: position 4,862,441 of record JAHRHZ010000099.1, read on the forward strand.
GAACTATATTGGGCTTGGACACAATGTTTTTCTCTAGCAGTTAGATGGGTCCTAGAGTCCAGGAGGATCCCTGCTTTCGTGGATAAATATCCACACCTAAAATAAGTCTACACTTCAGCTGGAAATCCTCACACAGTGGTGATCAAATAAGGCTACAATTGGTCTCAACTCACCTTCTAATCTCTCCCTTGGTCAACTCAAATCTCAAAGTGCAAATCTCAGCTCCAGGACATCTCTGCAGGAGTTCCTCAGGGCAGTGTCCTGGGCCCAACAATCTTCAGCTTCTTCATCAATGACCTTCCCTCCATCATAAGGTCAGAACTGGGGATATTCGCCAAAGATTGCACAATGTTCAGCACCATTCCCAACTGCTCAAAACTGAACCGGTCCATGTTCAAATGCAACCTGATCTGGACAATATCCAGGCTTGGGCTGACAAATGGCAAGTAACACCCGTGCCAGGCAAATGCCAGGCTATGACCATCACCAATAAGAGCTAATCTAACCACTGCCCCTTGTCATCATCACTGAATCCCCCACTATCAACATCCTTGGAGTTACTATTGAGCAGAAACTCAACTGGACTCACCACATAAACACAGTGGCTACAAGAGCCGGTCAGATGCTAGGAATACTGCGGCGAGTAACTCACCTCCTGACTCCTCAAAGCCTGTCCACCATCTACAAGGCACAAGTCAGGGGTGTGATGGAACACTCCCCACTTGCCTGGATGAGTGCAGCCCCAACAACACTCAAGAATCTTGATACCATCCAGACCAAAGCAGCTCGCTTGGTTGGCACCGCATCCACAAATATTCACTCCCTCCCCCACCGATAGTCAATAACTAACCCCATTTTCCTGAGCACTTCCGTTAGCCCTGCACACTTTTCCTTTGCAAAGCCCACTCCCTTTTGAAATGATGATGGAATCTGCTCCAACAGCTTCTATGATGGTTCTTCCCAGTTCATAGCAATCCACTACATGAAATAATGTTTTGCTCACCTCTGTCTGCTTATTTTTCTGATTAAATTAAAGTGATGTGAACATATTCATCATCTCATCGTTCTCTTGTTGCCATTGGATTAATGGGAATGAGTAATGATTAATGGATCCAGAAAAAAGGATACACTGGGAAATTAGAATCAGACCAAACGGTGTAGCTGAGATGCAGGGGCTATGTTGAATCCGCTCGCTGCAATGTTCAAGGTGATATAGTTACCTAACCTTGGGTTACATTAGAGAAATTTGGTTTGTAGGTCAGTAGGACTTTGCGTGAAGGCGGGCTTTCATTGATTTGAACATGCCTCACATAGACCCAGGTGCCACCCAGGTGGAGAGTGTTGTTAAGAAGGCGTATGATGTGTTAGCTTTCATTATTAGAGGGATTGAGTTCAAGAACCGTGAAGTTATGCTCCAGCTATACGAAAGCCTGGTTTGGCCACATCTGGAGTATAGTATCTAGTTCTGGTTGCTTCATTACAGGAAAGATGTGGAAGCGTTGGAAAAAGTGCAGAGGAGATATACCAGGATGTTGCCTGGAATGGAAGGAAAGTCTTACGAGGAAAGGTTGAGAGCGCTAGGGCTTTTCTCTTTAGAACAACAAAAGATGACAGGTGACTTGATAGAGATGTACAAAATGATCAAAGGTATAGATAGAGTGGACAGCCAGAGACTTTTTCCTAGGGTGGAGGTAGCTATTACGAGGAGGCATACTTTTAAAGTGAGTGGAGGTAGGTATAGGGGAGATGTCAGAGGTAGGTTCTTTACTCAGAGAGTGGTAGGGGGTGTGGAATGCATTGCCAGAGAGGGTAGTGGAGTCGGCCTCGTTAGGGGCATTTATGCGGCTATTAGGCAGGCACATGGATGATAGTATAAGGTAAGGGTGGAGGTTAGATAGACGTTAGGTTTAGGGTAAAAGTTCGGCACAACATCGTGGCCGAAGGGCCTGTACTATTCTGTGTTCTATGTTCTATAGACGATCAGCTCTCTGACAATCAGGACCCAATATTAATCTCAGACAGCTTCTGAGCTAGGGCTGAGAGGAAAGGAGAGTCAATGTAGGTGGAATTGAAAGGACTAGACACAGAGGTCAACACAGGGTCACTATTACATGACCGTGATACATTATTCCAATGTACTGTGATACATTATTGCATGACACTGGAATTATTGCTGGATAGAGTCAGAAGGGATGTACTTTCTCCCCCAGAGGCTGGAGTAAAAAACCTGTTGTTTTCACCAAGCAAGGAGCTGCAGAGCTGACCAGCAGAAGCAATGCAACTGGGTCTTAGATGCAATACAGGAAGTAGTTTAATGACCTAACCAGATCAGGAAAAGCGAGAACATTGCCAATTCACCAACCTCCTGTGCTTTAAGCTCCTCATTCCCCTCGGACTTGCTAAGCAGTCGCCATGGCATCCCTGCTCACAGCCATAGAGTCTGTTCATAGAATCATGGAATCTCTACAGTGTGGAATCAGGTCCTTCGGCCCAACAAGTCCACACCGACCCTCAGGGCATCCCACCCAGACCCATCCCCATAATCTACGCATCCCTGAACACTACGGGCAATTTAGCATGGCCAGTCCACCTAACCTGCACATCTTTGGACTGTGGGAGGAAACCAGGGCACCCAGGGGACACACACTCAGACATAGGGAGAAGGTGCAAAATCCACACAGACAGTCGCCCAAGGATGGAACTGAACCCAGGCTCCCGACGCTGTGAGGCAGCAGTGCTAACCACTGAGCCACCATGCCACCCCAAAGCACAGGCAGCGCTGGGATTTGAAACCAGAAACTAGGTGCGTTAACCAGCTCAGCCACTCGTTGAGAGCCCTGCATGCCTGGTCACAGATCCTGAACCTTGTTGGGGCTGTTGTGCAGAAGGAGAAGAGAAAGCAGCATCAGTAACTTATAGGGGCACTGACCGATGTGCCACACAAACTCTGCACAACAGGTTGACAGAATGGAGATGAATCACTAGCTAATTGGTGAAACAACACTTTACAAGAATGCCTACCATGGAGACAGTGACTATTTCCACAATGATTCAAGCATGGCTCTCAACAGAGTCCATGACCATGCAGAACGTGGATACTAACATGTAAACGGGATGATCTGGATTTTCCCTGGACTTTCATGCATGACTGATCGGCACCAGCCAGGTGGTGACAGAGGCACTGATCAAGTTAAAAAGAGGCATGGAAATGAGAACTGCACTCAGAGCACTCCCAGGTCTGAGTGGGTTCTCACCCATTACTCAGTGCCATACACACTGCCCGGTCTCCTGACAGCCGAGCCTGCCTCTGAAAGTGAACCTAACTGCATCAAGGTCTTGTTCTTGGAGCTTCAATACTCAGAGACTGCTGGCTAAAAGCATCTCAGGAGCTGGATTAGAACAGCTCTTCCTCTGCGCAAACCAAACAGGATGTAGCGTGTGAAAGGAATAGAGACTTAAGTCAAGGAAATGTAATTCCCCATAGGAATGCAGACGAGTGTTTTGTACAGCTTTCTACTCTATTTCTTCTATTTTATATTGTGTTACAATCCTGGATCAGAGTGCCAAAGTTATGTTATGACCTGGCTAAAGCCCAGTTACCTTTCTGCGTAAAATAGAGTTTAGACATTTTACACAAAGGTGTGAGGTAAATGGGTTTTGCTAAGAGAGTAAAGATACAAGATTCTGTGGGTTTGAATAAACAAAAACAAAGTTTCTTTCACAAAGTTAGAACTTACAATTGACAATACACAGCCAACTTGTTTCTAACACCACACTCCCCCCTCCCTCCCTATAACGTGTGGTAAAGGTGGGTGATCGATTGTGATCAAACAGCTCACAGACAACATTAAATAGAAAAGTCAATCAAGATGGGTCCCACAGAGTTCCCAGCAAGTTCCCCAGATGTTAATGATATTGAGATACGCACAGCTGAAAGGGGGACATGGGTGTGGGGTCTAGACAGTTAAATCCTTTTGGATGAGGAACACTGGCTTTGATAGCCAGCTTCATTTGGCTCCTGGTCCACTCTATTCCCAGTGTGGGGTTTACCATCATCAGAATTGTTGATGGGGAGAAAACTGAAGACTTAACTCCCTACTCTGACCAAAGAGGCCGACTCCATAGCTGAGTCCTTGACTGTACAGTGTACAGTCTTTATAAAGAAGAGAAGTCTTATTAGCAGCAGCAAGCTATTACATAATAAACGTGTGGCTAACACACGTAGGCCCTGGGTTACTGGATAAGGGACTTCAATACAATTTGTCTAACCGTGAGTGGACCAGCAGCAATTGTACATTGTTCATAAAACTGAGGTGGGGGGGAGGTGCTATACAGAGGACTGCTGTCATTGTTGTCCACTAACATTTGACTGGGACAAACCCAAAGACCAACGTCATGATGGTAACATTTGACAGAGCAGGCACAGACAAGATCAGATTTATTGACAAGCCATCAATCTGCCAAGGTCCAAAGAGAACACAAAATGGAAAGACAGTGAAACCTATGACCACCTGAATGTTGAAGTCAGGGATTTGAGGCGAGATGAGGTATTGTTAAAAAGGAGAGTCATTGAGTCATACGGCACAGAGACAGGTCCTTCGGTCCACGCCGAACATTATCCAAAACTAAACTAGTCCCACCTGTCTGCTCCTGGCCGATATCCCTTCAAACCTTTCTTATTCATGTTCTTATCCAAATGTCTCTTAAACATAGTAACTGTACCCACATCCAACACTTCCTCTGAAAGTTCATTCCACACACAAACCACTCTCTGCGTAAAAATGTTGCACCTCATGTGTTTTTTAAATCTTTCTCCTCTCACCTTAAAAATATGTCCCCTAGTTTTGAAATCATTCACCCCAGGGAAAAGACGCCTACCATTCACCTCATCTATAGCCCTCATGATTTTATAAACCTCTAAAGGCCACCCCTCAACCTCCTATGTTCCAGTGAAAAAGGTCCCTGTCTATCCAGCCTCTCCTTACAACGCAAACTGTCCATTTTCATGTCTCTATAAACATTAACTAGAGAAAAAAGGTTTTGGGATAGATGTTATATGAGGTAATGCTTCTGAAAGAGTTAATTCTGAGGTTGAATTTGTCTGACACATTCTGAAGATATGACACAGTCTCTGGACAGCGAAACAGTTAGTCATACACAAGGTCGCAATGGACACACATGTAATGTAGCCAATCCCTGATGTTTGTAATTCTGCATCACCAGCGTCTGTTAATTGTCCCCTTTTCGTATCGTGCAATAATCAATACCCTTTAGTGAAAGACTAGTGCATCTTCCTGCAGTCCCTATCTCTGGGCCAGAAGGGACAGGCTCATGACCCACTCCCCTGGAGGTGTGCAGCAACATCCCTGAACAGGTTGATTAAAATAACTAGAAAGAGGATTGGTGATAGCAGAGTACCCCGAACAAGAAGTTGGGTAATCAGAGCTCCATGCGACAAAACAGACTGTTTACAACCTCAGCATGAAAAATGAGCCGCTCACCACCTTATCACTAACAGCGACTATTCCCACAATCTTAACAATGACACACACCCCACTACAGCTCCACTGCTGTTCCTGAAACACTTATCCATGCCGTTTGTTTGTAAATTCCTAATTTTCTCCCGAAATTCCTCTCATCTTGATACCTTCTGCAAACATGAGGAATCAGTTGCCAATGTCTGAAATGCCTTTAAATCCACTTCACTATTAGCCCTGGGCTCACTATTCTACACTGGCTCAGTTTTACAATTCTGATCCTTGTTTTCACACCCCACTATCTCTATAATGTCCCTTAGCCTGAAAAGCCACACAGTACCCCTCCAATTCTGCCCTTCCGAGCACCTCTGGTTTTAACTGCTCCACCGTGGGGACCCACAACTTCAAGTTGCCAAGATCCCAAGCTCTGGAATTATCTGACTGCAAATCTCTTGCCTCTCCACCTCCTTTTGAACAGTCCCTTAAATCAACAATCTCTTTGACCAAACTTGTAGCCATCTGTCCCAATATAGCCTCAATACCACATTTGGTCTTAGAATGCTGCTGCAAAATGCCTTGGGGCGTTCGGGCGCTATATCAATACAAATGGTTGGTTGTTTATGTTTGGGGGAGAAAACCTGAATAAACACACTGTCCATCAAGGGAAATGTTCACCCCCCCCCCCCCACCGCCACACACAGAGACACACACACACACACGGACACACTCACAGCCACACACACGCACACAGACACACATAAGCAAACACACACATAGACACACACACACAGAAAAACACAGACACACACACGCACACAAAGAAAAACACAGACACACACACAGGCACACACACACACAGACAAACACATACACACCCCGACACACAGACACACACACTCACACGCATAGACACACAAATAGACACACGCACGTATACACACACACACACACACACGTACACACAGAGACACACACAGGCAGACACACGCACGTACACACACACACGTGCATACACAGATGCATGCACACATGCTTACACACACACACACACAGAAAAACACAGACACACATACAGACACACGCATACACACGCACACACACACATGCACACACGCACACACACACAGACACACACACATGTACACACAGAGATATACACACACAAACACACACGCTAACATAGACACACACACGTACACACAGACACACACACAAACGCGCGGACACACACACACGTGCGCGTACACAGACGCACGCACACATGCTTACACACACACACAGAAAAACACAGACGCGCACACACACACAGACACACGCATACACACACACATGTACATACAGAGATAGACACACACGCTAACACAGACAGACACACACACTCAGAGACACAAACACACAGCTGCCCTGCACTCTAAGCTCAGTCAATCAACGTAATGCTCAGTGTGTTACACAGACACATGGCCCAGGGGCATCAATCACTTCATTGAGCCACAGTGCACTGCCTTGAGTTCCATTCAAGGTGAACTGTTCCACCATGTGGCCACACCGAGAACTGACAAAACTCAAGTCTGGATCAGAAACTTTGCACCAGTTACGTTTTTTTTGCTGATGACAGTGATCTCAGATTAATCGCTGTCAAAGAGAACAAGCTGATACTAATTGACAGCAGCTGGTGCCAGAAACAAGAGTAGCGGCAGATTAAATAAATATTGGAGCTAACTCAGGAACCGGAGTAACAGGTTTTAGGTATCCATGTACCTTAGCTCACTCTGGCCACTACCATTGTATGAGGAGAACCCCCAGACATCTCTATAGAGGCGGATTAGACATTGAGCAGAGATCTGGGGCACAGGCATGTATGTTATGATGTAAAAAAAAACTTGCATTTAAGTAGCGCCTTTCACAACCTCAGGATGCCTCTTGATGCTGTAGGGCTGTAATACAGGAATCATGGCAGCTAGTTCCCCAGCAGTAATGTGGGAATCTTTCCTCACTGCTGCTTTTTGTTGGCAAAGACACAGGATAGGATTCCCCTGAGTTTCTTTGAACAGTGGCATTGGGGTTTTGATGCTCCTCCATGAGAGGGCAGATGGGATCCTCAGTTTAACACCTGGTCTGAACCAGATGCTGGCAAACTAGCCCCTCCCTCCTGTGATTTGCTACACATCTCTGTCATGGGGTACAGCCCAGAGGTGAGAGGACTGGAAATGCACAGTCCATAAACTCCTCTCTATGGGCTCTCAACCTCATAGGGTGCTTCCTACATGAACTGAATAGAAACCATTCCTTTATTGGTTCATAAGGCTGACTTTTCCAGGACACTGCAGGCTAGTTCTAACTTGCTGAGGTCAAACAGATCTCTACTAGTGCTACCTTCTCCGGAGCATGGTCCTACTCACTGAGAGAGAATCATACAATCCCTACTGTGTGGAAGCAGCCCATTTGGCCTACTGAGTCCATGCTGACCCTCCGAAGAGCATCCCACCAACACCCACCTCCCTCAGCCCCCATTTCCCATGGCTAACCCACCTAGACCTACACATCTCTGGACACCACGAGCAATTTTCCATGGCCAATCCACCTAACCTGCACATCTTGGGACTGTGGGAGGAAACCGGAGCACCCGGAGGAAACCCGCACAGACACGGGGAGAATGTGCAAACTCCACACAGACAGTCGCCCGAGGATGGAATCAAACCTGGGTCCCTGGTGCTGTGAGGCAGCAGCGCTAACCACTGAGCCACCATGGCTTGATACCCCTTCAGTTGTAAATTTCCTGGTCAGATTCAACTTCAAGGATTGGGTTCAGTTCTGGACTCTGGCCTTCTCAGAAGAGGGTGTATAGATACAGAATAATACCGGGTAGGTCATGAGGATCTGTCGGGAGGCAGTGTACATCGGTAATGTCACTGGACAAATAATCCAGAGGCCAAGGCCTATAATCTAGCAACATGATAGTAGGGCTTTGAAAGGGAAACCACAGTATACACAGAGCCATGTACCGTACAGCACACAGACCTATGGAATCCCTTGTCCCTGGCCAACCTAATGTACTTCCTCCCTCTATGTGGTACAACCCCTACTATACATAGTCCTGGTCAACTCATTGAAAGCAACATGTTTGGACACAGAAGCTGCAAAACATTCAGGATGCTGTATCAGGAGGGACAATGGTGCATCACCATCACCCAACACATTGTCCCCCACATCCCCACCCTGCTTCCACATGGTGCCCAGACTCTCAATGCAGACACGGAGCTTTACCTGTGACTGCGAAGGTGCTGCTGGATGGTGTGACAATGTCACTCAGAGAGGCTATGACTAGATTCACAGTTAAAGCACATAAAGTTATACACAATTTCAGAGCCATTTACAGTCCAGTGTCACCCATCACAAAAGTAGTGATCAATAAATGTTCTTCCTCCTCTCCCTCCCTCCATGTCTCAGTCACTCCTTGGTTCCGCAGCTGGTGGGGGAGGAGGGGGGCAGTGTAGGGGTGGATGGTGGATGGAGCTCGCTCACCTGTGGAGCCCGTTGGCCCTGGAAGGTTGGTCGGGCAGACACTTGTGTCTGGATGGTCCAGACATGCCAAGAGCCTTCTGGACAGGGGCAAGTGGACAGTCCTCAGCCTGAGCTTCCAAAGGACAGAGGGGGGCAGCAGGCCAAAAGGAAGTGGAAGCCCTGGCTACATCTGGAGTGGCCCAAGTGAAAAACTGGGGTGGGGGTACTTGCGCTTGGATCTGGCTGGATCCTATTTCCTCTGAGGCCTTGGTTATTTTCACCCTCAGAAGTGGAGGAGGTGCCTTAGAAACATAGAGAATAGGAGCAGGAATGGACCATTCGGCCTCTCAAGGCTGATCATCAAGCTCCTACCTTCGCCCATATCCCTTGATCCCTTCAGCCACAAGAGTTGTAAATACATCCTTCTTGAAAGCACACTATGTTTTGGCCTCAAACACTTTCTGTGGCTGTGAATTCCACAGGCTCACCACTCTCTGGGTGGAGCAATTTCTCCATCGACCAAAATGGTTTACTCCTTATCCTTAAACAATGACCCCTGGCTCTGAGCTCCATCAGGAACTTCCTTCCTGCATCTAACCATCATAGGACTATGAGATCCCCCTTTATTCCATGATAAGAACATAAGGTATAGGAGCAGAATTGGGCCATTCAGTCCATTGAGTCTGCTGCACCATTCAATCATGGTTGATGTGTTTCTCAAAACTATTCTCCTGCCTTCTCCCCATAACCCTTGATCCCCTTACCAATCAAGAACCTATCTATCTCTGTCTTGAATTGACTCAATGCCTTGGCCTCCACAGCCCTCTGCAGCAATAAGTCCACAGATTAACCATCCAGTGGCTGAAGAAATTCCTCCTCACCTTAGTTCTAAAGGGTCACCACTTCACTCTGAGGCTGTGCCCTTGGATCCTAGTCTCTCCTACCCGTGGAAACGTCTTCTCCACGCCCACTCCATCCAGGCCTCTCAATATCCTGTAGGTTTCAATGAGATATCTCCACAACCATCTAAACTTAAGTACAGATGCAGAGTCCTCAATCACTCCTCATATGATAAGCCCTTCATCCCTGGGATCATTCTTGTAAACCTCCTCTGGACTCCTCCAACACCAGCACATCCTTCCTTAGATATGGGGCCCAAAACTGCTCACAATATTCCAAATGTAGTCTGACCACAGCCTTATACAGCCTGAGCAGTCCAGCTGTTCTTGTTTTCTAGCCCTTTTGAAACGAATACTAACAGTGCATTTGCCTTCCTGACTGCCAAACAAACCTGCATGTTAACCTTAAGAGAATCCTGAACTCGGACTCCCAAGTCACTTTGTGTTTCAGATTTCTGAAGCCTTTCCCTGTTTATAAAATCCTCTATGCCTCTATTTTACCAATCAAAGTGCCTAACTTCACACTTTTACACATTGTATTCTATCTGCCATTTCTTTGCCCACTCTCCCACCCTGTCCAAGTCCTTCTGCAGCCTCCCCGTTGCTTCACCGCTACCTGTCCTTCCACCTATTTTTGTATCATCTGCAAACCTAGCAATAATGCCCTCAGTTCCTTCATCCAGGTCATTAATGTATAACATAAATAGTTGTGGTCCCAACACTAACCTTCCAGAACTCCACTAGTCACCAGCTGCCATCCTTTATCCCTACTCTCTGCCTTCAGTCAGTCAGCCAATCCTCTATCCATGCCAGTACCTTGCCCCTAACACTATGGACTCTTACCTTATTTAGCATCCTCCTGTGTGACACCTCGCCAAAGGCCTTCTGGAAATCTCAATAGACCACGTCCACTGCCTCTTCTTTGTCTAACTTGTTCATTATCTCCTCAAAGAATTCTAACATATTTGTCAGGCATTATCTCCCCTTGACAAACCCATGCTGACACAGCCCTATTTTACCATGCACTTCCAGTACTCTGCAATCTCATCGTTGATAACGGACTCTTAAAATCTTGCCAAGATCAGGCTAACCGGCCTAAAGTTTCCTGTCATCTGAAAGATCGCCACCAAACCCTCCATAATCTTCTCAGCTATCTCCTTCACAACTCTGGGGTGTTGTCCATCTGGGTCTGGGTGACTTCCCCACCTTCAGACCTTTCAGCTTCCCCTGCACCTTCTCCGAAGTGATGGCCACTACACTCACCTTTGCCCCCGATTCTCTTGAAGCTCTGATACACTGACTATGTCAAAAGTGATGCAAAGTACCTAGTCAATTCCTCCGCCATTTCTTTGCTCCCCCATTATTATTTCTCCAGTGGCCCAATGTCCATCCTTGCCTCTGTCTCACCTTTTATTTATCAAAGAAAACTCTTGCAATCTTCTTTTACAATACTAGCAAGCTTATGCTCATGTTTCATCTTCTCCCTCCTTATCACCTTTTTTAGTTGTCCTCTGCCGCTTCCCAATCCTCTAGATTCCCACTAATCCTCACCACATTATATGCTTTTTCTTTCCTTTTATGCTATCCCTGACTTCCCTTGTCAGCCATGGTTGCCTCATCCTCCCCTTAGTGTTTCTACTTCCTTGGGATGAATTTCTGCTGTACCTCTTGAATTATTCCCAGAAACTCCTGCCGTTGCTGCTCCACCATTTTCCCTGCTAGACTCCCCTACCAATCAACTCTGGCCAGCTCCTCCCTCATATCTTTGTAGTTACGTTTATTCCATAGTAATTCCGTTACATCTCATTCCAGCTTCTCCCTTTCAAACTACAGGGTGAATTGCATCATATGATGGTCACTGTCCCCCTAGGGGGTTCCTTTACCTTAAACTCCCAAATAAAGTCAGCCTCATCACACATCACCAAATCCAGAATTGCCTGTTCCTGAGAGGGCTCTAAAACAGACTGCTCCAAAAAATACCCTATCTTGTAGACACGCCACAAATTCCTTTCCTTGAGGTCAGCTACCAACCTGATTTTCCCAGTCCACCGGCATGTTGTACGCCCCCGTTATTATTGTAACAGAGCCTTTCTCACATGCCTTTTCTATCTCCTTATTTATTTTCTGCCCCACAACCTGACTACTGCCAGCAGATCTATACAGATTTCTCTTTCTTCCATCGTGGCTCCTCAGCTCTACCCACACAGATTCTACTCCTTCTAAAGCTTTATTCCTCTTGCCATCGATGTAATGTCATTTCTTACTAACACGCCCTCTTACCAATCTGCGTCTCCTTGGGTATTTAGTCCCAGCCCTGATCCCCTTTGCAGCCACATCTCTGTGATACCCACAGCATCGTACCTGCCAATTTCAATCTGTGCTACAAGCTTATTCACCTTGTTTCATGTACGGCACACATTTAATTACAACACCCTCAGTCCCACATCTCTCATAGTTGTCCCCTTATTTGCTGTGCCTGAACTTAGATTCCTGACCCTTTCCATACTCTCTGTCCTATTACTTTTTCTGGAAGTTTTCACAACCACTGATGAGCACCCACTCCTTTAATTTTTCCCTAATTTTCCAGGCAACTGAACCCCACCCTCACTATTTAGTTTGAAGCCCTATCTACAGGCCTAGTTATGTGATTTGCCAGGACTCTGGTCCCAGCATGATTCAGGTGCAGCCCCTCCCACTGGAACAGCTCCGTCCTTCCCCAGCACTGATGCCAACGTCCCCCGAATTCCAACCTGTTTCTTCCCCAGCAATCTCTGAGCCATGTGTTTACATCTTTAATCTTGTTGACCCTGTGCCACTTTGCTAATGGCTCATGTAGTAATCCAGAGATTGTTACCTTTTTGGCTCTGCTCTTTAATTTAGCCCCTAACTGCTCATATTCCCTCAGCAGAGCCTCCTTCTACCAAAATCATTGGCACCTACACAGACCACGACAACTGGACCTTTCCCCTCCCTCTCCAAGTTCCTCTGGAGCCCAGATGAGAGATCCTGAACCCAGGCACCAGGCAGGCAACACAGCTTTCGGGAATCTCGATCTTGGACACAGGGAACAGTGTCTATTCCCCAACTATACTATCCCCGACTGCAACTGTATTTCTCTTTTCTCCCCCCTCTCTTGAATGTCGCCCTGCATCACGGTGCAATGGCCAGTTTGCTCATCCTCCCTACAGCCTGCAATCCCATCCACACAGGGAGCGGGAATCCCAAACCTGTTAGATAGGCTCAAGGGCTCAGGCTCCTTCAGCACAGCCTCCTGGATCCCTCTACCTTCCTCACTGGTCGTCACACTCTCCTGTCCCCGACCATTGACTGAATCTGAGGTAGTTTATCTAAGGGGTGTGACTGCCTCCTGAAACACAGAGCCCAGGTCTCTCTGTCTCTCTCTCTGTCTCTGTCTCTGTCTCTCTGTCTCTCTGTCTCTCTGTCTCTGTCTCTCTGTCTCTCTCTCTCTGTCTCTCTCTCTCTCCCCCTCCCTCCCTCCCTCTCTCCCTCTCTCCCTCTCTCCCTCTCTCCCTCTCTCCCTCCCTCCCTCTCTCCCTGATGCGTCGCAGTGTTTGAAGTTCAGACTCCAGCTCATCAACTCTGAGCCGGAGTTCCTTAAGCAACCAGCACCTGCTACAGATGTGGTCACTATGAACCACAAATGGGATCCACCAGCTCCCACATCATGCAGTTACAACACATCGCCTGGCCCTGCATTTCTACTTTATTTACTTAGTTCTTAATTTGACTTTTAAAATTTCGCACTGGTCTTTTAGTTTCTAGCATGCAAATAGTCCCCTATTTGCCTTCAATCTGAAAATAACCTATAATAGTTAGTCAAATTAGTAGCTATTACCAGTCAATGAATGTACGGGTTTCCTGCGATGTCACCTTTTGTGCTTGGCCCCTGATCTTGGGCTTTAATTTATTTTGTTAAAAGAAACCTTACAAACTACCAGCCAAAAACAAAGCACCTCATCCCATCTCCATCGAACTCCCACACTGCCTCCAAATTCCCGAAACCGTATCCTTATTCAGGCTGTGTCTCAATCCATATGGGATCTCTCCTTCCTGACTGAGCAAGCCCTAGTGATCGTATGCTTTTAAACAGGCCCTTTCTTCTAAACTCCAGTGAATACAATCCTAACCAACTCAATCTCTCCGTACGTCAGTCCTGCCATCCCAGGAATCAGTTTGGTAAACCTTCTCTGTACTCTTTCTGTGGCAAGAACATCCTTCCTCAGATAAGGAGACCAAAACTACACACGGTACTCCAGGTGTGGCCTCACCAATGCCCTGTATAATTGCAGCAAGACATCCTTGTTCCTGTACTCAAACCCTCTCATTATGAGGGCCAACATACGGTTTGCCTTCTTTACTGCCTGCTGCTCCTGCACACTTACTTTCAGTGACTGGTGCACAAGGACACCCAGCTCTCGTTGAACATTCCCTTCTCTCAATTTACAGCCATTCAAATCATAATCTGCCTTCCTACTTCTGCTACCAAAGTGTATAACCTCACAATCACCCACATTATACCAAAACTGTCCTGCATTTGCCCATTCACTCAGCCTGTCCAAGTCACACTGCAACATCTCTGCGTCCTCTTCACAGCTCACCCTTCCATCCAGCTTTGTGTCATCTGCAAATTTGGAAATATTACATTTAGTTCCCTCAACTGAATAGTTAACATATATTGTGAATAGTTGGGATCCCAGTACCAATCCCTATCGTACCCCATTAGGCTCATTGCCTGCCATTCAGAAAAAAGACCCATTTGTTCCTACTCTTTGTTTCCTGTCTGCTAAACAATTTTCGAGCCATCTCAAAACACCACTCCAATTCCAATGGGCTTTCATTTTACAGATTCATCTCTTCTGTGGGACTTTGTCAAGAGCCTTTGAAAGCTCAAATAAACCACATCCACTGGTTCCCCTGATCATCTCTGTTAGTTACATCCTTGAAGAATTCCAGTAGATATGTCAAACAGAAAATCCCTTTTGTAAATCCATGCTGGCTGTACCTGATTCTATCACTGTTTTCTAACTGCAATCACTCTTCATCTTGATGAAAAATACTATCATGTTGTGGTAGCTCATCTCACAACTATATGGCCAAACATTTCTTTCTCATTGCATAGTACCCAATCTATCTTGGCCTGTTCTGTAATTGGTTCCACAATGTGTTAGTGTAGAAACCATCCTGTATACGCTCCAGGAATTTCTCCTCTACGGTATTGTGACTAATTTTATTCACCCAAACTCTTTTCTCCCTGCCTCCCATTTTAAATGATGGGGTTAAACGAGCTACTCTTCAGTCTAAAGAATCCTAGAAGATAACCACTAATGTATCCACTATTTCTAGGGCCACTAATACGAATACAGATTTGCTTCAGTTCCTCCCTCTCACTAAACCCTGTGTTCCCCATCTGTTCTGGTGTGTTTATGAAGGCAGAAGCCAGTATGAATTTAGTTCATCAGCCATTTCTTTATAATTCCCCTTTATAAATTCCCCCATTTCTAACTGTTAGGGAGCTACATTAATTTTCACCAATCTTTTTCTCTTTACTTACCTATATAAACTCTATATAGTCTGTTCTTATGTTCCCTGCAAGCTTACTCTTACACTCTTTCTAATCAATCCCATGATCCTCCTTTGATGAGTTCGAAACTATTCCCAACCCACAGGTCTATTGCATTTTCTTGCCAAAATGTATGCCTTTTTTGCATCTAATATTATCTCTAACTTCCCCTGTAGGTCATGGTTTGCCACTGTTCTCTTTGCAGTCTTGCACCAGACATGAATAAACAATGTTTATAGTTCACCCATTTGCTGTTTGAATGTTTGCCATAGCCTATCAACTGTAATTCTTTTCAGTAATATATCCCAATCCATCATAGCCAACTCATACCTCATACTATTGTGGTTTCCCTTATTAAAATTCAGAACCCTAGCCTCAGAATCAACTTCCTCACTCTTCATCTTGATGAAGAATACTATCATGTTGTGGTAGCTCATCCTCAAGGGGTGTCTCACAAATACATGACCTTTCTCATTGCATAGTACCCAATCTATCTTGGCCTGTTCTCTAGATGGTTCCACAATGTGTTGGTCTAGAAACCATCCTGTACACGCTCCAGGAATTCCTCCTCTATGCTTTTGTGACTAATTTTATTCACCCAAACTCTTTGCAGGTCAAAGTCACCCATAGTTACAGATGTTTCTTTGTCACTTGCATCTCAGATTTCCTATTTTAATGCCATTCCCAATGTCATCACTACAGTTTGGAGGTCTGTAAACCACTCCCACAAATGTTATGTGCCCTCTGGTGTTTCTCAATTCCAACCACACAGATCCTACATTGTCTGAGCTAATATTCTTTCCTTAATATTATGTTTACTATCTCTTTAACCAGGAGTGCTACTCCGCCACCATTTCCTTTTCATCTGTCCGTCCTAAATACTGAAAACTCCTGGATGTTCCATTCCCATCCTTGGTCACCCGGCAACCAAGTCTCTGTAATCCCATTCATACCCATTTCCTTCTGGGGAACTGGGGCATTTCACCGCAAAGGCAGTGGTTATGGCTGCCTTCTCCTGGGGTGGCAGAAAGGGAGGGGACTGAGTGAGGTACAAGTCTGTGGCATGGCTGTATTCAGTGCTGGTGCAGGTGGGTGAAAGGTGGTGAGGTGTTCTGAGAGAGCGAGGAGTCAGTATGGAGGGCATGTGGGGTTAGTGGTGTGGTTGGTTGCGGGGGGGGGGTGGTGAGAGCGAATGAGGAAAGATGTTGTAGGCAGTTGTGAGAGTAATAGAGTACGAGGCTTGGTGGGAGGTAGGTGCAGTAGCAGAGAAATTCACCAAAGATCCTCAAATAGCACCTTCCAAACACACAACCACTTTCATCTAGAAGGACAAGGGCAGCAGAGATATAAGACCATAAGACCATAAGACATAGGAGCAGAGATTAGGCCATTCGGCCGATCGAGTCTGCTCTGCCATTCAGTCATGGCTGATAAGTTCCTCAACCCCATTCTCCCACTTTCTCCCCGTAACCCTTGATCCCCTTGATAATCAAGAACCTGTCTATCTCAGTCTTAAATGTACTCAATGACCTGGCCCCCCACAGCCTTCTGTGGCAGGGAATTCCATAGATTCAACACTCTCTGGCTGAAGAAGTTTCTCCCTATCTCCGTTCTAAAAGGTCTTCCCTTTCTCTAAGGCTGTGCCCTCAGGTCCTAGACTCTCCTACCAACGGAAGCATCTTCCCAACATCCACTCTGTCCATGCCATTCAGTATTCTGTAAGTTTCCATTAGATCCCCCCTCATCCTTCTAAACTCCAATGAGTATAGTCCCAGAGTCCTTAGACATTCCTCATGTGTTAAGCCCAAGAGTCAAGATTGCTGCCTACATATGTTACACTATTCTGACAGTGTGGTTTTAACAATCTACTATGTGGAATCTCCTCCAATCAGAAACTTTCCAAATGGCAATGTTAAACACCAACACCTCCAAATTCTCCTCCAAGTCACTCACCATCCTGACCTGGAAATATATCACTGTTCCTTCACTGTGGCTGGGTCAAAATCCTGGAATTCTATCCTTAATAGCATTGTGGGTCAACCCACAGCTGGTGGACTGCAGCGATCCAAGAGGGCAGCTCACTATCACATTCTCAAGGGGCAACTAGGGACGGGCAATAAATGCTGGCCCAGCCAGCGATGCCCACATCCCACGAACAAATGGAGAAAGTAAAAGATAGAGTAAATGTGAGATGTTGGAGAGAAGATGGTGGCACTTACCTTGGCATAGCAAAGAAGGACAGTGATCCTCTTCCTGTGTTGTGGGTCATTCCTCTGCATCATAGAAGAAGCACAGACCCAGCTGGCGATCTAAGACCAGGATGCCAGGGCCTGGTGGCATGGCGTCCCCTCTTGGTCCTCCTCTCTCCTTGACCAGAACCTCCCGATTCCGGTCAGAGAATCACAGCTCCATCTTCCCCTTCTCCGACATGTTCAGACTCCATCCTTGACTGAGCTGGGCAGCTTCAGAATGCCAGTATTAGTCCAGGTGTTGAGCAGGTGTTTGAAGATGGCACAGGGAATGGCAATCCTTTTTTGTTGGGTACCCACCGAGCAGAGAGTTGATTTGGCAGCAGCTTGTGGTAAAATGGGGCTAGAATCGGATGTGCGAGATGCCATACAGGAATGGTGGCTAACTCTGGTGACACATTTGATAAGATACAGAAAGACAGCTCCCTAGGCCTCACGACAAATAACCCTCCAAGTAACTCAAAACAAGATGGACTTGGCCAAAAACCAAAAGTTTAAGCCTAAGGTCTTTGCTCTGTTGGAGTGAAGGCAGATAAATGGAGTTGAGTTGCAAGTCAGCCATTTCATTAAGTGGTAGAACAGGCATGGGAGGCTCAATGGCCTCTTCTTGTCACGTTCCAAATATTGTTCACACACTGCATTATTGGTCAGTCTTTTATTGTCTGGAGGATGCTGCACTATCATTTTAGGTTCAAGGCAGGCTGGTCGAGTAGAAAATTCGACTATCTTTAGTCTTAGACTTTAAAGCATCACAGCTTATTGTACATTAATACTAAATATTTATATACACAGTAATCATAGATAAACTGCACTCTGACTTATAGTTACATCAGGGAAGGTCTCATCTATCTGCTCCACGTATTCATGTGCTCTTTCAGTCTTTGTAGTGTAGTCCAGTCCAGCATAGAGTGATCTAACTCTGCTCGCTATTGTACTATTTATACGCAGAGGTATGCAGCTCCATGATATCATTGCAAGGTTGCTTCAGGGTCCTGAAGCTCTGACACAACGGTCAGTACCAGCGGGGGCAGTAACTGGGTGAGTTCACTGAGATGAAACAGCGTAAGAAGCATCTCGTCAAAATGTTATGGGGCAAGCGCTTCAGATGATCCAAATTTTATCCTAATGCCACCTACTGACGACACCACTGTTGTAGGCCAGATCTCAAACAGCAACAATATAGAGTATAGGAAAGGTTCCACCCTCAGGTGACTGTCTGTGTGGAGTTTGCACGTTCTCCCTGTGTCTGTGTGGGTTCCCTCCGGGTGCTCCGGTTTCCTCCCACAGTCCAAAGATATGCAGGTTAGGGTGGATTGGCCATGATAAATTGCCCAGGGATGTGCAGGTTAGCTGAGTTAGCCATGGGAAAAGCAGGGTTACAGGGATAGATTGAGGGAGTGAATCTGCATGGGATGGTCTTTGGAGGGTCAGTGTGGGCTCGATGGGCCGAACGGTCCACTTTCACACTCTAGGGATACTCTTTGAACTCACTGAGCCTTTGTCTCACTCAGACAATGCACTCATTGTGCTCCCTTATGGTTCCATCTCCCTCCCATGATTCTAGACATTGCCCTTTGGAAAGTTTCTGATTGGAGGAGATTCCACATGGTGGACGGTTGAAACCATACTGTCAGAATAGTGTAACATATGTAGTCAGCAATCTTTTGACTCTTCAACTAAGGGGATCTTCCAGAACTCAGCGTTTGCATTCAGTTTTAAGATAAACATGCTTATCACCAATGTTGCAAATCTATTACTGACAAACTAAATGGGGTGGAGTTTCCTCCTTCTTCGTTTGTTTGACTGAGTTAGATCCACACACAATCTTAGTTCTCTGTTTTTGTTGTGGAACAGCTGTTAGCCTTGAGCACCATTCTGTTGATTCTTTCAGTAAGAATTTTGACCCATGCTGTCCAAGCTAGATTTTAGTTTTTCTCACATCAAAGAATGAGACATTTCCAGGCAATGGGGTCCGCACCTTCTTGTAGAGTAATGATACTCCGGGTTCAATTTGCCGAAACCTTTGAATAGCTTTGGAAATTCTAGCTGAACGTCTCCCCCAATTTCATTCTGAAGTACTCGAAGGGACATAGACAAAAACATGCTCAACAGTGAAGTATTCAGATTCCTAAGGTTATACAGCGGTTCACTGACATTTCAGCCTCTGTGGCTAAGCCTCATGGTAATTTGCACCAAAGGTCTGTACCTCCCAGGCCTTGGAGTTTTGTGTTAGCTGGCCGGACCCTCTCAGGGGCAAGCTGTTAGCCAATATTCAAACAGCTCCTGCTGCAAATTTAAATTCTGTTTTAAAGCCTTGTACTTTCAAGGAGAGGATTCAGAATGTGTTTCACCTCCCCAAGGAATGATATATCTTGAACTTCTTAAATTTCTCTGGAAATGTTCCTTTTGCAGGACTTTTCCACTGTTTTTGAGCTCATGAAATTTGCTATTTACTTGCAATATTTTCGAAGTGTCCCCAAGTGGCCGCAGTTACAGCAAACAACACCCACTGCTGGACATTCAATGCATTGTGAATCCATTTGGAGCCAAACACTGTAAACCTAGGTGGAGAGCTGGACGAACACAACAGGCCGGGCAGCATCAGAGGAGCAGGGAAGTTGACGTTTCGCGTCTGGACCCTTCTTCAGAAATGGGGGAGGGGAGGGGGGCTCTGAAATAAATGGAGAGAGGGGGAGGCAATGATGGAAGGTGGATAGAGGAGCAGATAGGTGGGAGAGAAGACGGACAGATCAAGGAGGCGGGGATGAGAGGGGCTGGTCTTGGGATGAGGTTGGGGGTGGGGAGACTTTGAAGCTCCTAAAGTCCACACTGAGACCATTGGGTTGTAGGGTTCCAAGGCAGAATATGAGGTGCTGC
>JAHRHZ010000099.1:4883424-4913028 GCA_024137785.1 Ginglymostoma cirratum
GCAGCACCTCATATTCTGCCTTGGAACCCTACAACCCAATGGTCTCAATGTGGACTTTACAATCTTCAAAATCTCCCCACCCCCAACCTCATCCCAAGACCAGCACCCCCTCTCGTCCCTGCCTCCTTGGCCTGTCCGTCTTCTGTCCCTCCGATTCGGTCCTCCCATCTCACTGACCAACTCCCACCCCCACTATCTACCTGCACTCATCTTTACTGGCTTCATCCCCGCCTCCTTGACCTGTCTGTCTTCTCTCCACCTGTCTGCTCCTCTATCCACCTTCTATCATAGCCTCCCCCTTTCTCTCTATTTAATTCAGAGACCCCTTCTCCTCCCCCACTTCTGAAGAAGGGTCCAGACCCGAAACGTCAGCTTTCCTGCTCCTCTGATGCTGCCTGGCCTGCTGTGATCATCCAGCTCCATGCCTTGTTATCTCAGACTCCAGGATCGGCAGTTCCTACTATCTCTCATTGTAAAACCTACTATGGTCAATGATGTGGAGGTGCCAATGATGGGGTAGACGAGGTCAGAAGTCACACAACACCAGGTTATAGACCAACAGGTTTATTTGAAATCACAAGCTTTCGGAGCACTACCCCTTTGAAGTGAAGAGATGCACACTGACACAGAATTTATAGGCAGAGAGATCAAAAGATTGTACAAATGGTGAGAGTGGAGTGTTGGCAGTAGGTCTCTGTAGGTGATCAAAAGTGTCAGCAGGTGTGACTAAAGTGTCAACAACTGAATAACAAGTGAAGGGATGACTTATAATTCGATTAAATGAGGCAGAGAGACAATTACAAAAAATTAAAAATAAGGTTGAGCTGGAGACAAACCAAATGACTGGAATAACATGATAAGTATAGGAGTCGCATGCCGAGGGTCTAACTAAAGTAACAAGTAATCCAAAACGGTACAAACTAATTAACGTAGAGAGATCATAACAATTTATCCAGGTGATGGTGATAAAACAGGACAGTAAGGAAGATTTTACAGTTACGCAGCAGTGTGATGGGTCACACGTAGCGCGACATGAACCCAAGATCACAGTTGAGGCCGTCTTTGTGGGTTTAGAACTTGGCTATCAGTTTCCGCTCGGTGACTCTGTGTATCTTGGAGGCCGCCTTGGGGAATGCTTACCGGAAGATCGGAGGCTGAGTGTCCTTGACCGCTGAAGTGTTCCCTACCAGGAGGGAACATTCCTGTCTGGCAATTCTTGTGCGGTGTCCATTCATCCGTTGTTGTAGGGCTCAGTTTCTAGCCCACGACCAAAATGGACCCCCCTGGTCTCACGACAGACACAAAGGAATTCCACAAGCAAATGAGGTTCCCAGAACTCTTCACAAACCCCAAGGTGTCATCAGCGAGCCCAATGAGGCAACCAGCCAACCAGAACAGTTGACAGAGAGATCTGCAACGCAGTGACCAAAGAAGAAGGAGGTAAATTGGACCCTCTGGAAGGCCACTGCCCAGGGATCGACATGTGTG
Organism: Ginglymostoma cirratum; assembly: GCA_024137785.1. Taxonomy (NCBI): domain Eukaryota; kingdom Metazoa; phylum Chordata; class Chondrichthyes; order Orectolobiformes; family Ginglymostomatidae; genus Ginglymostoma; species Ginglymostoma cirratum. Next base: position 4,884,913 of record JAHRHZ010000099.1, read on the forward strand.
CTGAAGCCATCAGGAGATGCATTAACGCCAGATTCCTCAGCCATGCTCACAAGGTAACACAGAATGTCACTCAGCACAACTCGTCGTCCAGACTCTCAAGACCAACCGCAACATCATCAGCAAACCAGCAGACAAAGGAGGAGCCATCATCATACAGATTAGTACAAACTACTGCAAGGAAGTGTACTGACAACTAAACAACCAGGAACATGACAGACAACTCCCTGCTGATCTGACCAAAGAACACACCTATTAACTCAAGAAACCGATCAAGACCTTTGATCCAGACCTTCAGAGTATCCCATGCACTCTCATCCCGCATACTTCTCGCACAGGAGACTTCTACTATCTTCCAAAGATACACAAAGCCAACGCACCTGGATGTCCCATCATATCAGGTAATGGGACCCTGTGCTAGAACCTTTCTGGCTATGTCGAGCGCACCTTAAAACCGATTGCACAGGGAACCCACAGCTTCTGTTGCAACACCACAGACTTATTACAGAAACTCAGCACCTATGGACCAGTCGAATCAGGAATGTTCCTCATCACAATGGATGTTTCGATGCTCTACGTCAGCGTTCCCCAAGAAAACAGCATTGCCGAAACAGCCTCAGTACTCAATACCGCCAACTGCCAATTCCCAAACGCCACCCAACAACACATCCGCTTCATCCTCAACCACAATGTCTTCACCTTCGACAAACAGTTCTTCATCCAGAACAGCCATGAGAACCAGATTTGCTCCCCAGTACGCCAACATTTTCATGCACGAGTTCAAACCAGACTTCTTTGCTGCACAGGACGTCCAACCAACGCTATTCACCAGACACATTGACTACATTTTCTTCCTTTGGACTCATGGTGAGGAATCACTGAAACAACTACACAGCGATAGCAACAAGTTTCATCCCACCGTCAGACTTACCACGGGTTACTCTTTAGAATCAGTCCCATTCTTGGACACACTGCATCTCCATCAGGGACGGACACCCCTGTACCTCACTCTACTGCAAGCCCATAGATAACCTCACCATGCTGCACTTCTCTAGCTTCCACTCTAAACATCCTCTATGAACAAGCCCTGCACATACACAGGATCTTAAACGAGGAGGAACGCGATGAATACCTACAGATGCTGAAGGACGCCCTCATAAGAATGGGATACAATGCTCAATTCATCGATCACCAGTTCAACGTGCCACAGTGAAAAACCAAAATGACTTCCTCAGAAGACAGAGACAGGACATGATCAGTAGAGTACCCTTCATTGTACAGTACTTCCCCAGAGCAGAGAAACTATGCCATGTTCTTGCAGCCTTCAACATGTCATCAATGATGACAAACATCTCGCCAAGATCATCTCCGCACCTCCACTTCTCACCTTCAAACAACCGCCAAACCTTAAACAGACCATCGTTCGCAGCAAACTACCCAGCCTTCAGGACAACATCGACCACAACACCATACAACCCTGTCATGGCAACCTCTGTAAGACATGCCAGATCTTCAACATGGACACTACCATCACACATGGTGAACACCACCCACCACATACATGGCAGATACTCATGTGGCTCGGCCAATGTTGTCTATCTCATACGCTGCAGGCAAGGATGCCCCAGGGCATGGTATATTGGAGAGACCATGGAGATGCTATGACAACGGATGAATGGACACCACGCAACAATCACCAAACAGGGATGTTCCCTCCCATTTGGGGGAACGTTTCAGCGGCCAAGGACACATTTGGGTAAGCATCCCCCAAGGCAGCCTTCAAGATACACAATAATGCAGAGTTGCCGAGCAGAAACTGATAGCCAAGGTCTGTACCACAAAGATAGCCTCAACTGTGATCTTGGGCTCATGTCGTGCTAAGTGTGATCCCATCACACTGCTCTGTATCTGTAAAATCTTCCTTACTGTCCTGTTGTGACACCATCACCTGGATAAATTGTTATAATCTCGCTACCTTAATTAGTTTGTACTGTTTTGGATTACTTGTTACTTTGGTTAGACCCTCGGCCTGTGACTCTTATACCTAACATGTTATTCTAGTCATTTAGTTTGTCTCCAGCGCCACCTTATTTTTAATTATTTTGTAATTATCTCTCTGCTTCATTTATTCAGATTACAGGTCATCCCTTCACTTGTTATTCAGCTGTTGACACTTTAGTCATATCATCTGACACTTTTGATCACCTGCAGAGAACCTATTCTTTGGCCTGTTAACATTAACTCACACTATTTGTATGATCTTTTGATCTCTCTGCCTATAAATTCTGCGCCTGTGTGCTTCCTTTCACTTCACCTGACAAAGGGGTAGTGCTCCGAAAGCTTGTGATTTCAAATAAACCTGTTGGTCTATAACCTGGTGTTGTGTGACTTCTGACCTCATACAATGGTCAATGACACTGACTCCTGGTCTTGTGGTGCTCTTTCAAGAGGAAGACAGCACCATCTTGGGACCTATTCATTTGATCAAATCAGAAAATTCCCCAATGTTTCCTCACAGTACTAGCTGATTTCAGCCCAGATTTCTGCCTACACAGCAAACTGATTTGCCTCTTCCAACATTAAATCTCCTTAAGCCTGAAGAAACTCCGGTAACTCAACACACTGACGGCTATTCAATCTCAAATTGATTCATCATTCAAAGATGCAAATCTGCAAATCCTGTTAGATGATATAATCTACCACAAAGGCTTCTAAAGATTCTCCCAAAAGCTGAAACCTTTGATTAAATTTCCCCCATTCCATCATCAAATTACTTTTGGAGCTGAAGTACAAGTCAAGTGTTTTAATCTATGCATCATACTTCTGTCTACACTTTGTCTTAGCAGAATGTCATCAGCTATTGGACCTACACTATATAGACAAGTGAAGACTTGGTGCTGCTCCCCCTGGTGTAAGCTTGAAGGCATTTTTGGTCCTGGAACTGTCAGACTTTCCACTACTGGTTTAATTTTGGTTTTGATTTTATCATTGCGTGTACTCACATACGGAAGTACAGGAATACGGTGAAAAGTGTACAATGTCAGCACACAAGGCTCCATCTTAGGCACAACTACCTAGGTACAGAATCTCAAGAACAAGGTAGAAAGAAAGCACAAAGTTAAACATTGCAGTAATCATAGTACAGAGTAAAACATACAAAATAAGGTTAAAAGTTACACATTGCAGGCCTTCGTCGTCTTAAGTAGGAAGTAAAGAAATAAAGCTGAAAGTTCAAACATTACAGTCTTTCTTAAGTGCTTAGCGACAGTGGGATCGCACTTGGAGGAATCACCTTGAGACCGGGAGTCCGCACTGAGACCAGGCCTGGCCAAGGGATTGCCGAAAAACCACTAGGCCTGGCCTAGACTGCCACATTCTGCTGGGAGGCCGCCAAGGCGGGTCTGCGCTGAGTCTGAGGCCAGGAGAAGAAAGGAGAGAGAAGAAGGAAAAGGAAACACAAAAGAGAAAATGAGAGAGAGAAAAAAGGAAGAGGAAACAGAACGGAGCAGACAGGCTCCATCTGAAGTGTCCTACACTGCCACCATCTTGTCTTCCTTGTGGACCTTCTCTGCTTTCAAATGTTTGAGGCAGTGGAGACGTTTCGACCAGAGCTGCCACCCCTCAGCACTGTTATTCCAGCCTGACCTGGGCGAGCACTCAAGCTTTTTACTCTCCTTTCAAATTGTTCTAATTCTTTTTCTTTTAACTCTTCCAGAGCGTCGCTGGTTCCCAGCCAGATTTCAAAGTCTCCCAGGGTTCTTTATTCTCGTATGTCAGTATTTTCCTGCTTGACAGCTCTTTGAGCACTGAATCACCTACCTCTCCCCTCTACTCAATGGGCTGTAAAGATCAGACTTGAAGGGCTGCCAGAAAATGCAGCTAGAAATCGAGGACCAACAGCTTTTCTGTCATGAAACTGGGGCCTCCCTATCCCATACCTGCATATATTTTGATTCAGGATACAACTTTTGAGCCAGTGCCTGCAAGTATCACACATACTATTCTTCTCATGGCACTTGACTGGCTGTAAACTCCATTGGGAAGTCTGGTGATCGTGAAAGGCGCTACTGCAATGCAGGCATGCCTTCTTTCAATTTACATTTGTCACAATCGCATCAAACAGCACCATCTACTGGAACTGTTCCAAACTCGAACTTTTTCTCCTCTCCCCTCTCCCTGTTCTCAAAGTGCAGGATTCTAGCCAAAAAAGCAACATCAAGCTGAACAGGAAATGGATTATTAAAGACGCCTCCTGGGAGTAGACGCCTGGGTTTTGGGAGTTTAAAAGAAAATACAAGTAGCTGCCCAATTTATATCCGCACTGTTTGAAAGCTATTTCAAACAATTGGCAATCTGCAGTTATTTTTCAACCTGATGGCCTGCCAAAACTAACACTTTTCCCATAGGTTTTAACTAAATTGTAATAAAATTTTTAATAGCTGACTATTGCAGTGCTTCTAACAGCTTTGACATCTGATACTGCAAACAATAAGCTGTCTGCTTAGGCTTATAGCTTCCACTTTTATTGCTTTTAAATTACTTTCTTGTTTGCTTTGTGTGGGCAGTGTGTCAGAGCAAGACACAGGATGGTGCAGAACTAGAATGCATGCCTTCTTGCTGCACTCTATCTCCCTCCCCAGAGGTCCTGAATCTGCAGCCTGATCGCAATGACATCTCTGGGGTCACCCTCTCTTCACATTTGCAGCTCACTCAAGTGCCCGTCCCCATTCCTGGCTGTTTAACTAGCCACAGGCTGCTCTCACCGCACATTTTGTCTCAGGTCCTGCTCCAAAGCTTATGCAGAGAAGACTAAGAGCAGATGCTTAGAGTGCAGTACAGAGGCTCCAGGTTTCAACTGGGATGTCAAATGGAGACCCTGTCTAAACCCCTCCCCTCCCCGAATGAATGCAAAAGGTGCTGTTTAGAAGAATTGCAGGGAATTATCAATGGTATTCTGGCTGATACTAATTGGGGTTATTTATTTATTACAACGTTTTATTCATTTATCATAGTTAGAGTTTTCAGTAAGTGAACATTAGGAGGATTTATAGTGATAACAGTGTAAGCTGGGGGGGTGGAGGGAGCGGTTAGCAGTCACTTCTAAGACCCTACACCCTCAAGGACGGGCTGTTCCTACACAACTATGGCTTCACTGATGACCAGGTCCCTCATTACCAGAGTGACCCATCATGTTACACCTTCCCCAAGTCTCGCGCTAAACCCTTTTAACAATTAACAGTTTCCTCTTTACCCCCACTGCCCTCCTCCCAAAGTCTCTTACGAGTTAGATATCAATCTCGCGGCTGTATCTAAGTGGGGTGTTGAGGTTGTCTGGGCTGGATGCAGTCTCGCAGCTCCGACACTGATGTGACTGTTGACTGAGCTGGAATTTATTCCCCATGGCGAAGGTGGTGTTGAGCTGCCTTCTTGAACTTTTGTCTTGGTCCATTTGGTTCAAGCAGACCCACGATGCAGTTAGGGATGGAGTTCGAGGATTTTGACCCAGTAACAGCATACATAGTGTCTGAACAGGACGGTGCGTGTACAAAGAGTTGGCCTGTTCCTGGTTTCACTTTCCCGTGTGTGCACGGTTCTGGAATTTCATACATGCAGGTTACTGTGTGTGTGTGTGTTGTGTTTGTATGTGTGTGTGTGTGCCTGTCTGTCTGTATCTGTGTGTCTGTATCTGTGGGTGTCTGTGAGTAGGGCAGCACTGTGGCACAGTGGTTAGCACGACTACCTTACAGCGCCAGGGACCTGGGTTCAATTCCACCCGCTGTGTGGCGTTTGCGCATTCTCTCTGTGTGGGTTTCCTCCAGGTGCTCCAGTCTCCTCCCACAGTCCAAAGATGTGCAGGCTAGGTGGATTGGCCATGCTAAATTGCCCAAAGTGTTCAGGGATGTGTAGATTAGAGGGGTATGGGTGGGATGCTCTGGGTGTCAGTGTGGACTCATTGGGCCAAAGGGCTGTTTCCACACTGTAGGGATTCAGTGTGTGTGTCCAACCGCAATTGGATCCGGGTGTCAGCAGATACTGGCTTTTATATTGTGTTCAAAATGGATTTGCTGATTGTACATTTATTTATCATTAACATGAATAAAGTGCCATCAAAATGAGTGGTACAATTTTTGTTAGTCTTGCCATTACTACGATCTCTGCGCTAAAATCAGAGGCTAAGTTACTGAATATTATTAATAAGTAATTGTTTGACAAATTAAACGTGGAAAAGCCAAGGATGGTTCTGGTCTAGCATTAGCCTGAATTTTAAAATTCTTATTCTTGTGTTCAAGTCCTTTGTGGCTTTATCCAATTTCAGAATCTTACTCTAGCCATGCAGTCCTCCATTAACTCTTGAGTTCCCGCAGTTTGATCCTATTAAACATCCTGCTTCTCCATCACTGCACCATCAGTTGTCAAGCCTATAAACTCTGGGATCCCTACCCTAAACCTCTCTATCACTGTATTTTCTTTAAAGCCAGTCCATAAAACTTCCCTGTTTACCAGGTCACCTGCCCTAATAGCTGTACCTGTGGCTCAGTGCCAAGGTAACATTCCTATGAGGGGACTCATTACATTCCAAACAGAATATACATGCAATCTGTTAATGTCAGAAAAACAGAATGTGCTGAAATACTCAGCAGGTGAGACAGGCGGCATGATGGCTTAGTGGTTAGCACTGCTGCCTCACAGCACCCGGGTTCGATTCCAGCCTCGGGCAACTGTCTATGTGGAGTTTGCACACTCTCCCTGTGTCTGCGTGGGTTTCCTCCGGGTGCTCCGGTTTCCTCCCACAGTCCAAAGATGTGCAGGTTAGGTGGATTGGCCATGCTAAATTGTCCATAGTGTTCAGGGGTGTGTAGATTAGGTGGATTATAGGGGGATGGGTCTGGGTGGGATGCTCCGAGGGTCGGTGTGGACTTGTTGGGCCAAAGGGTCTATTTCCACACTGTAGGGATTCTATGATGATGTGTATCCATGGAGACAGAAACAGAACTGCTGTTTGTCACATTGAAAGAATTTTAAGGATGTAAAAGCTTTGAAGTAAGTGTAGAAGGAGGGCTGTTAGGGCTGGAGGGGAAAAGGAAGAGAAAACAAAATGGACAATCTGCTGCAGGTTGGAAGTAATTGAGATCTGACCAAAGCTGGGATGAGAATGAGATAAGTGACAAAACAAGGGGTAGGTCAAAAGGAGCTGTAAATATTAAAAATAAAACTGTCTGAACAAAATAGGAACAGTGAACATAATCCAAAATCATAGAATACGGTTTCTGTTAGGGAGTCATTAAAAGCTGAGATTCTGTTCTTTCTGTTTCCTGTGAATGTCGGGGGCTGGAGTCAGAACGCCCACAGTCGGAGTGGGGTGGAAAATTAAAATGATTGGAAGCTGTAGACCAAGGGCTCAGGAATAATGTTGGGATGAAGCGTTAATTTAAAGACTAGTGTGGGAATGTGGGGAAACTCAGTACTATCCTGATAAAGGGCGAGTGGATCTGATACATTAACTCTGTTTCTCTCTCACTCTGTCAATTTATGCTGCCAGAAACCTGCTGAATTTCTCCCACAACATCTGTTTGTGAACCTCAGTGTTAATGGGCGTAACAGCAAGGGTGTTGCATGCGTGCACGGAAGCGAGAACATGGAGGTACGGGTGGGGGGAGGAATGGGATGGGGTGGTCTCGATTACCTGGTTCTGCCTGTGACTCACTGTGTCAAGTGGGACCTTGTAACCTTCCATCCTCACGTGAATCAGGAATGCGCACTGGGAATGGAAAATGGCTGTGAAGACACAGCCTGGAGGACTGTGCTAAGGCATCATTTGGAAGTGATGTGAAGGCTGGCATTGATGAAGAGCTGTTCCAGTTACTATGCTCCCCATGCAGGTTCACTGGGACTGTGACCAACGGCCCCAACACGCATTATCATCGTCACTGTGCTTGCAGCTCTACACAGGCACATGGAGGAGAAACAGCAGGCCTAGTAAAGCCAAGACCAGCAGCAACACAGGATGGAACAGCTCTCACCTGAAAAGGTCAGGCCTGAATCTCCTCACAGGAAACCCAGAATCTATCAAATACTTCCTCCAAATCAGCAAAGGTATAAGGTCCCCACAGACTGGGGATGTCCCTGGACACCGTTATAGGACGGTTCTTGACGCTGGAGTGGGACCTGAAGGAGTGGGTGTCCCTCTGTCCCTGTGGGCATCAAGCTCATGGCTGTATTGAGGTTTTATGTGACTAGCTCCTTCCAGGGATCCACTCTCAATCCTCAACCCACAAATGTATCGAGGCTGTAACCGAATTCATGTTGTGACAAGTCACACTGTTTCTCCGATGTGAGGTTAATGTTGGAACCAGAGCAATAGGCTTCGCCAACATAGCTGGCTTCCCTGAGGTTCAGGGTTGCTACAGCCAATAGGCACGTTGCATTAAGAGGACCATATCATGACTTAAAGGCCTGGAAATGATTCAATTTCATGAATGTGCTGGTTGAAATAACTCCACAAGGGCCAGTGTCCCATCACCAAGTCTCCCTTTATTTACACGTGTGTCATATTGACACTGAACCAGCTTCCGCAGAGTCAACTCTCAGAGTGAACAGAACCTCTGACACTTCTGGTTATATCTGTCAGCCAGGGCTCCCTGATTGGACCAGGTTCACCTGGTTGACCTCATTCCAACCACAAGTCATCTGTGATCAATGGTTCCACATCTTAGAGGTCTGTACCAGGTACCCTGGGAACTGCCATGTTGCCTATATGCTGGGGCACTCTTGGCTTCTTGTTTTGGTTAAAGGGCCAGATACCTTACACGGATGGTTGCTGGGAGACAAGGACTACTGCCTGCAATCAGGGCTGATGGTCGCACAATCTCCAGAGTGTAGGTACATTGCAGCCTGTTCTTCCACCATGGCCATGATAGAGAAGACAATAGTCTTCCTGAAGATGAGGTTCTGATATTGGGATCAGTCTGGAGGTACAGCCTCACAGTACATTGCAGACAGAGTATGCACTGGGGAAAGAGCAGTACCCCTTTAGACAGGATTCTAGGACAGGACGACAGTAAGGACATGTCACCTTGGGTCTATACAGCAATACATTTACAAATGTGAAATTTGCAATAAAAGGTAGGCCATGTTGCCTTTGTGCCCTGAGAAATGTTACTTTTTGGCATCCTTCCCATAAGTATCCAGTGAAAGGCAGTTCTGACCTGCCAATGTTTGATTGGCTGCCTGGATGGGCCTTAAAAATGGTTTCGGCACTAGGAATCCTGCAAAGTCCCAGCAATGCTGAGTAGGTCTAACTTGGACTAGTAGGGCACCACAGAGCCAACAAGGTGAGTTCTGGAGAACAGCGAGAAGACATACAAGAGCCCACAGAGAGAAACCCACTATGAAATGTAACAAGATTTACACTTTAGTCAACTTCTGGTGAAATTCAGCCTATGGTTTCTATATTCGGATGTGTTGGTACAGAAACACCCAAGACATAAAGGTTTGCTTAGCAACTGGAAGCTTTGCATAAATTTAACATGTCAGGATTAACGGGCATAGAGGAGATCCCCAAAGGATAAGGATCTCATGAGAATACTGCATCAGTCAGATTGAACATCCTTTTGCATCAACTAGAATATCACTTAAACAGAAGCCTACAGAATCTATTGACCAATTTATGAGCAGATACTGAGTAAAAGGCTCATTATGTGTTATTTTCACATGGGGAATTAGCAAAGAAAACTGTCGAGCTTTCCAGAAAAGCTTTGTAAGATGTAGGAGTTCACTTTAATTCTAATTGTAAGATCTATGTCAATTCCAATTATAGACTGAGTTTGTGAAAGCCCATTTAAAGTTTACTCGTCCTGATTAGCTGCAAAACCCATACCAGGTACAAATATGTTTTCATGAGGTTTACAGCATTTGTTAAGTTTACCACAACGGGTGTAAGTAAATAATACTGAATAAAAACAGTGATATTCAGTCCTTCCATGTTGGAATGCCAGCTCATGACTCAGATAAGTGTGGGGAGGGAAATATATCCGTGGTAGTGGGGTCAGAGCCTGAAGGATATATTTCCTTCCCCACCCTTACCTGCCTTCCGGATGGACAGCTGACTCCGTGACTCCCTCGTCCGCTCCACACTCCCCACTAGCCCCACCACCCCCGGCATTTTTCCCTGCAACCGCAGGAAGTGCTACACCTGCCCCTACACCTCCCCCCCCTCACCTTCATGTCAGGCCCTAAGAAAACCTTCCACATTAAACAGATGTTCACCTGCACATCTGCTAATGTGGCATATTGTATCCACTATTCCCAATGCGGCCTCCTCTACATTGGGGAAACCAAGCGGAGGCTTGGAGACCACTTTGTGGAACACCTACGCTCGGTTCGTGACAAATGACAACACCTCTCAGTCACGAACCACTTCAACTCCCCCTCCCACTCCTTGGACGACATGTCCATTCTGGGCCTCCTCCAGTGCCACAGCGATGCCACCTGAAGGCTGCCGGAACAGCACCTCATATTCCGCTTGGGAACCCTGCAACCCAATGGTATCAATGTGGACTTCACAAGCTTCAAAATCTCCCCACCCCCGACCTCATCCCAAGACCAGCCCAGCTCGTTGCTGCCTCCTTGACCTGTCCGTCTTTTCTCCCACCTACCCACCCCTCCCTCCCAACTGACTGACCCCCATCACAACTCCCTACCTACACTCATCTTTACTGGCTTCATTCTGGCCTCCTTGACCTGTCCATGTTCTCTCCACCTATCTGCTACTCTATCCACTTTCCATCATCGCCTCCCCCTCTCTCTATTTATTTCAGAGCCCCCTTCCCCTCCCCCATTTCTGAAGAAGGGTCTAGGTCCGAAACATCAGCTTTCCTCCTCCTCTGATGCTGCTTGGCCTGCTGTGTTCATCCAGCTCTACACCCTGTTATGTCCGAGTTATATAGGTGTCTACAGAAATCCTGCTGACACTAGCCTCTGAGATTCAAAAGGTTTATTTGATACAAAGTTGAAATCTGCTTTTGTTTTTAATCTGGAAATATCATTTAACCTTTAGAGGCCAAAATCCAAATTTATTCCAACAGCTCACCCCTTTTGGCTCCATGGCCTAAGCCTAATGTAACCAGTGCAGTGGTATCGTTCTTTACCATTACTGGCCACTATCTAGCGATCCTGGCCAGATTTCCAGCTCAGTTTTGTAAAGGCAATGGGTCAAACCTTGTGCACTATTTCGCCCTTCAGTCCCTGATCAAATGCCTTATGGCCCTGACTTCTGAATCCCCATTTACTATCTTCTGTACAACCTCCTTGTGTGATAATTTAGGCATGCTAGATATAAAATGAATAGATGCTAACCAGAGCATGGTAGACAGTTCCAACCCACAGATGTGCCCTATACACACACCATGCCTCATCCTAGATCACAGTGAGGTCTTCAGGTAAATGTGGCATAATGCAGGAGAACTGGTTTAGGTGTTACGTCAAGTTATCTTTTGTACTTTCCCTCAACTTAAGCAGTAACAGTTTCTCCTTACACATTTCAACCAATTCTACCCTTCCCGCTTTTTCTGGCCCCTGTGGGTGGAAGTACGTGGAGTGGTTGTGAATGGGGTGTGATTGGTTGTTCCTGTACCAAAACCAAAACCAGCCTTGTGGTAACACAGTATCGCCCATCACCCATGGATGCAACATGCTGTAGTGATTGGAACCAGCTGGATCTCACTGACTATGAGGCTGTTCATTGGGGTTGTTAATCTGGGCCAATCAGGAAAGCCCTGGCTGAGCAATATAACCAGGAGATTGGCCCCTGGATCACATACCTCCCCCCCCAAGAGCCTGTGGCCCACAACCTGAGATGCCTCCAGAATTTCCTGTTTGTATCTTTAAAGATGTGAAACAGTAGGCCCTGCAAAGATTGCTGCTGCATACGGTCATCATCTAAGGTGTTGGCCCACAATGATCCGAAGTGAGAAGTCATGCTGACATGCAATGCTTCGCAATACGACATGGCGATAGTGTTGGCTCACTGGTGGCCCTTCAGACAGTACCGTCTGATAGTATATGCTTCCCAGAAGTTGGCTGATGCCGCCAGCAAATATGTCCAAATTGAGAAGGAAGGTTTGGCAGTCATCTTCATTGTCAGAAAGTCCCACCACTACCTTTTATGGATGGGAATTTGTCATAGTAACAGACCATAAACCCCTTCTAGGTCTACTGAAGGAAGATAAGGCAGTCCCGCCCATAGCTTCTGATAGAATTCAGCGTTGGGCCCTTATTCTCAGCGCTTACAAGCTAGAACACCGTCCAGGAAGCCAAGAGGCTAATGCAGATGCCTTGAGCTGCCTCCCACTAGCAGATACTCCACCAGCAGTGCCTCTCCTGGAAGATAGATCAGAGTTTAAGGTTTCGGGTCGGGTGACCCCTCCTCAGAGCTCAGGGTGAAAAATCAAGGAAAAGGCTGCCGTGCTGTCAAGACTGGGAATTGAAAGTGACACTTAAGTCAAAATGAAAACAAAGTTGCTGGAAAAGCTCAGCAGGTCTGGCAGCATCTGTGAAGGAAAAAATCACAGTTAACATTTCGGGTCCAGTGACTCTTCCTCTGAACAGTTCTGAGGAAGGGTCACCAGACCTGAAACGTTAACTCTGTTTTTTTCCTTCACAGATGCTGCCAGACCTGCTGAGCTTTTCCAGCAACTTTGTTTTCGTTCCTGATTTACAGCATCTGCAGTTCTTTCAGTTTTTACAATTATGTCAAAATTGTAAATGTGATAGAGAAGGGTATCTCCGGTATTTGGGGAGTGTATCTCTCTGGTATTTAACCACAATATCTCTCTGGTATTGGAGTACTGTAGAGAGATGGTATTGGGAATAGATGGGATTTTAGTTTGCTGTGTGTTCTGAAAACTTTCAGACTGTAGTATTTGTAAACAGCTTGGTTTGTTCTACTTTACCTTCATTCCTTTTGCTTAATAAACTTCTGCATTATTGTTGCAACCATATGTGCAACTTTGTGTGCTTGCGTTTAATTGACAGGCCACTTCGTTTAATAAAGAAATTCTATCAACCAGATTTCAGTCTGGAAACAGATTTGTCCAGTAGTAACAAAAACAAAGTCGCTGGAAAAGCATTGCAGGCTCTGGCAGGATTTGTGAAGAAAAATCAGAGTTAATGTTTCGGTTCCGGTGACCCTTCCTCAGAAACATCTGCAGTTCTTTGGGTTTTTATCCAGTAGTAATATCAGCTGTGATCGCATTATCTGCTGCACTGGCAATTGTGGGTCTATTAGCACGCTGCAGCGTCACACTAGTCATGATCCATAGAATCAGTCAGATATTAGAGACACAACGGGAGCTGCCCATTATTCTGTAAAAATGAAAGAAGAACAGAATGCTTCACTCTTTCTCCTGAATCAGTTGAATTAAAATGTCAGATCTCTGGTGGGGAGAGAAAAATTAAAGTTCAAGGGTAAAAGTTTCAACCAGAAGCTCAGGATAAATTGAAAGTTTGAGATGATTAAATCTTTAGGGAATATCTCTGATCAGCTTGCAGGATGAACTACAAGCTCTGTGCCATCAATCCAGGGAGGAGTTTACACATGAAACAGCTCACACTCAGCAGGAACAGCTACAGAAACATCAGCTCGAGCTCAAAGCAATGCTGGAAGAAATGACAGACCTGTAAAACAGGTGGAGATACAACAGGGAGCTGCAAATGACTCATGAGGCAATCCATTTAGAAATAAATGAATGTGCTAAAGCGAAATGAAGGATACAGAGGAAAACAAATAATCACTGGGGCAGAACTGGAAGATGTCCAGACTTTAAAGAAAACAACAAGAAATAAATAGTTGGAGGGGCCAGAAAGTCATGAGAGTGGGTTATGAAGGAAAAAATATCCTGGACAAAAAGAAAGCACACATTTTGATAGAATTCGAAAAATCCAGAACATAAATCCAGATCTTTTAAAGAGGAACAAAATAGTAAATTCGAAGATTTCAACTACTTGAAACAGTTTGAGGAATGAAATCAATCTCATCTGGAACATAACTTGGCTGCAGAGTCTCAGCAAAACCAAATTCTGGAACAGCTACTGTAGCCCATGAAAGGAAAACTCGACCAAACAAACAGTAACATGACTGTTGAAATCAATGGCACCTCCAGACAGAGTCAACATCATGAGACCTGAATATATCAACAATATTTATTATCAACTCATATTATAGAGACTTGGAGTCTCTTGTTATTGCAAATAAAGCAGAGTTGGAGAGTGGCAGAAAATCCAAAGCAGAAGTGGCTGGAAACTCAGGGTCATGCTTGAGGACTCAATGGAGGTGTTCATCAAGGACAATTCATGTCAGGGCTCCAAAATATAATGGGACCACATCGTGAACAGCAAGGAGTAAACTGAAAGGGGTGTAACTAAGTTACTGTTTCACCTGAAAGTTTTGGTGCCTTGGATGGTGGGATGAAAGGAGATAAAAAGACCTGTCTCCGGCTGATAGTGAAAAAGTACTGAGGGAAGGGAAGGGTAAAGCGTTGTTGGACGCGATTGAGAAGTGGACCAGGGTGTCTCAGGAGGAAGAGGGATGGGAGAGGAAGATGGGTGTGGGCACCTAAAGGGTTGGAAGATGAGCATTCATCTGATTGAGAGGCAGGACAATGGGCGAGAGGTCCCAAGCACAAAAGATGACCACTGCGGACTTGTTGGGCCAAAAGGCTTGTTTCCACACTGTAGGGATGACCACGATCTACCATGATACTTCCCATTCTATTTTCTCATTCATAGTCTGACCCCGCCCACACCACCTGACCCCGCCCCATCTGACCCCACCCCAACGTCTGACTCCGCCCCCATGCAGTCTGACCCGCCCCTGCCGTCTAACCCCGCCCCCATCCGACCCCACCCCAACGTCTGACCCCGCCCCCTGCCGCCTAACACCGCCAACACCATCTGATCCCGCCCTCCACGGTCTGACCCCCGCCCACTGCGAACCCCACCCACGGTAGCCTGACCGCGCCCCCTACCGTGTGAGCACGCCCCTCACGTCCCCTACGGTGTGATCCTGCCCCACCTCCATGCCACTTTACCCCGCCCCCTGCAACTTGGACCCGCCTCCTACCACGTGACCGGTTCCCATTTTGTCCAGCTCAACCCCCACTACACACCCACATTTTAAAACAACAGAAACCACTACAACACTTAATGAACGGATGAAAGCACTCAGCTGCAATCGTGTTGAGGATAAAATTATTTTCCGTTATTCCGTTGTGACCTTTGCCCCCACCTACCATTTTGGCGTGTTTCCGGCCAGTACTGCGCCTGCGCATTGCAGTCTGAAGATGGCGGCGGTTTGGGGTCGGATGTTTCGCCGGAGCCTGAGCGGTGTCGGGCAGCTGTCTGCAGCGGCCGCGTCCGAGGAGCACCAAGGGGGTGAGCGTAACTTGGTCCAGAGCGGGGTTTGTAGCGGAGGGAGGAGAACAAGCTGGACAGACGAGACGGTCTGGCCCGGGGTGGAGGGGGACAGCGGCTGTGACCTTGGCCCCGCGGCCCTGTTCCAGGCTCTGGTCCCGCCTCAGCCCTGGGGTGGGTGGGGAGGTGTCCTCAGCCCTTCCCCATGTTCTTGTGCAGTTCCTGATATCAACATCGCCGCCGCTAAGTAGACGGTGCTTGCCCCAAGTGGGTGGAAAAAGGAAACGGGAATTTCCTCATTGAACGTTTTCCCAGATTTACTTTAGTTTAAATTATTATTGTTTAACTGTAAGGGAAGCCTGTAAGGTTATATGTGTCTGCTTAAGGCTGTGGTTAGAATAACATAATTTTAATTCACTATCGCAATCTTGCGCTAAAATGTGCTAGTTCGCGCTCATTAATGGAGGGTAGCCCTCACTTGTCTTCCCCTTAATGTTAGATGACAAAATCAATGCCTGCAAGTTCTTTCTGGATTTGAGATGAGAATGACAGTGGGAAGGAATGATGACCCTTGACACCAAACGACGATCTGTTTTTGCTGAATTCTCAGCTCTCAAGGTTAACTGCGAATTGCTCATCAAAGCCGTTCCTGCTCTAAACATTTTAATATTCAGATAAAACCACTCGCCAGAAACATTGGTATTTTTGCAATTTTATTGCATTCACTATCCAACAGTAGTTGTAAGCTTAGATGTGTCTCAATGAAATTCATTTGCAGTGGGACTAAAATTGTAGTGGAATCATTTCTTTATTGTGTGAAAGACTAAGTATATTGTGTCCAACCATATTTGATTGGATCATATGTTTGTTTTCCTGTCCTCCTCCGGCAGCCCGTATGTGGAAGATTCTGTCTTTTGTTGTTGCTATTCCTGGTGTAACTGTCTGTATGTTGAACTGCTACCTGAAGGCACAGCAGCACAGCCATGAGAGAGACGAGTTTGTTGCTTATGAACACCTCCGCATCAGGACCAAAGTGAGTACTGTATCAAATGTAAAGGATTGTTAATGGCATGGAAAAATTGTGCTGTTATAATGAGTTTTTTTTAAAAATGTGCACAGAATTCTCAAATGTAAAGTATCAAAATTAGCTGCATTACTCAGTCAAATTTTGTAAAACATGATTTTTATGAAGCAAATCCAGTGTAAAAATATGAAGCAGTACTGGAGAATAGAGTAAATCACCTTGTTACATCCAAGGTGCTTATTAGTTACTAGAGGAAATATCACTTATGGATCTGTTATTCTGGACTTTGCAGTATTTAGGTTTCTGTGCCAGACATAGTTGAAAGCCCAAACATTGATCTAAACTGTTTCTTTGGTCCAGTTGGTGGAACCTGACTTCTGTGTGTCATATTAAGTGAAACTGGCAATTCATAATCATGAACACCATAATTGGTAATTATATTCAAAATTATTGAATAGTTTCCCATTAATTGATTGACAAACCTGTCTTGTGTTTATACCTCTAGGAAGTTTATCTAACCAGTGTCAGTTGAATTGTGATCTACTCTTCAACCAGTATTAAGGTTTCAGGGAATCATATCATATAATACTCCTAATTGAGAAATTAGCAAGTGAATTGAGTCCTACTGACTCCAGCAATTCATTCATTTTGACTCCAGTGACAAGTCAAGATCCTTTGGTCCAACTTGTTCGTGCTGACCAGACTTCCCAAACTGAAATAGTTCCACTTGCCTGCGTTTGACCTGTATCCCTCTAAACCTTTCCTATTCATGTACCTGTCCAAATGTATTTAAATGTTATAACTATACCTGCATCTACCACTTCCTCTGGCAGTTCACCCTTAAGTCGCTTTTAAATCTTTCTCTCCTCACCTTAGAATTATGCCATCTAGTTTTGAACTGCCCTACCCCAGGGAAAAGATCTTTGCTATTCATCTCATTTATGTCCCTCATGATTTTATAGGTAGAATTTTTGTTCCTCTTCTGGCTTAGTTAGTTGGTGAGTTGTATCTGGGGTGGTGGGTTAATGGGTTGAAAGGGGGACCTAAGCATCAAAATTTAAGTTACCCAACCTGTGGAGCATGATTAAATAGTTGTCAGTCCACTACCCATAGAGAAACTGTATCTTCATTTCAGTGTCTTGTATAAAACTGAAGAATAATTGGCCAAACCTGAGTGAAGGATGTGATGATTAAATGTGCTGTGTAATGATGAAATGAGGTAATGTTTTGTCTTGCCCCATGAATTTCCTCAGCTGTATCTGCAGGAAGCATGTGATAATGGGAAGATCCTGGACTGGCTGACTATTGACTGGATCAGTTTGGGGGTCCTAGTGTTTGAAGAGACCTGACTTTTCCAGGCCCTCATTTTGTATAATACTCTTGTCTAATGTCATGTGTAGTTGGATTCTCTTGTTTGATTTGAAGTTGGGAGAGGGGGAGCCATTACAGTGGATCCCAGGCCTTTAAAATTGTGAAGCTAGTTTAATTTTGGTTCACATCCTCCACTTGGGCACCATTAAATATTCTTTAGTTTTATACATGAGATACTGAAATTAATGGGAAATTACACTCTCTGCATAATGGGCTGACGGGTATTTAACCAAAGGTGCTCCATAGGTAGGATAACTTAAATTTTGATACTTTGATCTGAAGCAAGGTGAATGACTTGGTCCACCTTGTTCCTTCTGGAATAGTTTTACTAATGAACCTGTTTTACTATTCCATTTACAGCCATTCCCTTGGGGTGATGGGAAGCACACTCTCTTCCACAATCCCCATACCAATCCTCTGCCCACTGGTTGGGAAGATGCAGAGGAACACTGAAAGTTTGGAGCTGAGAAGACCGGCCTTGCGTTTATGAACCATTTCATCAAGCCTAAAAAAAACGTGAATGTATGCATTATTTTAAAAAGAAAAGACAATTATGTGATGTGTTCACCTTTAATAAGGCTAACACCATAATAAATATACTGTGGAAAATTTTGTCAGCTGTTTCTTTTGTGGAGTAACTGAATGCTGTTGGATCTGATGGGTTGAGCTTTTGTCAATGACTGAGGAAAAAAGTACAAGAAATTTTAATCTACTTTGAAGCTTTTGGGTGAATGTTTTATGTAATGCTTGTGAGCCTAGCATTTCTTAAGTGCAGATTAGGGTCCAGCTTCTTATTCTGAGCTTGGACTCCACTCAGCCTTGTTGAGTATGTTCAGAGCTGGCATTTGTTACCATCTGTTCTTTTGCTTTATACCAGCAATTTCTCATTGGAACAATGGACTCTGCCTCATGTATGCCTCATGCTCAATAGCAGGTTATCAAAATTGGCAGCATTAAAGCAAGTAAAAAGGCTTCATTATCTTGCAGGACAATTATTCTGCTATTGCTTTTTATGTGGCAAGAAGGCATGCCATCCTTTAGCTGATGGGTCTGTCCTAAATGATAAACTGCGGTTACCACACTGCTCCTGCAGAGTAATATTTGACCATGGTGGATGCTGAGTAAATCTTTCCTTGAAGTCTATGGTGGAAGCAAATTCAATCAACTTATCTGAAAGACAATTTGTCTGCTTTCTGGATGGAAGAACATGCAAGGTTCTAAGCAGAAAGGTATTAAATTAACTGGCGCTTCTAAGAGCTGATGCAAATGCAGTGGGCTGAATGTCCTCCTGTGCTGTAACATTCCTGGATCAGATGTAAAATCAGAGTAATTCTCCTGTTACTGTCCGCATACAGTGAACAGGTTTACTGCATCTATGTAGTTAGCTTTGTGCATGCACCAACTTTTGTCTCAGTCTACCAATTCAGACTGAACTATCAATATACTGGTTATGTCGGTTGCAATGATGAGTGAATTAAAAACTGAAAAGTTATCCAGGTTGAATCTAGTTTGAGTTGAAGTGAGTTAATATAGCTTGATGTGCAAGTCTGTTTCTATTCCACATTTACAAGCAAAGTAACTTTTAATACTAAGTAAATTGCATAGCCTGTGGTATTGTTTATGATATGGATGGCACATTTTGTTCATAATGCTCCTAAATGGGTAGGTCCACTTTTGAGTCCTGCTCTGAACAGATTCCAAACTGAGCTCTTTTAATGGACACCAGGCCAGTCAAGGACCGCTTGTGGAAACAGACCCTTTGTTCCTCAGTATTGCTTTGGGACCTACCATTCATTGTGTATATCCTTCTCTTATTAGATCTCCCAAAATGCATCACCTTGCACTTATCAGGACGAAATTCTATCTGCTGTTACCCTACCCAATTTACCAGCTGCACCCTAAAACCATCCTCACTATCAACAGCGCCACCAATTTGTGTATTGTCTACAAATTCAATAATTATACCTCTGCATTCACACTGAAGTCATTAATGTACATAAAATAACAAACAGCAAATGTCCTAGCAGCAATACCTGTGGTACCTTGTTGGTTGCAATCACATAGACATCCCTCCTCCATCACCCTTTGCTGCCACCTTAGCCAGTTTTTAGATCCAGCTTGCCTTGGATCCCATGGGCTCTTTTGGACCAGCTGTCCATGTGGGATCTTGTCAAAGGCCTTACTGAAGTCTGTGTAAATAACATCAACTGTACTCCCCTCATCAATATATTAGTTACCTTTTCAAAAAGACCCAAATAGGTTAGTGAGGCAGGGTCTTCCTGTAACAAATCTGTGCTGAATATCCCTGCCTTCCTAAGTGTTGTTTAATCCTGACCCTCGAGCAGAATTTTCTTCAACAATTTTCTCTACCACTGACATCAGACTAATTGGTCTGTAATTACCTGGCCTATCCCTTCTGCCCTTCTTGACTGATGGAACCAAGTTAGCCATCCTCCAGTCATTTCTCACTTCACCTGTGGCCAGTGAAGTCTTAAATATCTCTGCCAGTGCCCCAGCAATCTCCTCCCTTGTCTCCCATAGCAGCTTGGGCCATTTCTCATCAGGCCATGGGGATTTATGCACCTTTATGCCTGCTAAGATCTCTGCTACCATGTCCTTAGTTATCTTAGCATGTTCTAAAACCTCAGCATCCCAAATGAAATTCCCAGCTACAGTGCCGTTCTCCTCTGTGAATACAAATAAGAACTATTCATTCAAGACCTCACCCAAGCCCAGGGGATCCATGCACAGGTTAACCCTCTTGCCTCTGCTGTGGTTCTTGACTGCTGTTCTTTGCTTAAACTCTCTCACCAAAAACTTTGCTCTACCCTCAATTAATGCAATCTTATGTCACCGTCCCAGGCTCCGGTGGCAAAGTGGTAGTGTCCCTAACGCTGGGCCAGTAGGTGTGGGTTCAAGATCCATCTGCTCTGGACATATTTTGTAATGCGAATCGATCGATTCAAAATATATATGTCACTGTGCCTCATGCCTCTGCATCCTGCTGTTAAATAACTGAGTTGCAAAGGTACAATATGGAATTGACTGAACCATGTGATACACTGAGTGCCCCTGCTGATTTAGGAAGATGTTCTTAGAATAAAATTATCTTGTGAGCTAAATTTTCCAAAATGAATTCTAAACCTTTGGTCACATTTTTTAATGTATAAGCTGCTTACAGAGTAATTTTTGCTAATCTCACTCAGCTCATAGGAATCCGAAATAATACAACTGCAGGTGCTGAAGGTCTGAAGGAAATTGCTGAAGGAATAGCATATCTGTGGAAGGAAAGCTGAGTTAACGTTTCAAGTCCAGTGTCTCTTCTTTAGAACTGATGTAGCTAAATAAAGGTGATATTTATGCTGATGATAGGGCGTAGGGTGAAGGAGTGAGGGGGAGACGGGAGCCCTGCAGGAGAGCAAGAAAATTAGCCAGACAAAGGAATGGTTGATAGTAAGCCAGGGAAAGAGAAGTTGATAATGAGGACCAGGAGCAAGTGAAAATGGGTCAGCTGTGCTGAAAGCGGCCTAAGTCATGACAGGACTTGGGGTGTTGGGGTGGGTAAAGGACATGGAAGAAGGTGTTCAGGCTGTAAAGTTATTGATCTCAATATTGAGTCTTGAAGGCTGCAGGGTCCCCAAATGGAAAATGAGGTGTTGATTTTCCAGCTCCTGCTGACCTGCACTGGAAGAGCTGCAGCAGGCCTGAGAAAGAGACGTTGGCCAGGGAACAGGGTGATGTGTTGAAGTCGCAGACAACTGGAAGCTCAGGGTCTTTTTTTTTATATGGACAGAACGTAGGTGTTCCACAAAGCAGTCACCCAGTCTCCATAATGTAGAGGAGACCACACTGTGAACATTTCATAGAAATTCAGGCCAATTGAGCAACTGAAGTGAGGTCTGTGACACTCATTAGGAATTATTGCAGCAACTTTTTGGATGGTTGGTGCATTCAGATTGATGAAGCCCCTACTTCTGCGCAAAGCTGTCAACCATATTGATTTTTGTAATGTCTTCTAGCCACAGTATGACTCAGCTACCATGCAGGGCATCATTAATGCAAAGATTATTCTCAATTACATTTGGACATTTCTATCTGTCATTGGCTATGTAACTCAAGACCACTCTCATGAGTGAATTCCAACTTCCAAAACCTCTGAGAGTGCACCCTTCTGCCTGGGGAACTACTGGTGGGTAATGTTTCTATAGTATACCCGCAAAATGAAATGATCCCCGCTTAGTAATTGCTACTGGATTGATGCATAAATGATCCTGTCTTCAAAAGGGTTAACAGGTTTACATAGGCCTGTTTTAAGTTTACAATGTCAAGAAAATCAATTTGTACAGAAGTCGAACAAACATGTATATTTGATATTTAGATAGATATTCCTCCATGTAACTTGAGTGGACAAAATAAGATCAAAGATCTAAGAATGAAGCTACCACTTTGTTGGGAAAATAAATTGTAAGTAATATTTTTTTCAGTTTATTTCTATTTCAAAACAACAGAAAATATATGAATAGGAGTAGGGCATTCCTCCCTCAAACCTGCCCTGCCATTCAACAAGATGATGGATGATCTGCCCAGGACTCAACTCCTTTCTTGTGCCAGCTCCTCATAGCCCTTAACTTCCTAATTCAAGACTTAAGCTGTTAAACCAATCTTGTTAAGTCAACCCTTCATCCCAGGAATTGTCCGGGAGAATCTTTTGAATTGCTTGCAACGGCGGTACATCCTTTCTCAAGCCTACATTATTTCCTGGAAATTCAGGTTAGTTCTTTTGTTTTTCGGGAACTTAAACTTGTTAACTTTATTTCTCCAGATCTGTTGAGTGTCTCCAACATTTTCTGTGTTTACTTCAGATTCCCAACATCCATAGTATTTTGCCTTGGAGATGGTTATTGCCTGGCATTTTCTGTGTCATAGCATTTACTTGCCACTTATCAACTGAAGCTTGAGTGTCATTCAGGTCTTGCTGCACATGAGACAAACTGCTTCAGTGTCTGAGGAGTCACGAATGGTGCTGAACACTGAGCAATCACCGGCAAACATCCCCACTTCTGAACTTTTTGATGGAGGGAAGATCATTGATAAAGCAGCTGAAGAATAGTTGGGCCTAGGACATTATTATTAAACGTTGTGTCCCTACCTCTAGACCAGGTAACCTGGATTCAAGTCCCACCTGTTCCAGACGTTTGTAATAAGATTTCTACACAGGAGTGAGGGTTCACTGTGAGGGATAGTCGGAACTGCAGATGCTGGAGTCTGAGATAACAAGGTGTGGAGCTGGATGAACACAGCAGGCCAGGCAGCATCAGAGGAGCAGGAAAGCTGACGTTTCGGGTCTGGACCCTTCTTCAGAAATGGGGGTGGTGAAGGGGGCCCAGAAATAAATAGCAAGAGAAGTGGTTCGCGACTGGGAGATGTTGTTTGTCGCGAACCGAGTGTAGGTGTTCCACAAAAGCGGTCTCCGAGCCTCCGCTTGGTCTCCCTGATGTAGAGGAGGCCACATCAGGAACAGCGGATACAATAGATCGCATTAGCGGATGTGCAGGTGAACATCTGTTTAATGTGGAAGGTTTTCTTGGGGCCTGGGATGGAGGAGACGGGTGAGGTGTAGGGGTAGGTGTAGCACCCCCTGTGGTTGCAGGGAAAGGTGCCAGGGGTGGTGGGGCTAGTGGGGAGTGTGGAGCAGACAAGGGAGTCATGGAGAGCACAGCCCTTCCAGAAGGCAGATAAGGATGGGATGGGAAATATATCCTTCGTAGTGGGGTCAGATTGAGGTGGCGGAGAATGATGTGTTGAATCCGGAGGTTAATGCGGTGATATGTGAGGACAAGGGGATTTCTGTCTTTGTTGTTATTGTGGGGAAGGGGTGTGAGGGCTGAGGTGCGGGAAATGCAAGAGATGTGGTCGAGGGCATCTTCAACCCTGTGGGGGGGAGATTGCGGTCCTTGAAAAACGAAGACATCTGTGATGTTCGGGAGTGGAATGCCTCATCTTGGGAACAGATGTGGCGAAGGTGGAAGAATTGGGAATGGGGGATCGCGTCCTTGCAGGAAGGTGGGTGAGAGGAGGTGTAGTCTAGGTAGGTGTAGAAGTCGGTGGGTTTGAAACAGATATCAGTTTCCAGGTGGTTACCAGAGATGGAGACAGAGAGGTCCAGGAAGGAGAGAGAGGTATCAGAGATGGTTTTCCAGGTGAACTTAAGATTGGGGTGGAAAGTGTTAGTCAAGTGGATGAACTATTTGAGCTCCTCGTGGGATGGTGTGGATGTGTGGATGATGCTTACATCGATCATTTGCCCATGACAGATAAAAGGACACTAACACCATGAAGAAAACATGGACATGTGGTTACTGTGGGAAAAGATTTAAATTCCTATCCCAGCTGAAATCCATCAATGCAATCATACTGAAGAGAGGCTGTTTACCTGCTCCATGTTTGGGAAGGGATTCACAGGGTTATCCAGTCTCGGGAAATACCTGCTTATTCAGACTGAGGAGAAGCTGTTCAGCTGTAGTTCCTGTGGAAAGTTTCAGGCACCAGCAAGTTCACAATGGAGAGAAACTGTTTACCTGCTCTGAATGTGGGAATGGAGTCACACAGTCCCACAACCTGCTGATACACCAACACATTCGTACTGTCGAGAATATAGAAAAGGATTCACTCAGTCCATTCATCTGCAGGCTTAGCCGCCTCTGCCATTACAACTTTCTGTTGTTCTGCTGCAATCAGTGCTCCAGGCAATGTACTGATCCCCTCCTTTAATTCTCACACCTCCCGAGACAACATACACAGGCTGGTCAACAGAATCCACACTTTGGGATACAGTCTTGGGTTGCTTGGGAAACCTACTGCCTCCAGACAGATCCCCGGGAGTGAGTTACAGATTGGAATCTAATCAAGGGGATTGGGGTGGTTTAAATGTAGAATAACAGACACAGTGAAGTTAAAGGAAGTCCTTTGTGCAAATTGAATTCTGTTCATCCTGCTTCTATGATGCTGCTTGGCCTGCAGTGTTCATCCAGCCCCACGCCTTGTTATCTCTGTGTTCATACAGTGTTCCTGTGACAGTTGTAATGAAACCACTCCTAACATTTGACTGAAATCAATGTTAAAACAAGGAGTAGTCTGAAAACATCAAAAGACTTTCAAATCTAATTTAATTGAAAAGTTTAAAAAATGTTCCTTTTTAAACCACTGTAGAAAAGATGTGGGAATAAAAATAAAAAGCTTAGCTTATTCTCAAAACAGAGAGAAACCTTTTCAGAAGACAACCAATTGAACTCCAAATTTGGAATAAATGTTTTTTCTATATGCTATTTTTTTGTTTCAAAGTGGCCTTAAAAGAAGGGACTAGAAAGATATTCTTGAAACAATAGAAATTTAAAATGCCTGTTTGAGATTGTCGGAAGACTGCTGACAGTCTGTTTAAATTGAATACGTGGAAGTACAACATGATGTCTCCTAATGACCTAGGCTGTGCTCTGTCTAAGACTAGCCGAGTGAATTCTCAATGCTGACTGTTTTAGATCTTCTCTCTCACCTTCTGTGGGGTGGGTTGTGTTCCTTGAATGTGATTAGCATACTGGGCTTCTTCCAGAGCCACAGTGGATTGTGATTTTTTTTGTTTGGTTGTATTTTCAACATGCTTCAAGAATACAGAGAGGGAGTTGGAAGTCTTGAGGAGACAGTGTTTGAAAACAGGAGAACCTTGAACTGACTACAATCATTTGAAGCTTTAATAGAAGAACACAAATTGAAACCACTAAGCCTAGACATAATTGTTTCTAAAATTGGGATTGATAAAGTTAGTTGATACAAATTGCTAGTTCAAATGCACAATGGGAAATTCAATCGAATTTTGAAGGGCAAATATATTTAAATCTTTAAACTTTAATTTAAAACAAGAGCCAATGGATACAGTCAAGGTGGTTTTAATTTGTTTCAGTATAAAATGGGATGGATTGTTTGTTTGGGACAAAATTAATTGACCACTAATGAAACCTGTTTGCCCAACATCACCGCTAAGGCTGGACACAACAGAAACCTTTGAGTCGGTGGTTGTTAATTTGAATTGGGAATAATTTTGAAAGAAGGAAAGGCGAGTATAATCTCGCAAGTTACATTTGAGAAAATTGTAAGTATCTTATTGTAAGAAAGGTTAAACAAGCAAGGTAATGCTTGAAACCACACAGTACTAATATTTGTTTCTTTTATATAGCTGTCGTAAAAACACATTTTGTTGTTTACTGTGGATAGTAAAGCTTTCTCCAGAATTCCTGAATCACCTAAGTCATTAGTAACTAAGTCATTGGCCAATATACCAATTTATTCCGACTCTATGCATCCTGCCTATTAACCAGACTTTAGTCCATGCTCGTATATTGTTCTCAATTCACTGCAACTTCATTTTATAGTCTCCTGTGTGAAATGTTACCAACAGCCTTCTGAAAGTATAAATACTCCACGCTCACTGGTTCCCACTTCTTGATTCTGCTAGCAACATCCTTAAAAAAACACATCTCAAATATAACTTCCCCTCAATAAGTCATCTATTCTGCCCAATTGGACATTTATTTTCTAAACATCCAGTAATCACATCCTTTCCAGTAGTTATGGAAAAGGACAGACCTGATCTAAAAGTTAAATTTCTAAATTGATGGAAGGCCAATTTTGACAGTATTAGGCAAGAGCTTTCAAACAATGATTGGGAGAGGCGATTCACAGGTAAAGGGATGGTTGGAAAGTGGAAGGACTTCAAAAATGACATAACAGGAGTCCAGAGGCAGTATGTACCCATTAGTGTGAGGCTGGTAGATGTAGAGAACGCTGGATGACTAAAGAAATTGAGGCTCTGGCCAAGAAAAAGGAGAAGGCAAATAGGAGGTATCAACAGCTGGGATTGAGTGAATCACTTCAGGAGTAAAAGAGCAGTAGAAGTACACTAAAGGGAAATTAGGAGGGTAAAAAGAGAACATGAGAAAGTTTTGGCAAATAGGATTAAGGAGAATCCAAAGAGATTCTACAAATACATAAAAGACAAAAGGGTAACTAGGGAGAGAATAGAGTTGCTTAAAGTTCAACAAGGCTGCCTACGTTTGGAACCACAGGAGATGGGTGAGATACTAAATGAGTTTTTTTTTGCGTCAGTATTTACTGTGGAGAAGGATAGGGAAGCCAGAGAACTTGGAGAATAAACAGTGATATCTCAAAACGCATAACTGCAAATAAATCCCTGGGATGTGATCAGGTGGTTCACAGAACTTTGTGGGAAGCCAGTGAAGCAATTGCTGGAACCCTTGCTGAGTTATTTTTATCATCGATAGCCATGGGTGAGGTGCTGGAAGACAGGAGGGTGACTAATGTGGTGCCATTATTTAAGAAAGGTGGTAAGGAAAAGTCAGGGAACTATAGACCAATAAGCCTGATATCAGTAGTCGGAAAGTTGTTGGAGGGAATTCTGTGGGACAGGATTTACATGTATTTGGAAAGGCAAAGATTGACTATGGGTAGTCAACATGGCTGTGTGTGTAGGAAATACTGTCTCACTAATTTGATTAAGTTTTGTCTTTGAGGAAGTGACAGGGAAGACTAATGAAGGCAGAGTGGTGGATGTTGTCTGTATGTAGTTCAGCAAGACATTCGACAAGGTTCCATATGGTAGACTGGTTAACAAGGTTAGATCACATGGAATATTGCAAAAGCTAACTACTTGGATACAAAATTGGCTTAAAGGTTGGAGATAGAGGGTGGTAATGGTGGAGGGTCGATTTTCAGACTGGAGGACTGCAACCAGCAAGGATTGGTGATGGGTTCGCTGATTTTTGTCATTTACATAAATGACTTGGACATGAATATACGAGATATGAACAGTAAGTTTGCAGACGACTGCAAAATTGGAGGTGTAGTAGACAATGAAGAGGGTTACCTTGGAGTTCAGTGGGATCTTGATCAGATGGGCTGATGGTGCGAGGAGTGACAGATGGAGTTTAATTTAGATAAATGTGAAAAGCTGGATTTTGGAAAGGCAAATCAGGGCAGGACTTACACACTTAATGGTAAGGTCCTGGCGAGTGTTGCTGAACAAAGAGACTTTGGAGTACAAGTTCATAGTCTTGAAAGTGGAGTCGTAGTTAGATGGGGCAGTGAAGAAGGCATTTAGTGTGATTGTCTTTATTAGTCAGTGCATTAAGTGTAGTAATTGGGTGTCTTGTTGTGGCTGTACAGGATGCTGGTTAGGCCATTTTTGGAATACTGTGATAACAAGCATGGGGCTGGATGAACACAGCAGGTCAAGCAGCATCATAGGA
>JAHRHZ010000099.1:4918028-4933631 GCA_024137785.1 Ginglymostoma cirratum
TTCACTTACAGCTGCAGTCCTGAAAATCACAGCTTTAAGTGAAACAACTTTAAATGAATCTTGTATTCCCAGCTAACCAGTCCATCGATTGTCTTACGTAAGCCTTTGTGGGATTTGTTCAATTCCTATAGAAACACAGAAAATCTATGCACCTCTATCATATTTCCGCCCAGCCTTCACTGCTCCAAGGAAAACAACCCTAGCCTTTCCAATCCTTCCTCATAGCTCCAGCCCAGACAGCATTCTTTTAAATCACCCTCACACTCTCCAATGCAATCACGTTCTTCATATAATGTGGTGGTGACCAGAACTACACACAGTACTCCAGTAGTGGCCTGATTAGTGTTTTAAACTGTTCCATCATTACCTCTTTGTTCTTGTATTCTATGCCTTAGCCAATTAAGACAAGTATCCCATATGTGTTCTTAACCAATTTATCTACCTGTCCCGCCACCTTCAGATGTCTCACTGGCAGGACAGACCCAGCAGATGTAGCGGCACAGTGGGATACACTCGGGAGGGAGTTACCCTGGGAGTCCCCAACATTCACTCCAGACCCCATGAAGTCTCATGGCTGCAGGATAAACATGGGCAAGGAAACCTCCTGCAGATTACCTTGTGCCGTTCTCCCTCAACTGATGAATCAATATTCCTCCATGTTGAACAATACTTAGAGGAAGCACTCAGCATTGCAATGCCATAAAATGTATTGTGGGTGGGGGATTTCAATGTCCACCACCAAGACTGACTCGGCAGCAGTACGACTGATCGAGCTGGTTGGGTCCTAAAGGACGTAGCTACTAGACTGGTTTTGTGGCAGGTGGTGAGGGAACCAACAATAGGGAAAAACATACTTGACCTCATCCTTATCAATCTGCCAGCTGCAGTTGCATCTGTCTATGACGGTATTGGTAAGAGTGACCATCACACAGTCCTTGTGGAGATGAAGTCCCATCTCTACATTGCGAATACCCACCATCGTGTTGTGTGGCACTATCACTGTGCTAAACAGGACAAACTTTGAACAGATCTAGCAACCCAAGACTGGGCATCCATGAGGTGCTGTGGGCCATCAACAGGAGCGGAATTGTATTCCAACACAATCTGTAACCTCATGGCCCAGCATATCCCTCACTCAACCATTACCATCAAGCCAGGGGATCAACCCTGGTCCAATGAAGAGTGCAGGAGGGCATGCCGGGAGCAGCACCAGACATACCTGAAGATGAAGTATCAACCTGGTGAAGCCACCAAACAGGATCACTTGCACACCAAACTGCATAAACAGCAAGTGATAGAAGAAGCTAAGTGATCCCACAACCAACAGATCAGACCTAAGCTCTGCAATCCTGCCGCATCCAGTCGTGAATGGTGGTGGACAATTAAACAACTCACTGGAGGAGGAGGCTCCACAAATATCTCCATCCTCAATGATGGAAGAGCCCAGCGCATCAGTGCAAAAAATAAAGAAGCATTTGCAGCAATCTTCAGCCAGAAGTGCCGAGTGGATGATCCAACTTGGCTTCCCCCAGCATTACAGATACCAGTCTTCAGCCAATTCGATTCACTCTATGTGATATCAAGAAACGATTGGAGTCACTGGATACTGCAAAGGCTATGGGCCCTGGCAACATCACAGCAATAGTACTGAAGACTTGTGCTCCAGAACTTGCTGCTCCCTTAGCCAAGCTGTTCCAGTACAGCTACAACATTGGTATCTACCCGGCTATGCGGGGAATTGCCCAAGTATGTCCCATACACAAAAAGCAGGACAAATCCAACCCGGCCAATCACCACCCAATCAAGACTACTCTCGATCATCAGTAAAGTGATGGAAGGTGTCAGGAACAGTGCTATCAAGCAGCACCTGCTCAGCAATAACCTGATCAGTGACACTCAGTTTGGGTTCCGCCAGGGCCACTCAGCTCCTGATCTCATTACAGCCTTGGCTCAAACATGGACAAAACAGCTGAAGTACAGAGGTGAGGTGAGAGTGACAGCCCTTGATATCAAGGCTGCATTCGACTGAGTGTGGCATCAAGGAGCCCTGGCAAAACTGGAATCAAAGGGTATCAGGGGGCAAACGCTCGGTGGTTGGAGTCATACCTGACACATAGGAAGATGGTCGTGGTTGTTGGAGGTCAGTCATCCCAGCTCCAGGACATCACTGCAGGAATTTCTCAGAGTAGTGTCCTCGGCCCAACCATCTTCAGGTGCTTCATCAATGACCTTCCCTCCATCATAAGGTCAGAACTGGGGATGTTTGCTGATGATTGCACAATGTTTAGCTCTATTCACTACTCTTCAGATGCTGAAACAATTAATACTCAAATGCAACAAGATCTGGGCAATATCCAGGCTTGGGCTGACAAGTGGCAAATGACATTCACGTCACACAAATGCCAGGCTATGACCATTACCAATAAGAGACAATCTAACCACTACCCCTTGACATTCAATGGTGTTACCATCACTGAATCCCCTGCTATTAGCATCACTGGGGTTATCATTGATCCGAAACTCAACTGGATTCAACACATACACACAGTGGCTACAAGAACAGGTAAGAGGCTAGGAATACTGCAGTGAGTATCTCATCTCATGACTCCCAAAAGCCTGTCCACCAGCTACAGGGCACAAGTCAGGAATGTGATGGAATACTCCCCACTTGCCTGGAGTGCAGCCCCAGCAACACTTAAGAAGCTTGACACCATCTAGGACAAAGCAGCCTGCTTGATTGGCACCACATCCACAAGCATCCATTCCCTCCACCACCGATGCTCAATAGCAGCAGTGTGTACTATCGCCAAGACGCGCTGCAGAAATTCACCAAAGATCCTCAGACAGCACCTTTCAAGCCCACAACCACTTCCATCAAGAAGCACAAGGGCAGCAGATATATGGGAACACCACCACCTTCAAGTTCCCCTCCAAGCCACTCACCATCCTCACTTGGAAATATATCACCGTTCCTTCACTGTCGCTGGGTGAAAATCCTGGAATTCCCTCCCTAATGGCATTGTGGGTCAACCCACAGCAGATGGACTGCAGCGGTTCAAGAAGGTAGCTGACCACCACCTTCTCAAGGGGCAACTAGGGACGGGCAATAAATGCTGACCCAGCCAGGGATGCCCACATCCACAAAATTAATTTAAAAAGATGGAACCCAATGGGAACATAACTCCAGTCACAGAAACTTCCATTACCATCTAGAATCACCCTCTGCTTTCTGCCTCTCAGCCCCATTTTGGATCCAATGTGCCATTTTGTTTTGGATTCCATGGGCTCTTTCCTTCTTGATCATTCTGCCATGAGGGACCCCACAAAAGCCTTGCTAATGTCAATTTTCAAGTGGGATACTTGCAGGGTTCCCTGTCTAATTGCCTGGTCCTGTACTTCCACCTGGCAGTCTCCCATTCCCTCTCTGTCTGCATTTCCTTAAGCTGTGGAATGACCACCTCCTGAAAGCTGCTCTCCGCAAACCTCTCGAGAATGCCAGGTGGTGCCTCCATCCACTCCATCAAATTCCCAAACCCCAGAACGCGAGTTTCTCCAGCCAGAGGCACTTCCTGCACTCATCCACATACAGACTACATCTTGGATCATGCAGGATGTGCAAATCATGGACCTGAGCTCATTGAAATCATCAAATCGTAGCCTTTTCCCATTGAACACTTGCATGGCTGCCTCAAAGCTTGGTGCAGACCCTAGCTCATGGTCCTGAACTTTAGCATATTCTCATCTGTAGCACTGACATCAACAGTCCCTTGTATTGGAAGACCAACAACTTTTCGATAAGCAGAAGAGGTGAATTTCAGCGAGGCAATGGCCCTCCGGCAGTAGCTGAAGATGTTTGTCATTGATGCGTGTTCTTGGGAAGAGCCAATGGAACAACAAAGTCCTGTATCATGGAGCAAATCAATAACGAACTTTAATGTAAACAATTGCATCTCTTGTCAGACCTGCTTTGCAAAGCTACATTGCAGAAGGAGGAGGAGTCAACAGTTTTCTTTTATTCATTCATGGAATGAGGGTGTCGCTGGCCAGGCTGGATTTATTGCCCATTCTGAATTGCCCAGAGGGCAGTTGAGAGTCAACCACATTGCTGTGGGTCTGGAGTCACATGTAGGCCAGACCAGGTAAGGATGGCAGTTTCCTTCCCTAAAAGACATCAGTGAACTAGATGGGTTTTTCCAACAATTGAAAATGGATTCACGGTCATCATTAAATTTTTAATTTCAGATATTTATTGAAATCAAATTCCACCATCTGCCGTGGTGGGATTCTTGCTGTTCTCAAGAGCAGCGTGTGAAAGCAGTGAGGCTTCAGATATATATCAAGCATCTGGCAGGAAGGCCTCTTCTCTACACTACACAAGCCATGACCTGTTTGAAAAGTTCTGGCAATACAATAAACTATTTTATGTAATAAATTCAGATTTTTGGGGGAGTTACTTAGATCTTCACTCACCATTGCAATCATAACCCTTTCAACTCCACTTTACGCCAACAATATGACTGGATGAGGTTGTAGACTTGCTCACCGAGCCAGTGTGTTTGGTTGCAAACATTTTGTCACCCTGCTAGATAACATTATCAGTGCGCCTCTGGTGAAGCGTCAGTGTTCTACAGGACTGATAGCAGAAGCAGCAATGCAAAGGTTAGAACGGACAGCGCTCCCCACTATCCAACCCTAACTCTGCGTCTAATATGTAGACAACACCCTTGTGATTATCAAACACTCAAAACTAGAAGAAACCCACCAACACATAGACAACATCCTCACTGGGATAAAATTCACAAAAGAAGAAGAGAACAATAACCGACTACCCTTCCTGGACATAATGGTAGGACACAAGAACAACTGGGAACTCCAGACTAGCGTATATAGAAAGACCACACATACGGACCAGATACTCAATTACACCAGCAACCACCCCAACACACATAAACAGAGCTGCATCCTGACACTATTTAAATGAGCCACAACACACTGCAGCAACCGGGAACTACGCAAAGCAGAACAGGAGCATTTATACGGGGTCTTCAAAAGGAATGGATACCCAAAAAGCACAATCCACCATTACCTCTGTGACAGACCATAACAGGAAGACACAACACGGCCAGATACACCAGTCACCCTACCGTACATCAGAGACATATCAGAGATGACCACAAGACTACTCAGA
This sequence comes from Ginglymostoma cirratum, assembly GCA_024137785.1. Lineage (NCBI taxonomy): Eukaryota > Metazoa > Chordata > Chondrichthyes > Orectolobiformes > Ginglymostomatidae > Ginglymostoma > Ginglymostoma cirratum. Next base: position 4,923,217 of record JAHRHZ010000099.1, read on the forward strand.
TCCCTAGGTATCAGAGTAGCCCAGAAACCAACAACCACCCTGCGACAGCTACAGACGATCGTAAAAGATCCCATACCCAAAACCAGCAAAAGTGGGGTAACATACAAAATACCATGCAAGGGCTGCAAGAAACATTACATGGGCCAAACAGGAAGAAAACTGACAATAGGGATACATGAACACCAAATAGCCACCAAGAGACATGACCAATTCTCACTTGTTTCACTGCACATGGACAAAGAAGGACACAAATTTGACTGGGACAACACATCCATTATAGCACAAGCCAAACAGAGACACACCAGGGAATTCCTGGAGGCCTGGCATTTCTACCGGAACTCCATCAACAAACACAGTGAACTGGACCGATATACAAACCACTGAAAAACAGAACCGGAAGTGAAGCCAACCAACCCAGCAAACCGAGGCATATAAATAACAAATGGGACAGAACACCAACGCTTCACCAGAGGCGCACTGATGAAGTTACCAAGCAGAGTGACGAAACATCTACAACCAAACACACCCGGCTCGGCGAGCAAGCCTACAACCTCATTCGCAACCCGAGCTACTAATCTTCTCGAAAACTTTAAACATAATTGTATTTTTTCTCATCCTCATGTTTGTCCCTTTTCCTCTTTTTACCCTTTCCCCCTCAAATTCCAATCCTGACATTTCATCTTCATGTTGGCGCTGGCTTCCTTTATCTTTCTTCCCTCCATTGTTTTTATTTCTTTATCTGTGATAATACTTTCTTCATCAAGTTATCTCGATTCAAACTTTAAATGGCCGCTTTGGGAAGTTATTAATGTTTGTCCCACTTTAGCTGTGCCCCATTGTGATGGTTCTGGGTTTTTTTTTCAAAGCTTTTAATTGATAAGTTAGCTTAGATAGTTAGAGTGCGGGTCATTGAACCATAGCCTGTGTTCTCCTCAGTGATATTAATACAGTTGCACAGACAGTAACTCTGCAACCCAGTATGTTGATTATTCAAAAATATCCACCACGTCTTCGTGACACAAAACAGCATTCATTCAGCAAATGCTCAAAACAACCTACAACACTTTTCATTAATATCCAATCAGTTGTTTCTTTTTAAACCGTCTCCTGGCTAGTTTTCCAGCTGTCTTTTCTTACGAATTATCCGACTTCTTTTGAGATTCTCCCGCTTCATGGGTTGCAGATGACAAACAGCACGGAACCAGGAAATTCAGCTCATCCAGTCCCTACTGTGTTATGCCTCACTCAAGCATCCCCCCAAATTCCCTCATCTAACGCTACAGTTGCAACCCTCTATTTCCTTTTCTTTGGATCAAATGCTTGTCTGGCTTCCTATGAAATGTATCAATTTACTTAAACATTCCCTTAGATATTGAATTCCATGTTCTCACTACTATTTGAGTAAAGATGTTCATACTGACTTCTGAATTCATGAACAATTTATTTATTTTTACATCCAGAAGTTCTCTTGCACAGAACTGAACCTGTTTCTCCTGGTCACCAAATCACCTGTGATATTTTTTCATCTGTTGACCACCCTTAGTAAGTTACTGTTTTTTCCAATTGAATAATTTACGTACAAAGCTTATTAGGAGCAAAGGTTAGGGAGCGGGGAGAGAGAGATAAAGCACTGTATCCCCCCAGGTGCCCACCTCTCTCTAAAGGCATCGAAGGCATTGATGTAAACCATGTGTTCCCTCTTCAAGGACACCTGGGCAAGAACATAACTGTGGAAGAGGGTCAAATACTCGGCAGATATGACACTTTCTACAGCCCGCTGCCTGGACCTGTTAATGACCACAAACCAAATTTATTGTATAGCTCAGAATATAAGTGACAGCTGCATTCTGCATTTGACTCACCTGGGATGTCATGTTGCTGCTGTCCAGGACATTGGTTAGGCCAGTTTTGGAATACTGCATACCGGTCTCCCCGCTGTAGGAAAAACGTTGTTAAACTTGAGAGGGTGCAGAAATGATTTATAAGGACGTTGCTGGAGTTGAAGGGTTTGAGCCATAGGGAGAGAATTGGCTGGGGCCTTTCACTCTCGAGTGTCAGAGGCTGAGGGGTGACCTTATAGAGGTTTGCAAAATCGTGAGGGGCATGCATAGGGAGAATCGCCAACGTCTTTTACCTAGGGTGGGGGGAGTCCAAAACTAGGTTTGAGATGAGAGGGGAAAGATTTAAAAGGGACCTAAGGGGTAACTTTTTCATGCAGATGGTATTGCGTGTATGGAACGAGCTGCCAGACGGAGTGGTGGAGGTGGGTACAATGACAACGTTTAAAAGGCATCGGGATGGGTATATGAATAGGGTTTAGAGGGATATGGACTAAATGCTGGCAAATGGGACTAGATTAATTTAGGATATCTGAATGGCATGAATGAGTTGGACTGAAGCGTCTGTTTCCATGCTGTACAATTCCATGACTCTATGACCACATAGAAAATACAAACTGAACTAACTGCCAAATTCCTTTTTTACAGCAGATACAATAGAATGCTTTAAAATATTGCATTGAGACATTCTGGATGCAGGAATGCTTTTAAACTATGTATTAATCCCTTTATTCACAAAGACTGAGCAGCAAAATTACAACTGCCAAAACGACTCAGAACACAAACCCAATTCAGAAGAAGACAATGACCTAGAATTGTGACACTTTCGATTCTTTTGTAGTCAAGTGGATTTGAACATTTCACGGTAACATGCATAATTGAAATTGTACCGACGGTACAGTAAAGCACAACCGTAGATTCATTAGTTGTCATGACACCTGAAATGAATCCCTGTTATTTTTCTTGCACAAAAGCAAGTTTAATTATATTTTAGACAAGCCAGAAACCTATGTTATTACAAGGAAGAGTCTGCACCAAGGGAATTGAATCGGGCCATCGTTCCTTCAAGTTCCATTTCCTCCAGATGTTTTTCAGCCACATCTCGGAGTGATGATATATAACCACAGGATGGTCTTGTGCACGGCTTTCTACTTATCATGGCCTGTTGTCAAGCTGCATCTAACAAACTTCCCAAAAACAGGCCATTGTTTCAATACAAAATATTAAAACAAAGACTGAGATGAAGTAGATGGAATGATGCAAGGCATGTGTGGAACAGCAGAAGGGAAAAACAGGAAAACTTGGGAATGATGCAACCTGGCCTGACTTGTACACCTGAAAATTGATCTCTGGCACAACCACAATGCTCAAATCCTGCTTCTGCTGTTTTTTTAAAAAAATTTCATTTCCCTTTCAGTGTATATCTAGTTGACCGAAATGGTGTTTCTATCCAACATATTCCACTAAATTCAATGTAAAAACTGTTTTAATCAAAATATAATTCACTTATATGTTGTTCTGTCTCATAATACAGAATATGTAGTGACTGCAATGAGGTCAGCCAGATGGACTCTTATGATATTGGGGCTGTAAATCTGACAAAAATTACAGCCAGCAGCTCCCCCACATTCGTGAGAATGACTGGGTAAACCTGGACTCAGTTACACGTTGACTACGCCGGTCCTCTCATGGGCTGAATGTTCTTAGTCACTGTAGATGCCCGCTCCAAGTGGCTGGATGTGCAAAGAGTTCACTCGTCAAACACAGGGACGACGATAGAAAAACTGCGAGCATCTTTTGCAATACACAGGCTCCCGGAGATGTTGGTCCCAGACAACAGGCCATCGTTTATCAGCAGGGAATTCGAGCATTTCCTGTTGAATGGCATTCAGCATACAAGGACAGCTCCATATCATCGATCGTCCAGTGATCTGGCAGAAAGAGCGTCCAAACTTTGAAGGCAGACTTAAAGAAACAGCCTACAGCTTCACGCAATACCAAACTGTCCCGGTTCCTATTTGATTATAGGACCACCCCTCTTTCAACTACAGGGATAGTTCCAGCAGAGTTACTGACGGGGAGAAGACTCCGCACCAGGTTAAATCAGCATGAGCGAAATGGCATAAGGAATGCCAATGCCGGACACAAGACTCCGCTAAGCGAGACAGACAGTTTACCTCAGGGGATGAAGTTTGGTGTAGGAATGGCCCTGCATGGGTAAGGGGCATGGTCGACACAAGGTCAGGTCCAGTGACTTACAAAGTTCAGGTAGGTGCAACAGTCCTGAACAAGCAAGTGAGCCATATGAAAGCTGCAAATTCGCAAAACAGTGTGGGAGCAAAATGTGCCTGGCTCCTCAAGTGCCTTTTTGACTGTTCCAGAACCCATGGGTTCTCCTCCTCCATCAGGTGTTGTAGATACCTCAGAATCTGAGATGGACACAGAGGATGTCACTACCTTGAAGTCTTTGCTGCCTGAAGAAGACTATGAATTTCTTCCAGGACGGTCTGGGTGCAAGAGGTGAGCTACTGTGCGTTAGACACCACCCGTATCAGAGACAGAGTTGGAGGAACCTATCCCGGTGCTATAACACCCCAGGAACAGCCACAAAAAAAAGAGTAGGACTATGTCCTTGGACTCAGAGTGGAAGGGATGTAGTAATTATACAGACAGGTGGACCTCATAGAATATGAGTTCCCTGATTGGGGCTGTTAACCTGGTCCAATCAGGGAGCCCTGGCTGACAGATATAAACAGGAGTGTCAGACATCCTGTTCACTCTGAGAGCTGGCTCCGAGGGAGCTGGATCAATGTCAAGGACTTTCCACATGTAAATAAAGGGAGACTTGGTGACGGAATACCCAGCCTTTGTGGAGTTACTTCAGAATAAAGTTTGAGGGCCTTGAGTTGTTAAGGTTAGTGAACTATAATTGCTGGAAAGCACGGGGTGTGACATTTAAAGACCAGAAATGCTGAAAACCCTCAGCTTCAGTGTAGAGACAAGTGTAAGGTCAACATTTAAGGTTTGTTATCCTAAACCTACCCTTTGATGGATGGAAGGTGACTGATCCGAAATATTAACTCTGCTCCTCTCTAAATAAACATTGCTGGATTTGAAGGCACATTGCTTACAAATTGGCAAATGCTTGCCCAGCAGCACACATTGTCTTAGGACAGAGGCAGGTCTATTATTGCTATGGGCTTATTGAGCATCAGACATCAAAAAAAAAAGAAACACATCTTTTAAACAGAAGTGAATGTTGGGATGGACAAATTGGAAAGAAATCACTCAAGACACAGGGTTCATCCCAATGGTGTGACAGAATGAGAAGTGAGAAGCAGGTTGGAGCACTTTAAAAAACTTGGAGGTGATCAGTTGAAGCTCTTCAAAATTCTGGTGCATGGTGTTCTATATGGTGTAAGGGTCTGAAAGGGTTAATACTAAGGAGGGCCTTAAGCACCACCTTCTATGACAATGCCTCTAGACTTGGTGGCAAAATGGCTTAGGACAGAGCTTCCAAATTTTGTCCTACTTTCATCCCATTTTGCGAATTGAAAATTTGCACAAACCCTCAGTAAAAACTGTCAGAGTAGGAGGGAGAAAAGAGGAGACACCAGAGAGCAGGGGTAGAGGTGGGGCACAAACAGGCCTAAGCAGAATCCAGTCAGGACATTTTCATCCGTTCCCTGGGACGTTAATGCCTGGTTGTCCTTGGAGAGGGAACACAGAGTATCTGCTGGAACACTGACATTCAATGGTGACACCATCACTGAATCCCCCACTATCATTGACCAGAAATTCAACTGGACTCACCACATAAACACAGTGGCTACAAGAGCCAGTCAGACGCTAGGAATACTGCAGCGAGTAACTCACCTCCTGACTCCCCAGAGCCTGTCCACCATCTACAAGGCGTAGTCAGGAGTCTGCTGGAACACTCCCCACTTGCCCGGATGAGTGCAGCCCCAACAACACTCAAGAAGCTTGACACTATCCAGGACAAAGCAGCCCACTTGATTGGAAATACATTCACAAGCGTTGACTCCCTCCACCACCGACGCTAAGTAGCAGCAGTGTGTAGCTACAACATAAGAACATAAAAAACATAAGAACTAGGAGCAGGAGTAGGCCGTCCGGCCCTTCAAGCCTGCTCCGCCATTCAATAAGATCATGGCTGATCCTTTTGTGGACTCAGATCCACTTACCCACGCTCTCACCGTATCCCTTAATTCCTTTATTATTCAAAAAAAATCTACCTTAGCTTTAAAAACGTTTACTGAAGTAGCATCAACTACTTCACTGGGCAAGGAATTCCATAGATTAACAACCCTCAGGGTGAAGAAGTCGCTTCTCAATTCAGTCCTAAATCTGCTCCCTCTAATCTTGAGGCTATGCCCTCTTGTCCTAGCTTCACCTGCCAGAGTAAATATCCTCTCTACTTCTATCTTATGTATTGCCCTCATAATTTTATATGTTTCTATAAGATCCCCCCTCAATCTTCTGATTTCCAATGAATATAATCCCAATGTACTCAGTCTCTCCTCATAAGCCAAACCCCTCAACTCCGGAATCAACCTAGTGAACCTCCTCTGCAGCCCCTCCAGTGCCAGTACATCCTTTTTCAAGTAAGGAGACCAAAACTGCACACAGTACTCCAGGTGTGGCCTCACCAGCACCTTGTACAGCTGCAACATAACCTCTCTGCTTTTAAACTCAATCCCTATAGCAATGAAGGACAAAATTCCATTTGCCTTCCTAATTACTTGTTGTACCTGCAGACCAACCTTCTGTGATTCATGCACAAGGACACCCAGGTCCCTCTGCATGGCAGCATGCTGCAACTTTTTACCATTCAAGTAATAATCCTTTTTACTATTACTCCTACCAAAATGTATGATATTCACATTTATTTACATTGTATTTCATCTGCCAGACCTTTGCCCACTCACTCAATGTATCTATGTTCCTCTGTAAGGTTTCACAGTCCTCTGCACACTTTGCTCTGCCACTCATCTTAGTGTCATCTGCAAACTTTGACACCCTACACGTGGTCCCCAACTCCAGATCATCTATATAAATTGTAAATAATTGCGGTCCCGACACCGATCCCTGAGGCACACCACTAGTCACTGATTGCCAGCCAGAATAGCGCTCATTTATCCCCACTCTTTGCTTCCTGTTAGTCAACCAATCCTCTATCCATGCTAATACTTTACCCCTAACGCCATGCATCCTTATCTTATGCAGCAGCATCTTGTGCGGCACCTTGTCGAAGGCCTTTTGGAAATCCAGGTACACCACATCCACTGGGTCCCCATTGTCCACCTTGCTCGTAATGTCTTTGTAGAATTCCAAAAGATTTGTCAAGCATGACCTGCCCTTCATGAACCCATGCTGCGTCTGCCCAATGGGACAATTTCTATTGAGATGCCTTGCTATTTCTTCCTTGATAATAGACTCAAGCATCTTCCCCACTACAGAGGTTAAGCTAACTGGTCTATAATTCCCCATCTTTTGTCTACCTCCCTTTTTAAACAGTGGCATCACATTTGCTGTTTTCCAATCTGCTGGGACTGCCCCAGAGTCCAGCGAATTTTGGAAGATTACCGCCAGTGCACCTGCTATTTCTCCCGCCATCTCTTTCAGTACCCTGGGATGCATTCCATCAGGGCCAGGAGACTTATCAATCCTTAGCTCCATTAGCTTGCCCAACACTACCTCTTCCATAATAATGATTGATTGAAGGTCCTCACCTACCTTCGTCTCTTTGTCAATTACTGGCATGTTATTAGTGTCCTCCACTGTGAAGACCGATACAAAATACCTGTTCAATGCCTCGGCCATTTCATCGTATCCCATAACTAAATTCCCCTTCTCATCCTCTAAAGGGCCAACGTTTACTTTAGCCACTCTTTTTTGTTTTATATATTTATAGAAACTTTTGCTATCTGTCTTTATAATCTGTGCTAGTTTTTTCTCATGTTCTATCTTAACTTTCTTTATAGCTCTTTTTGTGGCTTTCTGTTGACCTTTAAAGTTTTCCCAATCTTCTGGTTTCATGCTGTTTTTGGCCACTTTGTATGCCTTCTCTTTCAATTTGATAGTCTCCCTGATTTCCTTAGACACCCATGGCAGATTATCCCTTTTCTTACAGTCCTTCCTTTTCACTGGAATATACTCTTGCTGAGCACTTTGAAAAATTGCTTTGAAAATCCTCTACTGCTCGTCAACTGTCCCACCATAAAATCTTTGTTTCCAGTCTACTTTAGCCAAGTCCTCCCTCATTCTATTGTAGTCCCCCTTGTTCAAGCACAGGACCCTGGTATTGGATTTCATCTTCACTCTCCATCTGTATTCTAAATTCAACCATACTGTGATCACTCCTTCCAAGAGGATCCCTAACTATGAGGTCATTAATTATTCCTGTCTCATTACACAGGACCAGATCCAGGATAGCTTGCTCCCTCGTCGGTTCCATTACATACTGTTCAAGAAAACTATCACATACACACTCAACGAACTCCTCCTCAAGGCTACCCTGACTGAGCTGGTTCGACCAATCTACATGTAGATTAAAATCCCCCATGATAATTGCCATACCATTTTTACAGGCATTAGTTATTTCTCCATTTATTGCCTGCCCCAATGTGAATTGATGCACAGCAGAAATTCACCAAAGATCCTTAGACAGCATCTTCCAAACCCACCACCACTTCCATCTAGAAGGACAAGGGCAGTAGATATATGGGAACACTGTCACCTCAAAGTTTCCCTCCAAGCCACTCACCATCCTGACTTGGAAACATATTGCCGTTACTTCACTGTTGCTGGGTCAAAATCCTGGAATTCCCTCCCTGATGACTTTGCCGGTCAACCACAGCAGGTGGGCTGCAGCGGTTCACGAAGGCAGCTCACCACCACCTTCTCAAGTGCAACTAGGGACGGGCAATAAATGCTGGCCCAGTCAGCGACGCCCACATCCCATAAATGAATAAATGAAGAAAAACTTCCTCAACCATGGGCATCGCTGGGGCTGGAGTGCATTCTCACCACCCAAAATAGCATCTTAATTTCAATTTTATAGGTTTAGTTTGAACATTTGAGATCCGTTGCAGTGCCCTGCTGCTCTATAATTTGATTCATTTTGGTTTAATGTGCTTAAATTTGATTTTGAAAAAGTAGCTCCATAGTCTGGTGCCAGACCCATGGTTTGACTGAATGTGCACCAGATGGGATAGACCCTTTAATTTATTAGCAGGAGATCAGGCTGTAAATATGATACGCAACAGGGAACGCAGGAGAACGTCTTATGCAGACAGTAATGGAGAGTGAACGTGTAAATTTTTTAGGGAGGTTGATCTATAACATGGGGGTCTTAAAGGGGAAACTAGACAAATGAATGAAATAGACAAAAACATATTCTTGACAGTAGAAGACTGGTTTCTGAGCTGTAATGAAATGTAGTGAGCTTTCCATTCAGGGCCCGGATAGCTCAGTCGGTAGAGCATCAGACTTTTAATCTGAGGGTCCAGGGTTCAAGTCCCTGTTCGGGCGATACGTTTTTTTTTTCGCTCTCAATTTTCGTGTTTAATTTTAACGAAGTCTAAGTTGTGTTCTGCTGATGCGGCGCCTCTTTTGACCTCAAACCCATTGATTTCTCCTGGAAAAGGAGAAGTCCCGGTGATCGGGAGGTTGGCAACTGAGCATGATTGACAGCCCGGAGCCTTCCTCCCACCCGCTCCCAGCATAGAGAGCTTTACCGCAGATGAAATAAAGAGGGTGGGAAACTGGTGCAGCGCAGAGAGACAGAGAAAGAATGGGCCAAGTCCCATCCATCGCAGAACACATGGCAGTGCCAGTATCAATGATGGCGTATTCCGGGTGTGGGGGCGGCGATTTGCCAATATCAACGATGGTATCCCGGGGTGTGGGCGCTGTATGCCAATATCAATGACAGCATCCCTTGTGTGTGGAATGGAGAATGTTTGCCGGTGTGAATGATGGCACTTCCCGGATGTGGGGCAGTGTTTGCCAGTATCAATGATGACACCTTGCGGAGGTAAAGCTGGGTTCACCAATATCAATGATGGCGCCTCCCAGGTGTGACACGGCATTTGCCAGTATCAATGATGGCGGAGCGGGGACCGCCCCTTTCGTGTGAGGTGTCACGTGGGCTGTGAGGCGGAGTGCGGCGGCGCGGAGCGGGGCGTGAGGCCTTTCTTCGACATGAACAGTGTGGGCTCCGAGTGCGTGGAACTGAAGCGTGTCTACGACCTGTGCTTCAACCGCTGGTTCGCCGAGAAATTCCTGAAGGGAGACCGCAGCCCGGATCCGTGCAGCGAGCTCTTCAAACAGTATCAGCAGTGTGTGAAGGTCGGGGAGAATGGGGGGGGGAATGGAGTGAGCTAGGAGGGGGAGGGAAGGTAGGATGGGAGAATGGAAGGGAGTGAGTGAGTGAGTGAGTGAGTGAGTGAGTGAGTGAGTGAGTGAGGGGTGGGGGAGAGGAGGATGAAGGTGAGCGAGGAGGAAGAGGGAGTGAGCAGGGAGTGGATGAGGGAAGGAGGAGGAAGGGAGTGA
>JAHRHZ010000099.1:4933641-4946929 GCA_024137785.1 Ginglymostoma cirratum
GGAGTGAGCAGGGAGTGGATGAGGGAAGGAGGAGGAAGGGAGTGAGCGATGTTCAGAGAGCCACAAAGTCGAGACTGTGTGTGAATATTGCTGCAATTGGACTTACTAAAACAGTGCTGCCAGTCAGATGTGATTCCCACTGCTTGTGCAGTTAGGGCTCACTATTTTGCAGTGTTGTCTGAAGACTGGAAGGATCCTCATTCAGAATGATGGTTGGCCCATTGTTGGAGTATTGAGAGTCCATTCTAACTGTAGGGTGTCCCAGAGTCCTTCACAGTTACTTTAAATTAACTTTTGAATTATAGCAGCATAGGGAATACAGCAGTAATTTTATGTAAATGTTCTTGCAAACAGTATGATAAATAAATAATCTGTTAATTATGCTTTGCGGTTGAATACTGCTGATGACAGGCAGAGGAACTCCTGTACTCTTCAAATAACGCTCGTGGGATATTTGCATCCATTTGAAAAGGATTTAACATTTTAATTTGAAAAGGATAGCACCTCTGACTGCATTGCATTGGGTGTTAGATTGTATTCAAAAAAGGGACTTGAAACACAGTGGGAAAGAGAGTCAAGGTTTTATTATTACCATTTACTGACCAAAGTATCAAATAAATTTTCTTTTGGTTTTTTTTGTTTTTAAATAACTGTCTATGCAAATGACTTCAGGGTTTCCAACGTAACTGGTGCTCATTAATGAGAGTGAATTTATTTTAATTACAGAAAGCTATCAAGGAAAAAGAAATCCCAATTGAAGGACTCGAATTCATGGGACCCAAGCGGGAAAAACCTTATGGAAGCAGTGGCTCATCATGATGTGACAATGGCAGTCGATCCTTCCCTCCTAGATTTCTTTTTCTCGTCAGATCCATATGACTGTAGTCATGTCCTCCCTGCAACAGAGTGTCAGTGATATGTAGATATCAGCTGCAGAGAACAGGATTTGATAGAATAATATTGATTTCTGTAGTTATTGTTGAAACAACATCAAAAAATGACAGAAGCAGTCATAATTTACAGTAGCGATCGTGTGCAATAGAAAGAAGTTGAATTAATTTTGTATTTCCCTTTTTAAAGTTTCCTAAGGTTCGTGGATTGCATCTTTGACATAAATGTAGAGATGCAACCCAAATGTGAATTTGCTGCTTTGAGTGTAAACAAAAAATCAATGTTTGCCTCATGCAACTGAGTGCATTACATATATATACAATACAAAGTAACATTTTATACCAAAGTCATACAGTCGGTTCTGTTATAATGTGTGTTCTAGCAATGCAAATTGGCTATAATGTGACTGTAGAATAGGGGAGCACTATTTCTAAAACGCAGACTTGTGTTGGCTATAACGCGATTTGATCGGGTGCGCGGAATACATGTTGACATCTCCCATCGCGTTGACGTCACATGATTGTTTTGCGAGCTTTGTCCTGAGCATGTGCAGGGTTAGTGCTGAAGAGAGTCTCCACGCCAGCATCACGTGATCAATTCGCAGATTTTGTCGCAAAGCGCTTTCTGAGAGAGGTACGGTACTCCGTGATATTTGTTTTATTTTTGCAAATTCTGTCTTGTTACCCACAAAAATGCGAGGACAAAGTGACAAGAATGTTAGCAGGAAGCGTCCTGGTGATAAAATTGCGGGTGGTGAGCGTAAGAGAAAGGCTATAACACTGGAAGAGAAGCTAGATGTTATAAAGCGTTTTGAGCGTAATGAGAGAACATGTGATATAGTTCGCGTAACAGGAATAAAGGAGTCCACCTTACGCACCATTAGAGACAATGCAGAAAAAATTAAAGCAAGCTATATTGCTGGAACAAGTCTGAGTGCTAGCAAATCTATGAGGTCACGGACAAAGGAGCTTGAGGAGATGGAGCGGCTTCTAAGTGTGTGGATAGAAGATCAAATGAAAAAGCGATCTGGAACCACCTTTCTCAGCATAAAGGAGAAAGCCTTATCAATTTATGAAGATTTAACAAAAAAAGCTGAAAATCCTGCAGATGTGCCTGCCTTTAGTGCTAGCAGTGGCTGGTTTGCTGGTTTTAAGAACCGCTACGCTTTTCATAACGTAAAGTTATGTGGCAAAGCTGCCAATGCAGACGCGGAGCATGCACTGGCATTTCCTGCCATAGTAAAATTAATTGACGAAGAAGGCCATTGTGAAGACCTCTCTACAGCTGATCTACAACAACTTGTCGCTGAGCGGGAAGTGGAAGCTGGAGATGAAGTTGCAGTAGTTCAGGATGCAGCACCACGAGAGCTTTCCACTTCTGTTTTGTCTTCAATCCTGAGGGAAATTGAAAAACAGTTGCAGCTCTTAGAGGATACCGATTATAATGTAGAACGCAGCAGAGTAGCAGTTCGTGGAATAAGATCTTATTTGGCACCCTATGAAAAGCTTCTTCATGAGCGAAGAGAAAGGGCAAACCAACAGAAACTGGATGTCTTTTTTAAGCCAACCCCCAAGAAACAGTTGGAAAGCAGTGAACCACAGTCATCCACTTCTGGATTAACTATTTTTCGCCCTAAACGTGCAGCCACAACTGCATCTGAAAGTGGTGACGATGATGACCCTCAGTCCCTGCATTAACAACAGAGCAACCTCAAAACCTCCTCCCCTGTCAAGTCAACTTGACATTTTGTCAAGGTAATGTGTTAAATTTACTTTTATTTTTATTAGGTATGATTAAAACATTTATTCAAACTGTACTATCCCTTGTGTTAGTCTTTTGAATGATTTTTGGGTGATATGTTTGTTTTTGGTGGTCTGCCCCAACCCCGCTTTTCCCATAGGCCCCACTATTGCTATAGCACTATTTTCTATAATGCAGTGTTGCGCAGGAATGCAGCAATCGTGTTATAGCAGAACCGACTGTACCTATAATTAGTAGATTGTAGGAACTGCAGATGCTGGAGAGTCTGAGATAACACGGTGTAGAGCTGGATGAACACAGCAGGCCGAGCAGCATCAGAGGAGCACGAAAGCTGATGTTTCGGGTCTGGACCCTTCTTCAGAAAAAGGGTTCAGACCTGAAACGTGAGTTTTCCTGCTCCTATGATGCTGCTCGGCCTGCTGTGTTCATCCAGCCCCACACCTTGTTATCCCTATTATTAGTAGTACTTTATCAGCATTTGTACATCTTAAAATTTCTCTATATACAGTAAATGTTTTGTCATAAGTTTGATTGGATGTAGTATTAAAATTTAGCACTATTATCATTAGATTTTTACATCTGTGAATTGTGCATTTAGAGCCTCTATACTGTAGTCACTTGGAAGCTTTGAAGACAGACAATTTGTACAATTCCAATATTGTAGGAAACTCAGCTGTGTGTTGGACTGCATACTAAATGATCAGCCTAGTTCAATAAAGTTTCAGACGGACCCTCTCCACCCTTGAAACATAACCTATTTTAATTGAAAAAAATTGTATTTCTTTTTCTAGGTTCAGCTCCAAAGTACTTTTTGTGCTGATATACCTGTGTATCTTTGCAGCTTGCGATGACGCTGTTCAGCCAACAGGACCATCCGTTTACTTCTCAGCTGGGAATCCTCTGGAGCATCTGAAATAAATAGATCAATTATAGACATCCTATTGGTGGCAACATTGACTGGATCTTTCCTTGAGTTACACATAGGAGGAAATTTCCAAATAGATGGAAAATTGTGGCTTAACTTCTTCCTCCCCCCTTGCATTGGCAGAGATGCACAAGACGCAGTCTATGGAAGAAATGGTTATGATTATGGAGTCTATCGTTTACGGGTGGAATTCCAGAGAGGCAGAGGAGTTGGCGGAGTCGGCGGTGGATCTAGAGGAAGACCAGGACCAGCTGCCCGCAGATCAGATTTCAGGGTCATTGTCTCTGGTGCGTTTTTGTTTCCGTTTCATGTTTGACAGCCAATGTTTTTGCTATAAACCTGAATACAGTTGGATGTCGTTCAGTATAGAATGTCCATGTAAAGCTAGGGTGTCCATATGATGGCCCACAACTTCTGGCGATTGAACCCACAAAGTCCAATCAACTTGGTTTCAGTTTAGTATTGCATATTCCATACTATTTAAATTCTATGATCTTGGAGATTTAGAAAAGGTGCATTTGGCAATAAACGCTAAATGAAAATGTCAACATCAATTAACCGGAATATTCATTTAACCTTTATATTGGACAACGAGGAACCGTGTATGCGCCATGACCTAAGTTTGGACCTAAAGCTTTGGACATTCCTGGTATCAAGCAACTTCATATGTTTAAGGATGAAGATCATTAACGAATGCAGCTTCATACATGGGTTTATGTACTGATACTTATTCTGCTACAGAACTAAAGTGCACAGTATAACAAGTGCATTATGTCACTTTCCCTGGACATCTTCAGAACAGAATTTTTTAAATTGTGCAGGCCATTTACATATTATTTTAAATCTTGCATCTTAAATGTGATCAAAAATATTTGGTTTAAAAATTAATAACAAGCTTGTACTAAAGAAGGTTTTTTTTTATTGTTTCCCTTTTCCATTTTTTTTTCCCCTGCCAATTTTTACCTTCCTACTACTACCATACCCCCCACCTCAAGGCATTGGCGACTTATAATGCTGTGGTTCCACAGGTTTCCTGTAGAGGCTGCAGTTCAATTTTAGACAGCAAACAGTTTTACTCTGGATACTGACAAACATAGGCAAGTCTGATTCACTCCTTATCCAATGTCCATACAAGCCTACTGTGGGCATCACTGGATGTCATTCAGGATTGGGAACTCGGGCTAGATGGGAGAAAACACATGTCAAAGGGACAGTGGAATAATTTGTAACAGCATTTTCAGTGTTTTTTCTAAATATCATCAGTCTTCAGGAATTGCCAGTGATTGCTTAGAGTAAAAACAGAAAACACTGGAAAAATACATCAGATCAGTCAACATCCTAAAGAGATAAAGACAAGTTAATGTCTGAGCTGAGACTGTTCTACAGATTCTTTTTCTACTTTGTATGCTGACTGATCTGTGATTTGCTGTTTTACTCCCAATTTCCAACATTTCTTTCTAACTTTGTGAATTGACTCCCCTGGACCAATGCTTCAGACCTTTTGGAGAGAACATGCATCTGAGGTCCATGTGTTCCTGTCACACTGATCGAAGAGAATGCTGAGACGGGACAGTTTCTTTCTGGATTCCATCTTCAGAGATTCTGCTTAATTTTGCCTGTCACAGATCACTAATTGTCCCGATGTGATGATATTCAGCAGCCTGCATCCTGCCCTGTCTGATTTTAAACCCAGTGGGTATTTGAATGTCTCTCACTTGTAGAATTAGCTGTTTATTTTGCTTCCTGTTACATGCTTGTATATTTTGATTTTACTACATCTAACATGTCAGTCCTGTTAAAGAAATTAGAACCAAGAGATTAAAAACCAAATTGTGGAATTGAGACATGATCTTGTAGTGCGTTTATAGCAGAACCGACTGTAATATGTTATCTTAAACTTACCTGTTGCAATTTTAAAAACTATTTTCATATAGGTTTCTGTCATCAGTAAAATCAACTTACGGTACAGCTACCTATTTTGATTTTATATACATATGCTATAAAGTGCCTACTCAAAAGATAACAAGTTTGCATTGAGCTTTATTGGAACACAGCAGCAGGCTGCGGACAGAAAACACAGTGAGAGAGCAAAATGTTGCACTGGCAGGTCACCAGTCAAACTTGTGGGCTGAACCAAGCTGTCTTGAAACATCATCGCCCTTTCTGATGTAAAGCAGACCACAATGTGAGCAGTGGTTACAGTATACTATGTTGAAAGGAGTATGAGTAAATTGCTCTTTCACCTGGAAGGGATGTTTGGGCAGAGAAGGGAGGAGGTGAAAGGTAGGTGTTGCATCTCCTGCGCTCGCATGGCACGCTGCTGTGAGAAGTGAAGTGTGTTGAGGAGTGGACCAGGGTACTGGGGAGAAAACTATCCCTTTGGAATGCTGACCGGGAAAGATATTTGGTGGTAACATCACACCAGAAATGGCAGAGAACGATCATGAGAATGAGTATTTGTAGATGGGATGAAAGTGAGGACAAAGGGAACTTTATTATTGTTCCAGGAAGAAGTTTCCAGGTTTGTTCTTTGGTCTTTTGTCATTTAGTTTCTCTTTCTCCTACTGCTGTGAAGTATCAGGCCTGGTTATTTTGGACCTGGAAACACAAACAGAAGTGCTAACAACTGAGCCATTGTTGACACTACCCTATTTGTTTCCTTTATCAAATTACCCCCCAATCTTTTGAACCTCAGGTAAGCCAAGCCTAGTTTGTGTAATATCTCCTCAGAATTTAAGCCTTGGAGTCCAGGATTATTCTATGCGGTGCTCCTTCCTAAGATGTGGTGTCTGGAATGGCTTGTGGTACTCCAGGACTTTGTACAGTTGAAGCACCCCTATCCCCATGTCTGTTAGTTTGTTAGATATTAAAAACCAGAATTCCATGGGAAGTTTTGAATCTGTTCATGGCGTTTTAATGATTTATGTACCTGCAGCCACAACTCTCTTTGGACCTCCACACAAATAATATATATACTGGACATCTGAAGTAAAAACTGATCTAGCTAGAGATACTCAAGCGGTCAGATCAGAGTTTTCTCTAGAGAGAACCATAGTTGAAGTTTCAGATCAATGATGATCCTTCAGAACTCTCTTTGGATCGCCAGCGTTTCTAGCTGTTCATCCTTTAGAAAATGTGGTACCCTTTATTAAATTGGATGACCTCATTTACCCTAGTTTTGACTGTGCATTTAATCTGTCAGTGCCTCTTTCTGCTTCTGTGTAGATCTATTAATGGATATGGGGGAAGATGTCATCTGGTTCATCTTTAAACAAGTTTAACCAGAATGTTATGAATGAATTTGCCTAGGTATCCCACAATACTGAAGCAGTCAAATCAACACGAATGTAAGCCGGTACAAAAACAAAACATTCCCACTTCATTAGGAATAAAATTATACAATAATTTTTAATACAAAATTACTATTCCTAATACTATTTGGCCATTTACGGTTACAATATTTCCCTAGTCTCTTGTAAATTTACACAGTCACTGTGTCTGTGGCTCTGTCTCTGGGTCTGCAAAGCTGCTTTCTTCCCCCTGCCCCTCTCTCTCTCTCTGGACGGTCAGCTGGTCTCTGCCTTTTGCTGTGCTGGTGTCCTGAAAAGGCCTCTGCCGATTCCAAGAGCAGTCTGCAGGTGAACTCTATTTTTATACCTTTTTAGATGGTTTTCTGGAACTTTCTGTAGTTCTGATCAGTTCTAAGGGCGATACACTTAATAGAGACGAGAAAAAAACTGCAGATGCTGGAATCCCAGGTAGACAGAAAGGAGGCTGGAAGAACACAGCAGGCCAGGCAGCATCTGGAGGAACGGAGCAGTCAACATTTCAGGTATTACTCTTCAGGTTTTAATAATTTGAAACAAGAATCAATCATTTAGTTGGCATGCTACTGTCAAGTTTCTTTGTGCAGCAGGACCCAGTGCCTTTCTGTCTGGGCTGTCCTTTGTTTAGTGGATAAGTTTCTGTGCAGCCTTTTACATTATCATAATGTCATAGCACCTGGCTGCTGTGATTGCACTGTGTCTGGTGTGTATGTTTTGTGAGTTCAGAGTTTCGCTTGGCTGATGTACCCAGTATCCCTTGCTGTTTGGCCAAGTTGGCAATCTGTGTTTTAGCAGCTAGGATGCTGCTACATTGAGCTAGGTCACAATCAGCTTCTAGCTTATTGATTGGCATACCAGGTTTAAGGAACTACATGATCAACTGTAGTTCCCATCTGCACTGCTCACACACAATACAGTGTGGAGCTGCAGGAACATGACAGGTCAGGCAGCATCAGAGGAGCAGGAAAGTTGTCGTTTCAGGTCAGGACCCTTCACCAGGGCTGGGGAGGGGGAAGGGAGCTCAGAAACAAATAGGGGATTGGGGTTGGTGATAGGTGGGTGCAGGTAGGGGGATGTGGCGATTGGTCAATGGGAAGGGTGGGGCAGATAGGTGAGAAGGAAGATGAACAGTTTGTGTCAGATCAAGGAGGTGGGGATGAGAGGGAGGGTTGGACATGGGATGAGGCCGGGGGTGGGGAGATTTTGAAGCTGGTGAATTCTGTGTTGAGGCCATCGGGCTGTAAGCTTTTGAAGTGATGTTGTTCCTCCAATTTTTGTGTGACCTCATTGTGACATTGGAGGAGGCCCAGGATGGGTATGTCACCAAGGGAATGGGAAGGGGAGTAGAAATGGCTGGGAACTGGAAGGTGGTGTCAGTTGGAGTGTACAGAGCATAGATGCTCTGCGAATTTGTCACCCAGACTACATTTGGTCTCTCCAATGTAGGGGAGGCCACATTGGGAGCAATGGATGCAGTAGACCAGGTTAGAAGTTGTATAGGTGAATTCCTGTCGAATTTGGAATGATTGTTTGGCACCTTGGATGGAGGTGTAGGGGCAGGTGTAGCACTTTCTGCGGTTGTAGGAAAAGGTGCCGGGATGGTTGGGCTAGTGGGGAGTGTGGAGCGGACGAGGGGGTCATGGAGAGAGCAGTCCCCATGGAAAGCAGGTAGAGGTGGGGAGGGAAATATCATCTCAGGTGGTGGGGTCCAATTGTAGGTGTCAAAGGTAGCGGAGGATGATGCGTTGGATTTGGAGGTTTGTGGACTGGGGACCAGGAGCTCTATCCTTGTTGTTTGGGGAGGGAGGGGTTTGAGGGCAGAAGTGTGGGAGATGCAGTTGCAGGCATTCTGAATCAAGGGAGAGGGGTATTTACAGTCCTTGAAGTAGGAAGATAACTGGGGCAGCGGGGAGTGGAATGCTTCATCCCAGGAGCAGAGGCAGAAAAGAATTGGGAGTATGGGATTGCATTCTTGCAGGAGGGTGGGTGAGAGGAGGTGTTGTCAGGTAGCTGTGGGAGTCAGTGGGTTTGAAATAGATGTTGGTGCTGAGTTGGTTGCCGGAGATGGAGGCAGAGAGGGCCAGGAAGGGGAAGGAGGTGTTGGAGATGGTCCAGATGAATTTGAGGTTGGGGTGAAAGGTGTTGGTGAGGTGAGTGAACTGTTCGAGCTCCTCGTGGGAGCACAAGGCAGGGCCAATACAGTCATTGATGTAGCAGAGGAAGAGGTGGGGATGCTACTGGTGTAACTGGATGACTGCTATCCTTATTGTGGTCTGGCCTACATATTACTCCAGACCCATAGCAACATGCTTGAGGCAGCTGGATCCCTACAGCATAGCTGCACTCCTATAAGCTCATCAGGACTGTGAGGGTTATTGGGTGCCACGTAACTGTCTTGTCACTCCTGCGCCTCCCTGTGCACGTCAACACCATTCAGCTTTCTTCTGCTGGAGCTGAGCAGATGCCTACCTCGTGTCCAGCAGCCCTCTGAACATCAGCAACCTGGGGAGTTGCTTCTTCAGCCAGCTGCAGAGTTGTCACAAGGCAGTGCTCATCAGATTGTCCTCCCAAACTTCCTAAATCTGACATTCCCACCAAACTGTCAGTATCTGGACTGGTGGGGAGTTGCTGCTGGCTGAGCAAGCCATTTCTTTGTAGGAGCCATCAACATCCCACTGGTACCTGCAAGACCCAAGGCAGAGAGATGACACAGCTAATGGACAGCAGTGGTGTAAAATGAATAGAAGTTACGTTGAGGTTACTGTGCAGTGGAATAAAAAGTGAGACTTGGTTGGGAACACGGGTTTTTCGGCATTTCCCCCCCCTCCCTGTCCTAAATCTCTCCTATGAGGTACAGGGTTCTGTCTCCATAGTGGGTGACGAACGTGTTATCAGGGACCCATTCCACCTCTTTCTCCCCTGTTATGGGCTGATTTCTCCTGGAATGAAAGTAGGTGTCCCAGCTGATAGTGTTGGTGCAGGTGGTGAGGTGTCCTGGGCAAGTGAGTAGGCAGTGCAGAGTCTATGAAGGACTAGTGCTGTGGGAATGGGTAGAAGGTGATGAAAGGGAGGATATTGTTTACTTATGCTAACTGCATTATCAAACACTTCTATCTTTACAGCACAATTTAACAAATAACTTATCAACAAATACTTATTGATGAATTAATCCATGACCATCTTCATTTTTTTTGACATAACTGTGAAGGAAAAGGAGTAACTTGTTCTTCGTTCACAAACCAAACAGTTTCTGCACAGAATCAAAAATGTTAATGGAATGTTGGCTTTTAATCTCATGGGGGTTGGAATTCATGCGAAGATATCTTTCACATTTATAGTTATTCACATATAACATCTTCACAATAATTACAAATAAATGTAAAAGCGCACATATGACAATACGTTCATTGGAAAATTCACATATTTCTCAACTTCTGAGTTTTGAGGCATTCTAACATACTGCTTGTGCTTTAACTTTATCCAAACATAGCTATGTGAAAATCCACATCTTTGGTAGCTTCGTATCTTTCAACTAGTTATTCTACCTCACTGTTAACTGCAGTTTCAGTAGGAATAATTACTCTCACTTTTGAATCTATAGAGAGAGGCTGAATAAGCTGGAGCTATTTTCCTGGAACATCGGAGGCTGAAGGGTGACCTTATAGAGGTTTATAAAATCGTGAGGGACATGGATAGGGTAAATAGGCAAGACTTTTTTTCCCCCAGGATAGAGGGGTCCAATACTAGAAGGCATAGGTTTAAAAGGTGAGAGGGGAAAAGATATGAAGGAGACCTAAGGGGAAAATTCTTCACGCAGAGGGTGGTGTGTGTATACTGCCAGAGGAAGTGGTGAAGGCTGGTACAATTACAACATTGAAAAGCCATCTGGATGGGTACATGATTAGGAAGAGTTTAGGGGGATAGGGGCCAAATGCTGGCAAATGGGAATAAATTAATTTAGGATATCTGGTTAGGATAGAGAAGTTGGACCAAAGGCTCTGTTTCTATGACTCTGTGTCTCTATGAATCATTCAACTACTGACAGTTAGAAGGGAATTAATGAACAAAGACTCCCTTTGACCACATTCCTTTCACAGATGCAGCTTTGGTGAATATCTCCTGGGATGACAGCTGAATGATCTACTGGGCAGAGGACAAAGGAAGCTTGTAGCTGAATCTTACCAGTTCAATGTTTGCAGTATTATTTAATTTCCATCAAACAACTGAACATTAAAACTCGCTTCACAGACAAAAGACTGTAAGACATTTTAACAAATTATACAGACACTAAGGAAAAATATATCAGCCTTATTTTGCAAATGGATATCAACTTAACTTACCTGATTCCAGATTCCCTAATGCCTGTCAAACATCTACAAGATACAAATTCGCAGTGTGATAGACTACTGTTCACCTGCCTGAATGAGGACAATTCCAACACCACTCAAGAAATTTCACACCATCAGGGACAAAACAGGTTGCGTGATTGGCACCATATCTAGTTTAATATTCATTCATCCTATTACTGATGTGCAGTGACAGCATTGTGTACTATCTACAGGATTATCTACAGGATACACTGCAGCAATTTGACAAAGCTCCTTTGACAATACTTCCCAAACGTGCAACTTCTACATAGAACAAGGAAGTAGACATATGGAAACACTACTATAATGAAGCTACTGTTGAAGCCACTCACCATCCAGACTTGGAAATGTATCCCCATTCCTCATTGGATTTTTAAAAAATGGAATTTCTCCCCAAAGAGCACTGTGGATGCATCTACTCCAAATGGACTGTTCGAGAAGGTAGCTCACCATCCCCTACTTAGGGGGATGGTCAACAAATGCTTGCCTTACCAATTATGTGCACATCGTAATAAATTATGAAAGAAGTAAGCTTAAAAAGACCCCTCGATACTGCTCTACTATTCAAGGCCACTTTGATCTTCTAATTCAATCCTCCCTTCTTGCATAATATCAAATATCCTGATTCCTTTAAATTAAAAAAAACTCTCTTGATTTTACTCAATGACCAAACAATTGAGTGATAAAACTCTCTCCAACTCACTTGTAAATGTCTAAGTGCTTTATTGTGAGTCTGTGATTCCCTAGTTCTGGATTTCCTGAGTCAGGGAACGTTTTGTCCCATCTGCCTTCGCAAACGCCTTAAGAATTTTAACTGTTTCAATGAAATCACCTCCCTTCCATTTAAATTCTAGGACTTAGAGGCTTAGTCTATTCAATTTCTCCTTGTGGGACAATCCCCTCATTCTGGGAATCGGTCTAGTTACTATTTTAATTGAATTACTAAATCTTTACTATTTATTGGAATTTAGAAGAATGAGAGGTGACCTTATTTCAAGATATAAGGCTCTTAGGGGGAATTGATAAAGTAGATGCTGAGAAGTTGATCCCCCCTTGTGGGAAAGTCTAGGACCAGAGGGCATAATCTCAGAATAAGTGGTCCCTCACTTAAGGCAAAGTGAGGAGGAATTTCTTTTCTGAGAGGGTAGGGAATCTGTGGAATTCTTTACTGCGGAGGGCTGTGAAGGCTGGGTCATTTTGTATCTTCAAGACTGAGATAGATTTTAATCAGGAAGGGAATCAAGAGTTATGGGGAAAAGGCAGGAAAGTGGAGTTGAGGGTAATCAGATCAGCCATGATCTCATTGAATGGCAGAGCAGACCTGATGGGCTGAATGGCCTAGCTCTACTCCAACACCTTATGGTCTTATTTTGGAAATGTAAATCCTCAATGCAAGGAAACTGTCTTCTTATTTGCTGAGTTTGAAGAAATGAGTTAGGGGAGCTGCTGTTGTGCAGTGCGCAGCCTTATCTGTACATCTCCACAAGTACTGAGCTCGCAGCAGTGGAGACTGGCTGTGCAGGGCCCTGGTTTATCCTAAACCCAATTAGCAAGGACCACTCTTACAGTGTTAGTTCAAAGTCTTCCATTCAATAAAATCAGAAGTCACACAGCACCAGGTAACAGTCCACTTGAAATCACAAGCTTTCAGAGCGCTGCTTATTCGTCAAGTGAATAGTTGGGGTTTGTCACAAGATGC
This sequence comes from Ginglymostoma cirratum, assembly GCA_024137785.1. Lineage (NCBI taxonomy): Eukaryota > Metazoa > Chordata > Chondrichthyes > Orectolobiformes > Ginglymostomatidae > Ginglymostoma > Ginglymostoma cirratum. The sequence goes on from JAHRHZ010000099.1 coordinate 4,946,611, forward strand.
TTCTTAGTGACTTTCCTGATCTAAAGAATGTCAATTGGGAAATCGAGCTGAGGAAGTTGCTCCAACGGGGGAGCCTCAATAAAAGGCAGGCAGGCAATTGGCTTGACTGAACTGGTCACAGAAAAGTGGGCAGCAGCATTGTTTATTTTAACCAGGGTCCTCTCTAAGGGTGGAGGTGCAGTCCGGGGTAAATCACACTGTGCTCCCTCTCTAACCCCTCTTAAATCACACGGTGCTCGCTCTCTACCCCCTCTTAAATCACACGGTGCTCGCTCTCTACCCCCTCTTAAATCTCACTGTGCTCCCTCTCTACCCCCTC
>JAHRHZ010000099.1:4955453-4993269 GCA_024137785.1 Ginglymostoma cirratum
CCTCCTTTCTTCCCCCCCCCCCACTGAATTTGATCCCTTTCCAAAAATCGTCCCCCCCACCCCAAGGGACCTGGATCATATTCTAGATTGCCCCACACACGCCCCCCACCCCCCACTCAATCCAGATCCCCCCCATCCCCGAATCTGGATGAGCGATCAATCGGTGATCACTACTTCAACATCTGCTAAAGCTTCCTGGTCACCTTTTTTTCCCACTAGTCCCCTTGACCCTGTGTCCCTGATACATTATTGGGTCACACTCTGCCTGATCTGTAGATACTGTGTAATGTCTGCATTGAAACTTCGTCATGGCCTAATTTCCTTGTCTGTTTTTAAAATTAAGGTGCTGCTGCCATCTTCTCCAAGTGGTCAGTCTTCATGCCCAAGGCCAGGCATTTGATGACCATTTAACTACAATTGGAACCAGTCTGCTCTGGTTTAGATTTCTATTCTTGATTTTTGTTTTTAGGTGCCTCAGACGCCATCCTGGCAGCCCGCAGAGGTCAGCGAGCTTCCAGAGGTAAGGAAGCATTTCTTGGAAAACAGCGGAAAACTGTACCTGTGGGTCGTTAATCCTCTAACTGAGAACCATATTGATCTGGGAGGCCGTGAGTTTGACCCTGGTCTGTGCAGTGGAGGGATTGCTCACCACACCTGTGTGAGAAAGCAGATTTATCGATTCCTTAACTCTCCAGCAATCCCCTAATTGCGGTGCAAGTGTGGGCAGACTTGAAATGAACGTTCAAATCCAGGCAACCTAAATAAACAATCAAGACTTTACGCTGAAGGCTGCTTGGGTGTGAATGGACAGAGGGACCCGTTGACAGTAGAAATAGTAAGGGAACTGGTGCTTCCAGGTGAGAAGGGGAGAGAATATAAAAGTTCGTGCATACAACTGGTCACTTATTGAAGACACAGAAAACTTTTGAATGTTTTCCCCTTCCATAGTCCGGGGACACAGTACCTCCACTGCTTCAACCTGGCACAGGCCAGTGATAGACTCTGGTTCTGTGGTACAGTATTTAGCTGCTATGCTAGGCGGAGATTTATAATGATTTAATGTGCTCCATATGTTTTCATGTCAACAAACTCCAGGTTACCATGGAGATGATTGACCACCTAGAACGATTGGCCCTTGTTGATTTTCGGAACCAGGAGGGAATAGAAAGGCTAGCAGATGCCATACAGTTTGCCAACCAGCTGCATGCTGTTGACACTGAGGGAGTGGAGCCCATGGATTCAGTGCTGGAGGACAGGTAATGGTATCTCTGTCTTACCTGATGGTAAATTAACGAGAACACAAGAGACCAACGGAGTTAGATTGTGAGGGGAGGAGGTGGTGGTGTCATTGCATGAGTCGCTCAGAACCCCAGGCCAATGTGTTGAGGGACCTGGGTTCGAATCCCACCAAGGCAGATGGTGAATTAGATCAAAATAATGGTGACCATGTCAATTGTTGTAAAAACCCACCTGGTTCATTAATGTCCTTTTTAGGGAAGGAAATCTGTCTTTCTTACCCAGTCTGGCCTACATGTGATCCACAGTAATGTGGTTGACTCTTGACTACCTGCTGAGCAATTAGAGATGGACAATAAATGCTGGCCTAGCTAGTGACACCCAACGCCCAGAACCAGATTATAAAAAAGTTGTACAAGCAAGTGAAATATTTCATGCTGATAAATCTATAAAATGTAGCAGCTATAAGTTATGAAATTTCCTCTTTAAATCTCTTTACCTTTAAAACACTCCTTCATGTTGGTCACCTAACCTTTGGTTCAGTGTCAGTTTTGGTCCTGTGATGCAGTTGGGACGTTTTACTATGTTAAAAGTGCTATACAAACGAAAACTGTTGGTATAGAATTTAGTGACCAGATAATCTATTGCAATGATACTATCAAAATCTTGGCCAAAGTGGTAGATCTTAAGGAGATTAGAGAGAGTGATGGGGAGATCTATGGACAGAGTTCCAGAGATTAGGACCTTGGCTGCTGGAGGCATCGCCACGAGCAATGGAGCTGTTAGAACAACAAATGCTCAAGATGTCATGATTATAGCAACATGGATATTAATGATGTTTTATTGTCTCTTACTTTCCTCCTGTTTCACTCTTTTGAAATTACTAATTCATAACCCTATGTGTTGTTGTGAAAGATGTCACTAATGTAGATAGCTTGGTGTGCAATGTTTCGCTGCTCCTGTGCAGGTTGTGTCCTGTTTCAGATCTATCTCCTAATGTATTTGGGGGCACACAGGCAGAGGTTATCCCCACGGTTGTATTACAGAATTCACAAATTGTAGATGCATTTGCCTTTTCAGTCAGGTAACATGGATTAGACAGAAAGAAATAGGTTAACTAAAATGGGATTATCAGTTGTGTAAATGTGAAAGACTGTATACCGTTGACAATCCTTCTGTTCGCAGTGGAAAGTCAGACTGGGTACGGAACTCTCCTTGAGCTCCCATTGATGTAACACTGGGCTTTGTCAGAGATGTGGGTATGGCACTCTCTGAGGTCTTGGGAACAGTGCTGCTCTGGAAACTGCACCCTTTAATGTGCTGTCTCTAACCACCTGCACCCACCCCACCCACTTCTTTCCCCTCCCCCCCCCCCCCCCACCCCCGCCACCTTTAAACAGTTGGGCCACATGGTTTAGATTTCCCAACCTAAACCCCTTTAACACCCAGAGGTCCTTTTTCTAAAACGCATGTTAAGACCCAGCTCTTCACATCTCCTAATTTTGGCTTGAGACCCATTCATTTTCCAAAGTCCAAGCCTCATTAGATAGAGTGTTCCTGGCTGCAGTGGAAAGCTGCCTAAATTTTTTTTTTGCTGGTTTATCTCCAGCATATTTGGGTTCCAACCTGAGCTCACTCGGGCCTGGGATAATCGGGATTGAGATCCTTGAGGGAGAGAGACTGTGCTCCTTGTGATTATTCCAAACACTGGACTTTCTCACTTGGTTCTTCATCATACTGTCGTTCAAAGTGCTGAAGAACTGTTATTTTTAAAAGAGAGAGGCCTTGGCTCTGAATTGTTTTGAAAGAGATGCTGGGACGTTGTGTGGTATTGTCATCGAGAAGTGTTCACTTTTGTTTCACTTTACTGAGAGAACTTAGAATCATTGAATCCCTACAGTGTGGAAGCAGGTCATTTGGCCCATCGAGTCCACACCAGCCCTCTCACCCTATCCCTGTAACTCTGCAACCGTGCAGTTCCCATGGCTAATCCACCTAGCCTGTACATCTGTGGACACTAGGGGCAATTTAGCTTGGCCAATCCACCTAACCTGCACATCGTTAAACTGGAATTCTGGAGGAAACCCATGCAGGCAAGGGGAGAACGTGCAAACTCCATACACAGTCAACCGAAAGTGGAATTGAACCCGGGTCCCTGGCGCTGTGAGGCAGCAGTGCTAGCCACTGAGCCACCATGCTCAGCGGTCAATAACTTGATGAATGGCTTATTGGGAATCAAGAAATATATCCTGTCACAGCCTTCTTTGTCCGTCAGAGAGCACAGGACAGTACAAGGTATCTCATACTACTTATGAATGAGTTCGGCACCAGAGGTGGTCTGTCATTGATTCCAGGCTCACTATCTCAGAAAACTGCACAATTAAGATTAAATTGGAAAGATTTCCTGTGAAAAAGCTCCTATGTGTTGACCGTGAACGTGCTGTAGGACTGTAGATACAAATATTTTAATCCCAAAGACTTTGTTGCATTTAATTTAGACAGATTGATTTGAATTTTATGTCCCTAAACCAGCAGGTAATGCATACAATCAACCAGTGTCAAAAAGATACTTAAAATAAAAATACCCTGTAAATGTTAAGCAGGTCATTGACTTGAAATGTTTCTCTCTTTGCAGATGGTAATCAGACCTGCTGGGAATTTCCAGCCTTTTCTGTTTTTATTTCAGATTTCCAGCATCCTCCAGGATTTGGCTTTTATTTCCCACAGTCAAGATTGGTTGAGATGGAAAAGGGAGTATCGATGCAGGGAATGGGGGACGTTTCAACCTAAGGCCTTTGAACAGGGGACCAGTGGAGGCTGCAAATGTGGCGCAGAAAAGAGCGCTGGAAACAGACAGAGAGGCGTTCTTATCAATGTGCCCTGGCTTCAGCTTGTCACTTGCACTCTAGAACTTCCACTGTCAATAAGGGCAGTGGACATGGATGCTGGTGAGAGGCAGAAGCTCAACTAGAATTTATAAAAACACATGGATTAAAGAGGTCCCAGCTTGGGACTTCTGCACTATTGGGATCCACACTTTCACCACCCCTGGGGCTCTGGAATTGGACCTGGATCTTGAACAAGAATGCACAGTCAGGAGAATGAAATAGCAAGCGGGTCAGTCAGGGCGCAGGAGGTTCAGTGACAGGGTCGGGTCAGAAAGGGGAGACGTTACAAGGCGGAGCGTTAAGCACAGGCAGATGCTGCAAATCAGTGGGAGAGGCACCTTCAAAATGGTGCCAGTTGGACCACACAGGACATGATTCTAAAACAAACATTAGGATGCTCAGTGAAATTATAGGCTTCATGAACACAAAACAATGTTGCTAAGTTAATGTCAAATGGGGATTTACTGTAATCTACTCCTGCTCCAAGTTCCTCTGCTCTTGTAGAGTTGTCTTATCACTGATCTGAGAGATTCAATGGACTACAGCTATAGTACCTTTCAAATCCGTTCTCAAAATGTTTCTATTTTATCACACAGGCCGTTGTACCTGCGTGCAGACACGGTCACAGAAGGTTACTGTGCAGAGGCAATCCTGAGCAATGTGAAGCAGGTTGTAGAGGGATACCTTGTAGCACCTCCAGGTACGTTCAGCCAGCTTTACCATCTTTGATGCTTTCAAATTGATCAGGTGGTATCCTCTCCAGTTATTGCCGAAAGGTGTCAGTGTCAATTTTCATCTCAATGCCAGAGCTATAATTAACACTGCAAACTTGCTCTAATTATCACATAGTCAACTTTTTTTTTCTCTCTGTCCTGACCTACAATCCATAATCTCCTTGCTTACCTACCTCTTTCACATCTCTCTTTCTTTGGGCTCCATCGTCACCTGTCCACTCACCTCTCCCAACTTTTGACTGCAGCAAAATTATCACTTTTTCCACACTGTTACCAGTTCTCGTGAAGAGTCATCAGACCCTTGGTTTGTGGAACCTCCTCTTCATAGTTTGACCCTTGAATCTGGGAATGTTTCTTGTTCCTGCTTGTGGGAGCATTTAGGACCAGAGTAAGCAGCCACCCATTTAAGACAGAGATGAGGAGTAATTTATTCTGTCAGAGACTGGTGAATCTGTGGAATTCTTTACCACAGAGGGCTGTTGAGTATATTGAAGGCTGAGATACACAGACTTTTAATCAGTGAGGGAATTGCAGGTTATGGTGAAAAGACGTGAAAATGAAGTTAACAATTATCAGATCAACTGTGACCCCACTGAATGGCATACTCAATGGCCTAATCCTGCTCCTTTGTCTTATAATCTTAAACCTTCATCTAGAAGTGCTGAGTAGATGATTCATCTTAACCTCTTCCTGTGGTCCTCAGGATCACAGATGCCAGTCTTCAGCCAAATTGATTCACTTTACAGGTACCAAGAAACCACTGAAGGCTCTGGATATTGCAGAGGTTCCAATAACCTCCTGACAATAGTGCTGATGACCTGTGCTCCCCAGTTAGCCATGTCCCTTGCTAAGTTGTTCCAGATAAAATCCTGGCATTTACTCAACAATGTGGAAAATTACCCAGGTATCTCAAATCCACAAAAAGTTGGACAAATCCAACTGGCTCAATTCCTACCCCTACTTCTCACTGTTCGTTATCAGTAAAGGGATGGCTTCACAATGCCATTAAACAGCATGTGATCAGTAATAACCAGCTCAGTTTGGGTTCTGCCAGGGCCACTCAGCTCCCAATCTTACTACAGCCTTGGTTCAAACATGGTAAATTAGGCTGAACTCCAGAAGAGCAGTGAGGGAGAGTTGCTCTTGACATAGTCAGAGAGACACACAGCATGGAAACAGACCCTTCAGTCCAACTCATCTGTGCTGACCAGATATCTTAAATAAATCTAGTCCCATTTGCCAGCAATTGGCCCATATCCGTCTAAGCCATTCCTATTCATATATCCATCCAGATGCCTTTTAAATGTTGTAATTGTACCAGCCTCCACCACTTCCTCTGGCAGCTCAATCCATACACACACCACCCTCTGCATGAAAAAGTTCCCCCATAGATCCCTTTTAAACCTTTCCCCTCTCACCTTAAACCTACAGCCTCCAGTTTTGGACTCTCTTCCCACTCCTCCCCCCTGCCCAGTACTGGGGGGGGGGGACAAAAACCTTGCCTATTCACCATATCCATGCCCCTGATGATTTTATAAACCTCTATAAGGTCACCCCTCAGCCCCTGCTGCTCCAGAGAAAATAGCCCCAACCTATTCAGCCTGTCCCTATAACTCAAACCCTCCAACCCTGGCAACATCCTTGTAAATCATTTCTGAACCCTTTCAAGTTTCACAACATCCTTCCTATAGGAGGGAGACCAGAATTGCACATGGTATTCTGAAATTGGCCTAACCAATGTCCTGTACAGCCACAACAGAACCTCCCAGCTCCTATATTCAATGTATCGATTGGTAGAAGCAAGCTTGTGAAAGCCTTTATGGAAATCGCTCCACTGGCTGGAGTCATACCTGGCACAAAGGCAGATGGTTGGAGGTTGTATGAAGTCAGTCATCTCAGCCCCAGTATGTCTCTGCAGGAGTTCATCAGGGTAGATATTTTCTAAGCAACCTGTTCAGAGATATTATTACATACCTCTGGAATAGGTGGGACTTTAACCCAGGCCTCCTGGCTCAGAGATGGAGACATTACCACTGTGCCACGAGGCCCCTCTTAATAATATTGGATTGTCGGAAAGCGTCTATCCCTGATTTAGCAACTGTCACTGTACTAATTTTAATAAATGGATTAAATTCAGGCCATATCCATTATCTGTGTGATTTTCTAGCCAACCTGTTCAGGATGTTGTGACACACATCTGCAGTACATGGGATTTGAACCTGGGCCTATGCAATAGCATAGGGACGACACCACTGCTCCCAAGAGCGTCCCCCCCCCGTTCCTCACGATTCTCTCCTGGGCTGTGACATCTTCAGCTATTCCATCAATGACCTTCCCTCCACCTTAAGGTCAAAGGTGGGATTGATCCCTCTTCACCTTATCCACATTGTTATTACTTTGCCTCATCACTTACGTGGGTCTCTGACTCTGATTCAGTATTGATTAGTTTGTTTGAGATGTCTGGCATGTTAACCTCTTCTAATTCGACTACAGATGCAAAATAATTATTTAGCATGTCTGCCATGTCCTCATTTCCATTGACAGTGTCACTGTTATTAGTACATTCCACCTGATTACTGTCTTTATTCTGAAGTGTTAATTTTAATACCCCTCAGAGCTCCTTTTCCTACTCCCTATTTTTCTGTTTTGTCACTATATGGGGATGTACTTTGTATATTTCCTATTCACCAGGATTAGTGTTTTTTTCACCCCTGCATTTTTATATGCTTTCTCTTTGTTTTATGTTGTCCCCTACATCTTTAATTGTCCACAGTTGTATTTCCTGAAGAGTCAGTGTCTTACTCCTTAAGGGTATAAAACTAGGCCTGTACCACAAAAATATACTTTATTCATAAAATTTGAAAAAGTACATGACAAAATATTTTGAAAATTAGAGTGCAGTAAAATTCAGCTTGTCTTCATTCAACATGTTCCACTCTTAGGTGCCTCAATATAATTGCAATACTTTTAAAATTTGCAATATACATTTCACGTCAGGCATACAGTCAAATTGAAAATTACAGAAAGTGCAATAGGCTTCAACTTTGCTGCATACAGTGCACTCCACTCTGAGGTGCTGCAATACAATTTTACAATAATCGTCAGTGATGTATCTCGAGGGGTTTGACAGAGTTTCCAACTCCTTGGTATATTATGACTGGAAGGCCTTACACAGTGACCTTTCCCTATTGGACCTCTGCTTTAAGCTTTAGTGTGTATCCCTCAATATGGAGTCCTCCCACAGATCTGTCATCGTTGATAGATACCCATTGATATGTTTGTCCAGTTTACTGTGGACACTCTTTCTCATCCTTTTGAAATCAGCCTTCTCTTAATTCAGAATTGTTGGTAGTTGTTTTGCATTTCTCCTTTTTAAACTACACATTTATTCAACCACATTATAATTACCATTAGATAAATGTGTTCTTGTACCATTAAACCATTAATTAAATCATTACACATTACCATGCCTAATATCTCCTCTTGTTGGCTCCTGGAAATATTGTTAAATAAGTTCAGATACACTCATGAAATTCACCTATCTGACATGTTCTGATATCATCTTGTTATGGCAATCTTTATAAAAGTCAAAATCTCATTAAAAACGCTGCTTCCACTACGTTTGTCTAATCTTTATATTTACACAACCTACCGCTTCATATCTGTTATAGAAACCACCACACAGTTCTCATATAGTCTCTAATCATTTTCAATTCTTTATTCTAGCCATAAAGTCTCCACTGTCTAACCTTTTGTTGTTAGCTCTCTTATCAATGAGATGATTTCATGCTTAATCATCAAAGTTATTTCTCTTCTGCTACCATTTGCCTTAGCAACTTACAAGTTCCCAATCCAAACCATCTTGCAGCTATGTCTCAGTAAGTGCTGCCATGTCAAATCCTCCAAATCTGTGACTGCAGTTTATCCAATTCGTTTCTTAGAACTGTTTCATTGTGACCACTTTATTTTTCCTTTCCATTAGGAATTCTTAGCCTAGCCCAGTAGTTTCTTGCTGTCCCAGTACTTAAATGAAACACTTCTTTCCCAATCACTTGGTCACACATTCACTTCCATCATCTGTTTCTCCCCATTCCAGTTTGCTCATAACGGTAGTGATCCTTGAGGTCTTGATCTCTAATTTAGTTCATGGGCTGTCTCCAAGAGTACCTACAGTACACTCTCCTCTAAGTTGGTTATAAGGAGAGCTCCTGGATCCTCCTCCTTAAATATCCTTTCAATATGGTTTGAACTATCCCTCAGGTCGTACAAGGCAGACAACTCACCATGCAATCTATTAATGGAATGATTTTCTGATCCCTTGTGTGAGGTGATTTTACGTATGGAAAACTGCTAACTAAAGGGTTAAGTCGTACTGCTTTCCTCAATGCTGTCATTGCAGTGAATAATGAAAGCTGATGTCAACCTGTTGTTAATCAGTTCCCATCACAGAATGGTGTGACTCCAAACATTTATCAACATTACCTGTGGTATTTCTTTAACCATGGTTCTTTTAACTTCTTTGCACAGTGGTTTTTAATATTCTTTTCCCACTTCTAGCTATGCTTTGAGATAAATGATGAGACTCCAATTGTTCTTTGACTGGAAGTATCACATTTAATGACTTTCTCGATAGAAAATCAACATATAGCATTTGGAAGTTAGGTTGGGAAATCATGTTAAGTTTTCAATGTGACTTCTAAAATTGAACTTTTTTTAAAATCCATCTTCAGACTTCACAGAAATGTAGGAGCTTTTCATTACAACTGCCTATAACTGCATTGATTCCTGTCAAATCTAATAGTGATCAAAGTAGGCTTGGATAGTGATGAAGGAGAAATCCTGGCTGGGTTTGTTTCATTCCCCCTTTCCCTAGCCCAGGATGACCGAGGCTGAATGTAAGTCTCTTGCTGTGACTTGAGCTCAATTAACTTGGCACAGAATTAGATAAAACCCAGACTTTCCTGTCTATATAGCTTAAGCTAGTTGTCAAAAAAAATCTTGGAATCGGTCTGAACAATATATTGCTTTGTAGAATTGTTTGATGCGTTGTGGTGTCCCACACTTTTCTCAACTGAAAATGACAGCCAGGTTGATGGGTGGTTTGATTTATTCAGAAGCTTAGAACCAGCCAAGTTTTGTCATTAGCAGCATTTAATTTTAAATGCTCAACTTTATTTGCAGTTTAGCATTAATGTATTCATTTGAAAAATGTGTTGGATTCTTGCTGTAATCTTTAGTTCAATAAAATGAAAAGTGTGATTGCTTGGCAGCAGAACTAGTATTGTCTAAATCATTTTATCAGTTCACAAAAAACACGTGTAAAGAGCAAGCCTTTTATGGGTCTGCTGTAGATGATGATCTCAGCCGAGGTGCGGAGTTTGTTCCTCAGGGTTGTGTAGGATAAAACAGCCAGTATTTCTGTGTTTGGATTACATTGTGACCAATGTGTTTGTCATTTGAAGATGTATTCAGACTTAGCTGTGATGGTCCTCCTGATAGAACATGTCACCACCTACCGTCTTACTGGTATGTATGAAGAGTATCTACTGAGTTGATTTATCACGATTGCTGATCCTATGGATCTGTAGTCAATGCAAGTTAAGTTTTCAGGAGATTACAGAAGAAAATTAGGAAGCTGGTTCTAATAATGTTTTAAAAGCATTACCATAACCTGACTGCCTTAAAAGGGGATATCAGTCTCTCCCACCACTTATTCTGTGAAGAAAGATTTCAGCTGCCATTTAATAATTATGGCATCCTGTTTGAGGTTGTTTAGAAAAGGTTCTGAGTTAAAAGTTCAGCAGGTGTCACTGAAAGCACAAGGTAAAGAGGGAATATCTTGTGCCATATTTGTTGGCAAGAGTTTCCCTTTGCATACGTGCTCTGCCTGTGATTTCTCCCTATGCAGGGCAGAACCAAAATCGTCTGGGAATAATGAGCTAAGCACCTGCAATGTCATTTTACTTTCCAAGTACTGGACTGTAAGGCAGGGCGTGAAGGTGATAAAAGTGACACTGCAACCAAAAATAGTTTGAGAAAATTATCATGTTTTTTACATTGCCTTAAGATATATTTTACCCAATATAAATGTCTTTTTATTTTTTTAGGGAATATTCCACTGTCAAAGAAGGAAGAGAGAGACAGCTTCATTCAGCATTCTAACTGGTGATGATGACAGAGGAAATTTCGGAATTAACAATTTCAAAAATGGACATTTTTGGTGAGGAATTCCACTTCCTTGCAGGCAACTTGACATCACGGAACCTGCATCTGCTGCAGTGAAGATTCAAGTGCACCAGACTTGTCAAGTGAAGCAGTTTTTCATGTCAAGTGGTAGTGCCAAAGAAGTGAAATTCAGTGGTGTAGATTATTTCTCTCTCAACTTGTGGATTGTTGTTTTTGATTAAATTTAACTGAATTTAAAAAAAAGTTGATTTTATATGAATATTGAGATAAAGATGCCTCTCTTAGTGCATTCTCATCTTTGAAGCAGAAATTTATGGTTTTGCCTCTTACTTCAGGAACCTGTGCATAATCTAAGGTGATATTTCACGTGCAGTATTAAGGGAAAACTGCATTCTTGGAAATGCCACCTTTCAGATGAGAAATTAAGCCAGTTGGACAAACATTATTTAGTCTCATGCAAGTTACTGCGTTTCTGTTGGTGCTCCTTGCTCTACTAAAGTGATCACATTGTTCTAAGCAAGGCCTTCTACTACAGGTATCACTGAACCAAGGCTGACGCTGCCACTATCTCTTAACAAGCAAGCACTTTCATTGAAAAATCATAAGTTAATGTCCAATTTAACATTTTCTTCATAGTTCATTTCTTTCATAAACTCTTCATATTTCAAATTATCAATGACAAATATTAGAACACCAGAGATGTACTCAGTTGGTGTGCATTAATGAAGCAGGGAACAGTGACAAGTACAAAATATCCTTCTACACAAATAAACACACAGCATTTCCCTGGCTACAATTTTATTTAATAAAAGAGGTATGCTAAATTATTTAAGAAGCCAGTAAAGGTCCATGGAACAAGACAACAAAGTCAATAATTAAAAAAGAAAAAAATCAAGTTTATTTAATTCAAAGCATATCACGAAATATAGAATTGAAGGAAAAGGAACTAACGGCCGATGATGGAATGTGAATTAAAAAGTAAATTTTTGACTATGAAGTCCTCATCTATATTGGGGTCTCGGTGAATACCGAGGGGAGCTTCTACTTTGATAGGGAGAATAACGACCTCTAGAAAGGGACCTTGATCTTGACCTGCCGTAACTAGAACTTCTGGGCTTGTCTGCACGAACTCTAATATAAGCAGTTTCTCCCTGAAAAAGAAATGATTGGTATCAGAGCTGTTATCAGATCCTGTGGGGAAAAAAAGTTCAAGGATGAAATTAAAACAGCTATTTTCTCATAGATAGCAGATACTTCAACACAGCAGTTTTGTTACTCTTTCTCATCCTGAAGATACTGACGTCTGCAGGGTGCCACAGAATTCAGATACACTGAGAAACACTCACATGATAGCACTGAGGAATGGGGTGTCACATCCCAGCTTTTAAGTCATCTTCGGCTGAAGTTCACAAATTACACCACTCAACTGGGCTAGCAACTAGAGCTGATCTTTTCCTCCCTAAGCCAGAAGCAGAAGCCCACTACTCAAATGCCCCAAAACACTTCACAGGATCATTACTAAAAAGAAAATTGTCACTGAGCCACGTGAGGAGATATTTACTCGGCTAAAAGGTAGGTGGTTTCTTAAAAGGAGGAAAGCAAAGTAGAAAGGCGGAGAGATACAAAGAGGGAATTGGCGGCTTGGCCACCTATAGTGAAGCAATTATAATTGAAAGGGCAAGAGACCACAACACTTGCTGCCATGGTTAAAATCAACAGACTTGATCTGACAGAACAATCATAAGATCAACACAAAGGTAGAAAACATGCAGTTACCTGAAGTATTAAATGGATGGCACTGGGTTATCTACTACCACGACACAGTAAACACTGCCCACAAAGTTAACAATCCTCTTTATTCATCAGAAAGCACCCTAGGTGCCTCAGTGATTTAGACATTTTATTCCTGGGACCGGATTTGACATCTAATCCAGATGTACGAGGAAACAGCCTTCTAAATTCTGACTATAAAAGTTATATAAATTCGAAGAGTCTCCAGCAAGTTTTAGTAAGTGTTGTCTGTAGAATACAATTGTCTCTCGTTCATCTTACATTACTTATGATGCCATAGTTCTCCCCCATCGGCCCATTAAAACCATTAGACTTATACCTGACCATTCCTTTTGATAAGAGTGAAACTAGGGCCCTTCAAGTCTGTTCCTTGGACATAAAACATATATAATGGACAACTGTTTTTACCATTCACTACTAGAAGTTGGGTGGATCACAAAGGACCTTCAGGTCATGCCATCGTCTGCTAAAACTGTTTACTATTCCAGGATCACACTGGAATGCACAGATAACCTTTGGCTTCTTCTCTTACTGCAAGTCATCCTCTTAAACCTCTTTTCTGCTACTTCCTTCATCCTTACCTCCAACAATGCCAATTCTTGGATTTCTGTCACCAAGACGATCCAGTCAGCTGCTTTTACCAGCTTCCTCAACTTGCATCTCTTCTTTGATTTTTCTTATCACTGCCACACCCACTCCAAGTTCCTCTTGTTCATGAAGCCCACCTTCTTCACATTTTACTCATCATTCAGACCATTCATCTTCCCAATAACTATAAAAATCTGCAAGAAGCTATTCACAACGTCATTCCTAACTGCAATGAGTTTTCATTTGTATATCCAAGCTGTCATTCATTACAAATGGTCCAGCCCCAGCCCCACCCCGCCTCAAATCAAAACTATTGCTGTAAGGAATAGAGTGATGGAGCTGTACAGCATGGAAACAGATCCTTTGGTCCAACTCCTCCATGCTGACCAGATATCCTAAATTAATCTAGTCCCATTTGCCAGCATTTGGCCTATAATCCCTCTAAACCCTTCCTATTCATGTATCGATCTTATATGCCTTTTAAATGTTGTAAGTGAAGTAGCCTCCACCACTTCCTCTGGCAGCTCGTCCCACACACGCAGCAGCCTCAGTGTGAAAAAGTTGCCCCTTAGGTCCCTTTTAAATCTTTCTCCTCTCACCTTAAACCTATGCCCTCTAGTTTTGGACCCCCCTACCTTGGGGAAAATGACCTTGGCTATTCAACCTATCCATGCCCTCATGATTTCATGAACTTCTGTAAGGTCACCCCGCAGCTTCCAACGCTCCAGGGAAAATAACCCTGGCCTATTAAGCCTCTCCCTATAGCTTAAACCCTGGAAAAGTCCTTGTAAATCTTTTCTGAACCGTTTCAAGTTTCACAACATCCTTCCAAGAGCAGGGAGATCAGAACTGCAAGCAGTATTCCAAAAATTGGCCTACCAATGTCCTGTACCGCCACAACATGAGCTCCCAACTCGTATACTCAATGCTGGTAGAGGGAAAACAAGGTAGGTAGACAGAAAACCAGATGGAATGATAACATCATGGTATTAAATGCTTAAGTTTCCATCGGAGTGCCACTAAGTGTGACACATGATTGATGCGGCTGTAGGACACAAGTATTTGTTGTTATCGCAGCTAGGCTCCTCGAGTTATCTGCACCAACACACAAAATCTCATCCCCATCTTGCATGTTGGAATCCCATGTTGCTGAGGCCTTTAATCTTGACAATTCTAACATATTCAGCCAGCATCCCACATTCCATCCTCTGTAAACCTGAAATCATCCAAAATCATTCCTGTCCCTGTCCTAACTTGCACCAAATCCCACTTACCCATTACTCCTTTCATCACTGACCGAGAAGCTGGCTCTGAGTTACGCAATGCCATTTAAGAAAAACAAGGCTTGGCACCCCTCTGTGAAATTTCATACAGCCTCACAACCTTCAAAGCTATCTGCAAATCCAGCCTCTTTAGTATTCTGGGATTAATCGACTCACCATTAGCAGTCATGCCTTTAGATGCTGACTCCTTGTACCCTGGAATTCCTTATCAAACCTCCCCATGTCTGTATCTTGCTATCGTCCTTTAAGATGCTCCTGAAGACCTTCCTCTGGCCATGCTTTTAGCCATTTCCACATATATCTCCAAATGTGGCTTACCTCAATTTATAGTTCAATATCACTGACGCACCTTAGGATGTTTTATTACAATAATATCAATGCAAAATCAATACAAGTTGCTGTTGAAGCTGTTAGTTCAGTACCAAGCTAAAATCTCACTCAGTGGAGAGTAATGGAGTAGAGAATGCTATTCTGAAGTTGGGACTGAGGCACGTTGTAAGGGGGTGAGTACACAAATTCTTACTCTTCATCTGATCTCGGAGTTAAGAAAAGCAATAAATATCTGAAATGGCAAGAGTTACATTCCTATCAATTACAGAAACAAACATGACTAGGTCGAATGATAATTGAGTTGTTGAGTAACTGAACCACACAGAGATCAAAAGGTTTGAAGCCTGCTGAGAAATGGAAGTAGAATTACAATTAGACTGAAGTGTCTCCAGCCACTGGTGCTTTGTTTCTGCTTCTACTCATTAGGCAGCAACTTCTACTCAATAGGGAAGACTGGTCAGGACAGAATTGGGTTCTGTTCTTTTAAAATAAATGCTTAAGATCCCTGATCTGGTTCATACATTAAAAAGAGCCACCTCCATGAGCAGGGAGCACTCCAACATATTTCAGCGAAAGGCAGTGAGAGCAGTGGAAATGGAGAGATTATTTCTGTGTGTCCTGACAGAAAATGCTGTGGAAAAAATACTGACATTCCAAACTGAGACATCTCCCCAGATTCCAAGAAACATTTGAATTACTGTAACATCTGGACGATTGTGTCTGCACAAGCTAGTCCGCACTAGTACCAACATGTAACCAAACATACTTCATGCACTTTCTGAATTATATCAATACAGCTGAATTAAACTACAGATTATCAAAATATTTGTCTTTACTTCCTTTCAAATTTGACCCCGACCCAACCATCCTTCAACTCTCATTTGATTGATTTACCTTACTGTGGATCATAACTGCAAACATCAAAAATATATTTGATTACAGGAACTGTTGGTAAGAGTAATGGGGAAATCCAAACTCTGAACGTAAGGGTTCAGGGGAATCTGGCCGATTTGTCTCCGACTTCATGTTGCTTCAATTCATCTGCACTTTAGCGGTTGTGACAGATCTGAGCCCAGAATCTTTTTTGGGCTTCTCAGCATCTTCTAATCTCCCTTACCCTCCTCTGTGGCTATGCCACCTTTACTTCTGCTCCATTTCCATTAACAAACCATGGCTTCTACACATCCACAGTTTCAACCACTAACTCTTTCCTTACCCCTTTACTCTCTTACCTTCTGTGAATCAATAATAGCCACCCACTAACCTAAAAATTCTGCAAAACCCTCATTCTCAGAATCCCCCAACTTTGGCCCTCCAACACAATGACAGCTCCAAACTTGTCAATTTCCTTAACCTTCTTCAACTTTAAAACTATGCAAATATCACTCCTGCTCCTCTTCTTGAAGGCCTGCTTTTACCCTCAAGTCCAGAGGAACATGAATTTGAAAATAACTGGTGCCTAGTTTCTGTCTGTCAGACCAGGCTTCAATGTGCTCTCTTTCTTTCATCAAAGAGTTCCAATTCCTCAAACATCATTCAGGAGACTAGGAAATCCATCAATAACTATCTTCTTAATGTTTTTAAACAGCTTTCTTTCCAGCCTCACTGCAAACTCCAGGTGAAATTTTCATAAAATATCTTTTGTCTTCAAAATCAGTTGCCTGTTTACCCAAAGACTCCAACGTCCTTCATGGTACTGGTATGTCTGAACTATTAAACTCATCACCCAACCCATCAAAACCTTGTTATCTAAGAAACATATCTCCTGCTCCCTTCATAGGATGCCATTTCCATTTGAAATTTCTGCCCTACAAGCTCATTAATACTGTCAATAGATCTCCTCATATACAAAATGTGCACCCTTCTAATCTTGCTAACCACCAACCAAACCCACTCACTTTCTTCCACGGTCCTTTCTAAAAAAAAAAAATTCAAGGTTGTGAGTATCACTTGTAAGACCAATATTTGCTACTGATTTCTAAATGTATGCGGTGGTGGTGGTGAGCTACCTTTCAGTACAGTACAGTTAATTTAGTATAGTGCTGTTATAACAACTGATCTAATTCCAAGTCAGAATGGTGTGTGGATGTAAGCGCAACTTGCGGGTGGTCGTGTTCTCTTGTATCTGCCCCCATCCTTTGAGATGGTAGTGGAAGGCAGTATCTACGAAGCCTTGGTAAGTTTTTACAGTGCATCTTGTAAATGGTACACACTAATGGTACTGAGCTTCGTACCCCCTCAAAGGGCCAGAAGGCCTACTCCTGTTCCTAGTTCTTACATTCGTGGGGGAAGGAGTGAAATATTTGTGGACGTGGTGCCAATAAAGCAGGCTTGCTTTGTCCTGGAAGGTGTCGAGCTTCGTAAGTGCTGTGTTGCACTCGTCCAGGCAAGTGTGGAGTATTCCATCACACTCCTGGCCTGTGCTTTGTAGATGGTGGGCTTTGGGGAGTCAAAAGATGAGATACTCGCTGCAGCATTTCCAGCCTCTGACTTGTTCTTGTAGCCACGGTATTTATATGGTAGTCCAGTTCAGTCCAGGTCAATGTTAACTCCCAGTATGTTGACAGTTAGATGTTCAGTGGTGGAAACACCCCTGAATGTCATGAGGCAGTGGTTAGATTGTCTCTTATTGGAGATGGTTATGCCTAGCATTTGAACATTCCAAATGTTATTTGACACTTTTCAACCCAAGCTTGGATATTGTCCAGGTATTGCTGCTTTGGAACATGGGCTGCTACAGTATGAGGAATAATGCTGAACATTGTGAATTCATAAACGAATATCACTAGGTGGTTGTCCTGGAGTTGAGATTATAGATTTCCAATAACCACAACCATTTTCCTACCTGTCAGATATGACTCCAACCAGCAAGGGTTCCGCACTATCACACTCAGTCGAATGCACTCACCTTACCAACAAAATTTAGGTCTGATGTCCATGTTTGAACCCAGGCCAGGGAAGAAGTTACCAAGGAGGAACCCAAACTGGGTGTCAGTGAGCATGTCATTGCTCAGCAGGTGCTGCTTGATAGCACTGTTGATGACACCTTCCATCATTTTACTGATATTAAGAATAGACTGATAGGGCTGTAATGGGCCAGGTGGATTTGTTCTGTTTTTTGTGTATAGGACATAACCCAGGCAGTTTCTTTTACATTACTGGGTAGCTGTCAGTGTTGTAGCTGTACTGGAACAGCTTGACTAGGAGGTGTGACAAATTCTAGAGCACAAGTCTTCAGTACTATTGCTGGAATGTTGTCAGAGCCCATAACCTTCACAGTGTCCAGTGCATCCAACTATTTCTTTATATCACATGGACTGAATCGAATTCCCTTAAGTTTGGTACCTGTGATACTGGAGTAGAACTTCTGGCTGGAGATTGTTGCGAATGTTTCATCCTTTTCCTTTTGCACTTATGTGCTGGCCTGTTCCATTAAGGATGGAAATATTTGTAGAGCCTCTTCCTCCACTGAGGAAGTTAAATGTCCACCACCATTCACGAGGATCTGTTGGTTGAGGAATTGCTTAGCTCCATCACTTGCTGCTAATGCTGTTTGACATGCATGCAGTCCTATTGTATAGTTTCACTCAGTTGACACCTCATTTTCAGACATGCCTGGTGTTACTCCTAGTATGCCCTCCTGCACTCTTCACTGAACCAAGGTTGATTCCTGGCTTGACTGTAATGGCAGAGCGGTGGGTATGACGGACCATAACGTTGCAGATTGCGCTGGAGTATGATTCTGCTGCTGCTGATTGGCTATAAATGCCCAGTCTTCAGTTGCTAGATCTGTTTGGAGTCTGTGATAGTGCCACACACAACATGATGCAAGATATTATCAACATGAAGGGGGGACTACACCTCCACAAAGGTGTGTGCGGTAGTCACTCTTACCGATACTGTCATACACAGATGCACCTGCAGCTGGCAGACTGTTGATGATGAGGTCAAGTATGTTTTCCCCTCGAGTTGGTTCCCTCACCACTTGCTGCAGGCTCAGTCTGACTTACCAAGGTATTACTGAGAAACGAACCAGCAAATAGCTGAGATTTGAAATAGACAACGTGTGTACGTGTATTTTGTATCTGCAAAGAACAGAACCCTGCATACGCAAGTGTGTCATACTGCAAGCCCAACTGACAGTCATAAATTAGATGTTAGTTTAATTCTTTGCAGATTCAGGATTATCCAGCAAATGCTGTCCAACTGCACAATCACATCTAATGTTAAGACACTGTGGTTCATGTTCTGCGAACATGGACTGGTTGGGTAACAGTCAGCACCCTGTTTGTTGCAAAGAGTTGAAGGGACATTTTATTTGATATGATTCGTCAGTCTTTGGGAAATTTGGTTTACTTGCCTGGGATCTCATCGGCACTCAGATTCATGTACGACATTACTCATTTGTATGAGAGGGATAACACTTTTTTGACTAAGATATATGTACAGCTAAGCTTTATGTCTAGTCTCAAATGTACAATATGTTTTAAAACATTAATCGAAATTTAGTTTCTGATGGATAATCAAGCAGCGCTGAAGATCTGTAATAGATTGGGTTGGGCATTAGTGCCTCACCAAGCTTGAGCACTAACCATGAACAAATCGTCCAAGACAGTTTGTGTTGACAAAGGTCTGTTATTGGGAGAAATTAGTCAAACCATCCAGCACTTTTTTAACATCCATGGTTCGGTAACTGAATTAGCAACCAAATAAACAGCCCTGTTTGAGTTATTCCTCCATTGCTTATTCAAGGGGAAGGGAGCCTAATGTTGTCACTCCATTGCTAATTTAGGTGACATCAGCTAATTCAGAGACCAAAAGAAAATATAAACCCTTCTGATCAATAGGTTTCATATTAAACACTGGCCATTCAGACTAGCATCATTAATGTGTTAACACCTATTTGGTATTTCCTAAGTATGTCCAGCTAGAACAAACTAACCTCGTGAGAGCGAAATTTTGTATCATCAAGCTTCCGCACTGCGTAATCCATGTCCTCCTTACGGAGAAATTCCACCACTCCAGCACCTTCTCCTAGAACATCTGCATAGCAAACATCACCGGCCTCTCGCATGTGATCCTTCAAATCCTGCCAACTGCCAGAGGGAGGAAGTCCTGACAAGGAGAGAGTTTGGAAGTGTTATCCCCCAAGGAATGAGATCAGATGTGCTGTGCATTCAAACCATTAAAAAAGTTTGATTCAGAAGATTTCAAAAGCGAGGAAATAATATTTTACTTCAAAGACCAATTTCTCCCCAACAAAATCACACATTAGTAATTCTGAGTGTCAAACTGTCTCTTAGGTGACTCCAGCTTTTGTGCGCTCCTGTTTTGCTGTTGACAAATACTTCCTCCTGTAGCATTAGATCTGACTGCTCCATAAACAACGGATTCGCCATGTTAAGTGCTACTTTGGGAAGGTGCTTTATAGGAATCTTCATCTTCACCCACACAAAATATATCTGAAATACGTACAGCAAGTTATTTAGCACAGCTTGTTCCATGACACATCCCTGGAGTGATCGGCTATGTGGGCTGCTGGATTTTGTATTTAGAATCTTTGGTTAGTGAAAATATAATTCATGAACAGATCTGACGAAAAACAGATCAGCTGCCCTCAGAGTATGCCATACAGATTATGTGTGTCAATTCCACAATTTGGTTTTTAATCTCTTGGTTCTAATTTCTTTAACAGGACTGACATGTTAGATGTAGTAAAATCAAAATATACAAGCATGTAACAGGAAGCAAAATAAACAGCTAATTCTACAAGTGAGAGACATTCAAATACCCACTGGGTTTAAAATCAGACAGGGCAGGATGCAGGCTGCTGAATATCATCACATCGGGACAATTAGTGATCTGTGACAGGCAAAATTAAGCAGAATCTCTGAAGATGGAATCCAGAAAGAAACTGTCCCGTCTCAGCATTCTCTTCGATCAGTGTGACAGGAACACATGGACCTCAGATGCATGTTCTCTCCAAAAGGTCTGAAGCATTGGTCCAGGGGAGTCAATTCACAAAGTTAGAAAGAAATGTTGGAAATTGGGAGTAAAACAGCAAATCACAGATCAGTCAACATCCTAAAGAGATAAAGACAAGTTAATGTCTGAGCTGAGACTGTTCTACAGATTCTTTTTCTACTTTGTATGCTGACTGATCTGATGTATTTTTCCAGTGTTTTCTGTTTTTACTCTAAGCAATCACTGGCAATTCCTGAAGACTGATGATATTTAGAAAAAACACTGAAAATGCTGTTACAAATTATTCCACTGTCCCTTTGACATGTGTTTTCTCCCATCTAGCCCGAGTTCCCAATCCTGAATGACATCCAGTGATGCCCACAGTAGGCTTGTATGGACATTGGATAAGGAGTGAATCAGACTTGCCTATGTTTGTCAGTATCCAGAGTAAAACTGTTTGCTGTCTAAAATTGAACTGCAGCCTCTACAGGAAACCTGTGGAACCACAGCATTATAAGTCGCCAATGCCTTGAGGTGGGGGGTATGGTAGTAGTAGGAAGGTAAAAATTGGCAGGGGAAAAAAAAATGGAAAAGGGAAACAATAAAAAAAACCTTCTTTAGTACAAGCTTGTTATTAATTTTTAAACCAAATATTTTTGATCACATTTAAGATGCAAGATTTAAAATAATATGTAAATGGCCTGCACAATTTAAAAAATTCTGTTCTGAAGATGTCCAGGGAAAGTGACATAATGCACTTGTTATACTGTGCACTTTAGTTCTGTAGCAGAATAAGTATCAGTACATAAACCCATGTATGAAGCTGCATTCGTTAATGATCTTCATCCTTAAACATATGAAGTTGCTTGATACCAGGAATGTCCAAAGCTTTAGGTCCAAACTTAGGTCATGGCGCATACACGGTTCCTCGTTGTCCAATATAAAGGTTAAATGAATATTCCGGTTAATTGATGTTGTCATTTTCATTTAGCGTTTATTGCCAAATGCACCTTTTCTAAATCTCCAAGATCATAGAATTTAAATAGTATGGAATATGCAATACTAAACTGAAACCAAGTTGATTGGACTTTGTGGGTTCAATCGCCAGAAGTTGTGGGCCATCATATGGACACCCTAGCTTTACATGGACATTCTATACTGAACGACATCCAACTGTATTCAGGTTTATAGCAAAAACATTGGCTGTCAAACATGAAACGGAAACAAAAACGCACCAGAGACAATGACCCTGAAATCTGATCTGCGGGCAGCTGGTCCTGGTCTTCCTCTAGATCCACCGCCGACTCCGCCAACTCCTCTGCCTCTCTGGAATTCCACCCGTAAACGATAGACTCCATAATCATAACCATTTCTTCCATAGACTGCGTCTTGTGCATCTCTGCCAATGCAAGGGGGGAGGAAGAAGTTAAGCCACAATTTTCCATCTATTTGGAAATTTCCTCCTATGTGTAACTCAAGGAAAGATCCAGTCAATGTTGCCACCAATAGGATGTCTATAATTGATCTATTTATTTCAGATGCTCCAGAGGATTCCCAGCTGAGAAGTAAACGGATGGTCCTGTTGGCTGAACAGCGTCATCGCAAGCTGCAAAGGTACACAGGTATATCAGCACAAAAAGAACTTTGGAGCTGAACCTAGAAAAAGAAATACAATTTTTTTCAATTAAAATAGGTTATGTTTCAAGGGTGGAGAGGGTCCGTCTGAACTTTATTGAACTAGGCTGATCATTTAGTATGCAGTCCAACACACAGCTGAGTTTCCTACAATATTGAAATTGCACAATTGTCTTCTGTCTTCAAAGCTTCCAAGTGACTACAGTATAGAGGCTCTAAATGCACAATTCACAGATATCAGCAAAGTCTAGTGGTAATTGTGCTAAATTTTAATACTACATCCAATCAAACTTATGACAAAACATTTACTGTATATAGAGAAATCATTTTAAGATGTATAAACGCAATGATAAAATACTACTAATTATAGGTATGTCACTGGGGCTGGTAGCATGCTGCATCGTCAATTGAGAAAACTGCTCATCATTAAAGCGCATTGGTACTATTTTGATTTTATTTTGCTGTCGGGATAAATACGGAAAATAAATCTGGCATAATACTGTGACTTTAAATCAAAACTCATCCTCATCCTACTCGAGTTAGTATCTCAGGTAATTTTTTTTTACATTATCCTGATGCAAAATATCCCTGCACATGGGCCCAAAAGCAGCTGAAAGGAAAGTCCAGCCATTTAGCAAAGAAAAGTAATTCAAAATCATGACTGCAACCTGCACTCTCTCTACAGCAAAACCCAAGTAATCATATGCATGATTGAATGTATTGTAGTTGCACTAATTTGTTGTATTAATTTGGCCACTTTTTACAATTCTGCACTCAATGCTGGAAATCTGAAATAAAAACAAGTGCCACATGTGCACTTGCTCAACATTTACAGAAAGAAAACATGGGTCATGTCTCCTGTAGAGAGCTTATGCGAGATCTGAAGTCTTTTTCTTTTAGGTTCCATTATGCATTACCACATTCGTCTGGAATTATAGACACAATTTGTACTATTATAATTAAAGCTACGTTACTCCACATCTCAACAATATCTAAGCAACAGCTCCAAGATCCATAAGTTTTAAATAGTGCATAACCACAGTCTATTGACATTTCCACCTTCATGATTCATAGGCGCAGTCATAAAACTATTCAATATTCAATATCAATATCAATGCAGCAGCCAAAATAATGAAGGCAGCAACAAGGAAACTGTTTCATGTTTCACAGCCTATCAAAGGGGTAACTGAAGTCAAACGAAATTACAACAATAATTTCTTAGTATTTACAAAGCCAGTCATACTAGGAAAATACAAAGGGTTTGTAACTTTAATTCAGTCTCCACTTAATTCCATTTCCACCGATTCTACACAATGTCCTATTTTCTGCTCTCCTGAGCAAATTAATTATCTTTGACAAATGATCCAACACTCTTCAGTTTTCATCCAAGCTAATCATAAATTATCAGCAGACACAGTCCACACAGGGATTTCACAACTGAGCCCAAAGCTACATCACTCAACAACTAAAAGTACATTTCCAGCAGGAGTGACTGGAAACCACTGAGAAATGGGACAACTTTTACGAGTATAACTGTAATGCTGCTCAGAGTACCAAACATAAGGGATCTTCACGAATCTGGAGGTAGTGTCCCTTCTTGCCAAAAAGATCTGTTTTCAAGAGACACTCGCCACAGAGGTGTCACAACATGTCTGAAGAGGTTGATTAAAAGTAATCAAAACCAGATTTTTGTAAAAACTATTTGGTTCACTAATGTTGCTTATTATTACGACAATCTTGGAAAGACCTCCTCATGAAAATAGCTGCAAGTTTGTGCCAAAATTGGGAAAGGTCCCATACACTAATCAACAACAAAGGATCTGTTTCCATGCTGTACGACTCTACAACAGACTGACATGGTCTTCATATATATAATCATACCTGACAATGTCCCAATTACCACCATCACCATCCCACAGTAGTACAAGCCCATCAAGTGCGTCACCACAATGGCATACTGTTAGTTGGAAGTTGTCGACATTTATTTCAGACCTGGGAGATCTCATGACATCAAATCAAATATGGGCAAGGAAAACCTCCTGCTGAAGAATCACATCTCCCCCATGTTGAGCACTATGTGGAAGATATACTGACTGTGGCAATGGCACAAAATGTCCTCTTGGACAATACTTTAAAAGTCCAACATCAATACTGGCTCAGTAACATGACTACTGTTTAACCTAGCCGAATCCTTAAGGAAATAGTTGTTATACTGGATCTGGGATAGATGGTCAGCAAACCAACAAGGTAGAAAAAAAAAACTTACTTGAGCTCATCTCATTAATCTACCTGCCCCAAACGCACCTGTCCTTGACCATATAAGTTGGGAATAACCATCACACAGTTCTTGTGGAGAAACTCTGTTTTCACACTGAGGATAGCCTTCATTGTGTTGTGTGGCGCTACCAAATATTTCTAAATGGGATAGGTTTTGAATGGATGTAGCACACTGTAACTGGCCATCCATGAGGTCAGTGGGCTATCAGCATCCCATTCAGGATTCCAATCAATCACCATTTCAATTCAAGTTTATAGTTGGCATATACCCTACACTTCCATTACAGCAAAGCTAAGGGATGAACCCCAGTTCAATGAAGAGTGCAAAAGGGCATGCCAGGAGTTGCACCAGGCAGACCTAAAATGAGATGTCAACCTGGTACAACTACAGCAAAGGACTACTTTGCATGTCAAAACAGTGGAAGCAGCACTGAACAGACAGAGTTAAGTGATCTTACAGTCAACAGATCACATCTAAGCTCTGCAGTCCTGCCACATTCAGTAATGAATGGTGGCGTTCAATTAAACAATTTGAAGGACAACGCTCCACAAATATCCCCAATCTCAACTGATGAAGGAGCCCTGCACATCAATGTTTGGGAAAGGTTGAAAAAAAAACTGCAACTATCTTTAGTTTAGAAGGTCAAGTAAATGATACATCTTGACGTCCTTGAGGTCCCGAGCATCAGAGATGCCAGTCATCAGTCCATTCAATTCAGTCATTTGGTATCAAGAAACAAGTGAAGGCTTGTGAAGGGATACCGCAAAAGACATGAAAATTTATGTTGCAGAATTAAGTGTGACCCCACATGAAGCTGTTCCAATACAGCTACAACACTGGCATCTACCCGACAACACAGAAAATTGCCTAAGTATGTCCTGTGCACAAAAAGCAGGACAAATCCATTCACTACTCAGTTAGTGTATACTTGATCATAAACAGTGATGGAAGGGATTATCAACAATTCCGTAATGCAGGCTTGCTCAACAATAACCTGCTCACTGTGGCTCAGTTTGGGTCCTGCCAGAGCCACTCAACTCCTAACCTCAATACAGCCTTAGGTCAAACATGGACAAAAGAGGTGAACTTCAGAAGTGAGGTAAGACAGCCCTTTACATCAAAGCCACTTTGAACAAAGACGGGATCAAGGAGCCTGAGCAAAATTGGGGTCAATGGGAATTGGAGGAAAACTGTGTTCAACTTAGAACAAAGGAAGATGGCTGCAGAAGGTGAAGGTCAATCCTCACAACCCCAGGACACCAGCAGGAGCTCTTCTGGGTGGTGTCTTCGGTCCAACCGTCTTTAACTATTTCCACCTTTCTTCCACAATCAAGTCGGAAGTGGAAATGTTTATTGATAATTGCACAATGTTCAGCACAACTTACACAACACCAGGTTACAGTCTTAATAAGTTTGTTTGAAAACACAAGCTTTCGGAGCCTCGCTCCTTCTTCAGGTGTTAGTGAGAGATATGGCATTAGACATAGAATTTATAAGTAAAAGATCAAAGGGTCATAGAACAGAAGCAAATATACTGAACAAACCTAAGATGGCTGTTAAATCTTTAATCAGTTAGAAAGGAGATGCAGGTTTTGATTGATTAATATGCAAATCCCAGAATTTCTTTCAAGTCACTGCCCTGCGATAAATAAAGGTTTTACCAGTATACCAGAGGTGACATCTCAGGTTAGACAATGTATTTTAGGTGTGAGGCCTTATTTAGAATCTGTTTTAACGTGGAGTAAGACTGGCTTTATTTCCAAAGCAGGAATTTATATAATGCCACATTGATCATCTACAAACTGTGTGCTTTTTGAACAAAATAGAATGCACCTGCAATTACAAACCTGCAAATGAGAATTGACCCCATAGATGTGTGTGTGTGAGAGTGAGTGAGACAGACAGCGCGAGAGAATACTGGCACCTCCACATCATAAGCATGATAGGACTGCTCAGTCGATAAACGGTCCAGGGTCACATGCAAGATCTGGACAACATCTAGATTTGGGCTGATAAGTGGCAAGTAACAAGTAACATTCGTATGACATGCAATGTCACACAGTGACCATCCACAACAACAATCCAGCTATCACCCCTTGACATCTAACACCATTATACTTGTTGAATTCCATCAGCCACAATAACATGGTGTTGTTCACTGACCAAAAACTGATGTGGATGGCTATACTCTGGTAACAAGAGTAGGAGAAAGACTAGCAATCCTACATTAGCAACTAACTTCCTAGGTTCCCCAAGCCTATCCATCATCTAGAAGGCCCAAGTCACAAGTGTGGTGGAATGCTCCCCACTTGCCTGGATGAGTATAGCTCTAACAACATTTAAGATGTTCTATATAATCCAGGACACTTATTTGGCATCCTATCCACCACCTGAAACATTTTACAGAAATGACACGAAGCGGCAACAGCAAGATGCAATGCAACGCTCTCTATGGTTCCTTTGACAGCATTTTCTAAATCCGTGACCTTTATCACCTAGAAGGACAAAAGCAACAAATGCACGGGAGCACCATCACCTGCATGCTTCTCTCCACGTTCCACAGCATCCAAATTATATTGCCATTCCCTCATTGTTGCTGGATCAAAATGCTGGAACTCCCTTCCTAACAGCACTGAGTGGAAGTGCACTCTACGAACTGCAGGAGTACAAAAAGTGGCTCATCACCACCTTCACGATGGCAATTAGGGATGGGCAATAAATTCTGGCCAAGCCAGTGACACCCATATCCCATGGATGAATAAAACAAAAACCTTGGAGTGATCCACATTCCAGTTTGAAAAATAATGTAAAATCTGTACCAGGCGAGATTGCGCAAATCTGCAATAACTACACCGCTTGACAAAGTCTGCAAGAAAAACTGTCTCAGGATCAATTTGGTACAAAGAGCATATGACCTGGAATTTAAATCGGTAACTCCACACAGCTCCAGGAACTGAAGTCAATTTGGTCTAATTTGTCCAACTCACCTATTATTCTGGTCTTGCGGACAATATCATTCAGGTTCTAGTTTTTCCAGTGAAAATCTATTACTAAATCTGACTTTAAGTAGGTGTATAGCACTGCAACTTGACAACTCACAAAAGGTCCTTACAGCCATTCGAAAGTTAGATCAACTTCAAGAACTCTAAGGCAAATGTAGATTCTGTTGATCAACTACGTGTTTTAAAGTTTTAACTCGCTATGTGTTGCCCTTCAACTTTTCAGAAACACATCTGTGCACAGAAGATTTCCTTCCTGCATCTTACATTCAAAGTTAATTAATGAAAATAGTTAAAAAGTATTCAGAAGGACACAGAAGCACTCAGTGAGCTCTGTATGATAAAGCTCAAACCCCTTCAAACTCGAGTGAATATTTTTACTACACTTTAGAAAATCTATTGCACAATGTTCCAAATTTAGCAGTTACTTAAATGATCAACTATATATCTACTTTGTGCCTGTAATACTGTCATTCGGCACTGGTTTGTAATTTTAATTCAATATCATCCTTTCTTTATAATCCAGTCTACCACTTCCCTGTTACCTGAACTTGCTTATGCCTTTTATGACACTACATGATTGTTAGATGTTTGCATATTTTTAAACCTGATTACTTAAGACCATATGTTAATTTTTCAACGTAGGTCACTGTAATTCAACTTGCGGGCTGCAAACATGTTTTGAAAACAAAATACCTATTATTACTACAAATGAATACTCTTGGCTTTCATTCATAAGCATCGGACAATGTATCTCACCAGCCATGTAGCTCCTTTCTTAAAGCAAGTAATTAACAGAAGGTAATTAGACATAATTCGCAAACGAGCATCAGCATAGTGAGAGACAATGGTCATTATGTAGCCTGCAGGGCTCAACTCCACAAGCATGAGGCAGGCTTCCGTGAAAACAGGTACTTAGTGTACCCATGAAAGTTATTTCTCAATTACATACACACAAAGATGTAATTAAAATAGTTCAGTTAGAAAATACCATAATATTTAGCAATAAGCCCTGCAAGTGCAATTAAGAACACTGCTTGTCAGATCAATATCTAATGCTCATTAATGTGCATATTTATGCAACCGAAACTCCAATTTCTGAAGAGTATATACCTTTCTCAAAGGAACACACTGTACTTACCCAAGTCCACAGAACTTAAGCTTAGATTGGCATGACTAAGACCCCTTAAGAGTGCATACAGCCAGGAGGGTAGTTTGTTCCACGCAATTTACTAACAATAACTACATAGAATCATACAGTGCATTTACAATAATATTCCAAAGCATCTCAGAGTAGTGCTTACCAAACACGTGACACCAAGTTGCATAAGGAGCTTTGGACTCAACTGTACGTCTGGCCACAAGTGGTAGAGATATTAAAATTGGAGATGTGCAACAGATCTGAGTTGGATAGGTTTACAGACCTTGGAGGGATCTGGTTTTGGAGGAGGTTATACAGAAAGGATGGGATGAGGCTATGGTTGAGTAAACAATGATGTAAGTTTTAAAAATTGAAGCATTGCCAGACTGAGAGCCAATGCTTCAAACACGATGGCAATGGGTGAAAAATTCCACCCAATCAAATTGGGTGTGGCATGAGATATGGATCTCAATTTTTCAGATGAGCTCAAAGTTATGAATGATGGATGAGATACTGCCCGGGAAAGTGCAGAAATTGTCAAATCCGAGTTGAGGTGAGGACAGAGTCAGATGATGTTAAAATGATAACAGGAGTAGACCATAAAGACCACTTAGCCAGGCCCACTCTTCAATACAATCATGGGTGATCTTCTGTCCCAACTCCAATCCATATCCCTCAACTTGTCAAATGAACAAAACAAAAATCTGTCCATCACAGCCTTAAAATTTTCAACAACAGAGCTTCCACAACCTCCTGGGGTAGAGAATCATAGAGTCACGAACCGCTGGATGAAAAGCATGTTTGCTCATCTCAGTCCTAAATGAATATTCTTTTATCCTGAAGCTGTACCTTCATGTTCTAGATTTTCCAACTCCCTCAGTGTTTACCCTGTTCAGCCCCTTCAGAATCTTTGCATTTTAATGAGGTCACTTCTTATTCTTTTGACCTCAGTGACTTTGGGCCTAATGTGCTCAGATTCTCCCAGTTTCTGTTTACCAAAGACCAACTTATCCTAAGGACATTGGTTTAGAGGGCTATCTGAAGCTGGTTGGAAAGATTATTACCTTACATGCACTCTTGATGAAAAGACAGCTTTTAAATCTTCATCAGCTCTTTTCAGTACTGCAGGCCCAAATGGTTTAGATACCCAATTAACCAGAGTGGGGTAGTGGGTTTACTCAGTTCACCTCTTAAATCTGTGTCCACCTTTATCAAAACTTTGTACTTGAATCCCTCCAATCAGATTTCCACTCCTACCACAGGTCCTAAATGGCTCTTATGGAAGTTACTAATTACATTTTGAGAGACTTGGACAAAGATAAACTATGCCTCCTTATCTTTCTCAGCGTGGCTGTAATCTTTCAACACTAGTACCTCCAGAATCCCATTCTAAAACGTGGATAGGACTGTACTTGCCTGGTGCTATTCTTAGCAATCAGTTGTAGTTAATGAAGCACATGCAATGGTTTATCTTCTTGCTCCAACACCATCACCTCTGGTATCCGTCAAAGACCTATTTTTGCCCCTCTGTTTCTCACCTATATGCTATCCCTTGACGTCGTCAGAAAACAGTGTCAGTTTTCATTGGACACGGATGACACACAGTTCAACCTCATCAACACCTGTCAACTTTTTCATTGTCTCTAAAATTATCAGACTGCTTGTCTGTTGTACAATACTAAATGAGCAGAAATATCCTCCAACTAAATGTCAGGAAAGCTGAACGATAATCCATGGTCCCTCTCCATTCCCGTAACCACCAATTCCATCGCTATTGTTGGCAAATGTCTACGGTTGAACCAGATAGTTTGCAACAGCTTCATATTTAATCTCAAGATAAACTTCTAGCCACATATTCACACCATCACCAAGACTACATATTTTGTACTTTGTAACACTGCCCAGCTCTGCCGATCTCAGCTCATTTGTGCTTTTGTTACCTACAAACTTGCTATTCCAAATACCCCAAACAAGGTCTCTCATTCTACTGTACATAAATGTCAGGTCATCCAAAACTCTGCCATCCATAGTCCTTATCTGCCAAATGACATTCACCATCAGCCATGCGCTCACTGACCTGCACTGATGCCCAATCAAAAATAACCTTCAATTTTAAAATTTTACAGAATTTTATAGAATCCCTACAGTGTGGAAGCAGGCTATTTGGCCCATCAAGTCCACACCAACCTTCCAAACAGTATCCCACCCAGACCTAGCCTCCTACCCTATGTAACCCTGCATTTCCACAGAAAATCCACCTAACCTGCACATCCCTGGACACAATGGACAATTTAGCATGGTCAATCCACCTAACCTGCACATCTTTGGACTGTGAGAAGAAATCACAGCACCCAAAGGAAACCGATCAGACAGGAGAAGAATGTGCAAACTCCACATAGACAGTCACCCAAGGGTGGAATCGAACCCAGGTTTCCAGCACTGTCAGGCAGCAGTGCTAACCGATCAGCCACCATGCCGCCCTACATTTCCCTTCACGCCCCTTCTTCCCGGGTGCATCATGTATCTCCCCTCTGTCCTCCCTCTCTATTCGCCCTTCTTCTCCTTCCACATCCTTTGCCCATCTGTCTGTCTATACATCTTCTCTCATGTGGCCTGTCTGCATTCATCTATCAAATCCTGCCTTGTGACCCCCTCCATTTCCCTCACTATTACACATCATCTGTCCCTTCCTCTGCCTGCTCCACATGTCAGTCTGGCCATCACCCCCATTCCTTTGCATGCCCTCACCCACTGTCCCCTTCTTCATGCTTTCCTCCCCTCCTTGCTTTTCTTGCTCACTCTCTTTTTTTCCCACTACACCCCCTTTCAAACTTCTTCATAACTTTCCCTGGAACTCTTTCCAATGTGTTCAAGTGGTTCCTATAATGTGTCACCCAGAACTATGTACATTACTCCAAATGAGATCTAACACGCATCTTATACAGGTTCAACATCATCTCCTTGCACTTGTACTCTATACTTCTATAAATAAAGCCAAAGATACTGTATGCTTTACTTACTGCTCTCCAATGATCTGTGCATCCAGGTCCCTGTGTCCCTGCACCCTGTTCAGAATTGTGCCACTGTTTTATATTGTCTTTTAATGTCCTTTCTACCAAAATACATTATCTCACACTTCTCCTACATTGAAATTCATCCAGTAACTTGCTCACTCCACCAACATGTCCAAGTACTTCTGGAGTTCTACACCACCCTCTTCACAATTTACAATTTTTCCAAGTTTAGTGTCATCTGCAAAGTTTGAAATTGGCCCACTAATATCTAGATAACTAAAATATATCAGGAAAAGCAAGGCTCCCAATACTGAGCCCAGAAACTCCACTTTCCTTCTCCCAACTGCCATCGCACCCCCCTCACTCAGCTGCTCTTCCTTCTTCCCTCACTCTCTATCTAATATTACTCCCTTCCTCAGTTTAAATAACAAGGTGTGCAGCTGGATGAACACAGCAGGCCAAGCAGCATCATAGGAGCAGGAAAGCTCGATGTTTCGGGCCTAGACGCTTCATCAGAACTTCATCCCTTCATCAGACCCTTCATCACCTTTCTGATGAAGGGTCTAGGGCCGAAACATCGAGCTTTCCTGCTCCTATGATGCTGCTTGGCCTGCTGTGTTCATCCAGCTCCACACCTTGTTATCTCAGATTCTCCAGCATATGCAGTTCCTATTATCTCAATTTAAATAATTTTGCTTGCAAAATGTGGTGCACCTGGAATATAAATTCTGATGGCAGTGATTTCAAGTTGACAGTCATAATCCTATCACAATATCAGGAATTTGGAAGTTACTTCTGTTTAGCTCACGACTACCACTTGCAAACAGCTTCTCAATGAAAATATTATCACTGCTGTGGTCACAAGTGGAAAGCTGTTCAATAATAAAAGGATACTGCATTGGCAAATCAAAAATCACAGTTGAGTAACAAGTGACTTTGTTTGGGACTGTGAAGTTAACCTGCTGGATCAGCACAGATCAATTTGCTGACCCTCTTAAAGATGAATCGTATGTCTGACACAAGAAGAAGGGCTAAATCTGACTTGCCACTCAGGTTCTCATTGTACTTGTCTTCAAATCCCACTTCACACTTCTCTTTCTCTGTAACCTTCTCGAGCCCCATAGGGCTCCAAAGCATCTGAGCTCCTGTAATTCTAGCCTTTGGTATTCACAACTTTAAATGGCTGTCTTCAAGTGCCAAGACCCTAACCCCTGGCATGCTGTTAAACCTCTCTGCATTTATATCCTTCTCTAAGGAAATCCTTTAAAACTATCCCTAAGATTGTGGTCAGCTGCTCTAAAATCGCCTTATGTGGCCTGATATCAAATGTAACTTTTTTAAACTTCTGTGAAGTACTCTGGGATATTTTATGTTGAAGGCACACACACAAACTGTTGCATCCCATTGCAGCATGAGCCAACTAAAGAGGACAATTGCTGGTCAGTCATTAGATAACAGACATGAAGAGACTACTGTTGCTGCTACTTGACAACCAATCTAAAATATTCCTCCTCATATTACACAAATACAGCTCCTACCCTCACTGAACAATAGCTGGAAGTGCAGTATTTCAAAACAACTTTGCCATTTAATGACGATGACTGCATTCAAACATCACGGTCTTCAGGAAACTCGTTCCAACAGATGCTGCTCCAAGCTTTAAAGTTTCTTGACAACTATCCTATGGATATTTTCATTCGGAGTTAACCACTGCAGTTTAACATGCAATTGCTATCAGTTTGGTGACCCAGTCCAATTGTTTATCTCAGGCTTGTCAGTCACCAACTAAGATAGAAACAAGACAAATCTAACCTCTCAGTGAAATAGGCTAGGGCTATTTTCCTTGGAATACTGGAGGCTGAGGGTGACATTA
Source organism: Ginglymostoma cirratum (assembly GCA_024137785.1). Lineage (NCBI taxonomy): Eukaryota > Metazoa > Chordata > Chondrichthyes > Orectolobiformes > Ginglymostomatidae > Ginglymostoma > Ginglymostoma cirratum. Next base: position 4,989,394 of record JAHRHZ010000099.1, read on the forward strand.
TAGGGATTTATAAAACCAGGACCTGAGGGGTAGCTTTTAAACAGAGGGTGGTGCATGTATGGAATGAGCTGCCAGAGGAAGTGGTGGAGGCAGGTACAATTACAACAGTTAAAAGGCATCTGGATGGGTATATAAATAGTAAGGCTTTAGAAGGATTAGGGCAAAATGCTGACAAATGGAACTTGGTCAGATTGGGATTTCTGGTTGGTGTAGACGAGTTGGACTGAAGTGTCTGCTTCCATGCTCTGTGACTATGACTCTGACTCTATGACTAGGAAGGAAGAATGCTATCCAATTATTATTTTTCCCTAAGCCTAAAAACTCTGTTTAACCACAGTCATGGATTTCAAATAATTGGCAATAGCGTTAGAATGAAAATGGAGATAAATCATTTCATTAAAAATTCTGGAATCTAAGAAGATAATGAAATAAGATTTCATAGGCAGCTTCAAAAGACAATTGGACAGAGGGCAGAATTTTTCTTTTATGATTAATTCACAGGATGCGGGAATCATTGGCTGGGTTAGCTTTTATTGCCCATCCTAATTGCCCTCAAGAAGGTACTGGTGAATTGCCATCTTGAACCACTGTAGTCCTTGTTCTGTGAGCAGACCCATAATATCGTTAGGGAGGGAATTCTAGGATTCCAACCCAGCGACAGTGAAGGAGTTGCAACATATTTCCAAGTCAGGATGGTGAATAGCTTGACGGGAATTTGCAGGTGGTAGTATCCCCATGTATATGCTGTTACATCTAAAACAGCAGGGATGTGGAACTAACCTGGACAGCTCATTCAAAAATATATCAGACACAACAGGCTGAATTGTCTCCATAGAGCTGTAAGATGAGTTTGTGCTGCTCTGGTTCAAATCAGCTAAATCAGTAAAGATTGAGAATAAAACTGGTCAGAGGACAGAGAACTACAGTTAGCACCATAATTATGTGATAGCTTAGAATAACTGACACTAACTCTCATTTGAGCCAAATGGCTGTGGCTTGGTGCCTCACTTCAATATTTTAAATAATTTACTTTGATAACCTAGTACAGTGTAATGAAGTGTTGCATTCTCAGGCAAATAAATACACTGCCTGTATATTCCAATGGTTTAGGTGGGCAATGTTCTGATGGCAATATTCAAAGGAGAAATTCCCTCGATACCATCACGAGCAGTCCTTCCTCAAAGAGAGTATCCTGGAAAAGATTAGCTCATCGTAATATTAATTTTTTTTGATACTGTCTGCAAAACAGCCGTATGTTTGCTTACATAAATCCCTATTTAAAATAATTAATTATATGTGATACATTTAAACATTTGAGATTAAAGAACTGATGCAAAAGCAAGTTGGTAGTTAACAACCATACCCTGTTCATATATCTTTACCTGCATAAGAAAATATTTTTGTTTAGGCCCTTTTACATAAATGAAGGAGGGAGTGTGAAAATCATACAAATCAAAACCCCTTCTAAATGAAATACACTACCAACTTCAAAAGTAAACTCAATGTCCCAAAAATATATATCAGCACATATTTATCATCGGCACTAAACACCAAGCTTTTGCTGGAATTAAAAAGCACAGATTTGCTATTCGAGCTTTGTTGCATGATTTAACAACTGTTTCCCCAGTTCTGCATCCTACTGGTAGAGATTTTGGCAGAAATAAACATTTCTTCAAACGTGAACAGTTGCTACACCTGTAATTTTCCTTCATTCTAAAACCAGATCCTCAACTGCTGGCACCCAGGTGAAGAGATATGAATCTCACACAAAGCTAAATTGTACAGTACCTGATGGATCAACAGAAAATTCCAATGCCTCATGTAGTACTGGCTCAGATACATGAAGAAGGTCTCAGATTCAACACTGATCTGTGTTGAAATCATGGATATCAGCAACGATTCAACTGACCCTTCTCTTATATGACTGCTTCATGATTGTAACAAGAATGGAAAAGGTGGAATTTCTGAGTGGACAATACAGTAGTGTCATAAGTATACTTTAGACTTAAGGAATGAGTCAGCAAACCAATCAGAAAATCAGAATGAAGAAGAGGACAGGAGAAACTGTTAGGTGATAATTTTCCTATCCATGTAAATGCTATTCTTCATTTAGTATTCCTTGAAGAGAATCATTGGCTGGTTCTATAGCCAGAAAGTTTTGAAACTCCAATCAAAAATAAATAGGATATATTTTGTCTCACCAACATTTGGAAAATGTTTCAGATTTCCAAGGAAACAATCTGCACAAACCTTTATTTTGTAAAAAGAAACTTACAACTTTTAAATGCATATTAAAGCTTTTTTAAAAGTCATGCTAAACATGAATGAAACGTGTTTAACATAGCAGCTTGAAAAGTGATATTACAGGTACAATTATAAAGAGAAATAACTGTGACATAAATCTTTAAAAGGGAACCCGAAGGAAGCAGGTGGGGTTCCAGGATTTAAAAACTGAGTCAGGTTATGGGGGATTTCGAGCCTTAGGACTGAATTTTCATGAAGAGCTGGTTTTGGGAATGAAATCTGGGGATTGAAGCAGGATTGGTCCCAAAGTTTGGGAAGTAAGCCGGGTTTGGGATAAGGATTTGGGGATCGGGGTCTGGGGATCAGGCCGGCTCCGGGATCGGGGTCTGGGGATCAGCCTTGAATCAGAAATTCTCATTATCGAGCAGGTTCTCTCTCCAACCAGTTGCCTCGCGGCTGGATCAGGCCTGGCCTGCTCACCTCGGATCCTCGAACTCGACGAAGGCGAAAGGCGGGGATCCGCGTTTATTCTTCAGATCGATGTCTCGAATTTTCCCGTACTTGTAGAAGATATCCTCGATATCTCGGATCCGCACGTCGGTCGGCAGGTTCCCAACGTAGATACGGCTCTCGCCGCTACTGGGGCCTCCCCACCGGTAATTGGCCGACATCGTCTCTTCGGGAAACGGCGCCTGCAAACAAGACAGCACAAATCAGGATCGCTGATCACCACAGCCCGGGGCCTAGTCACCGGGACTTCTCCTCACCAGGCCCGGAAACCACAGCTCACCGGCACGCCAGTTACCTCTGTTCCCGGCCGGCCTACCAACCGTCGACACTCACTGGGATTTCGGAGAGTGTTTGTAGTGAAGCTTCAGTTCGGGGAGCGAGTCAGTCAGTCAGTCCACCACCGTCACCGAGAGCCGCTTCCCGCCGCCTGAGAACGGGGGAGGGGAGGGGGGGGGGGGGGGGGGGGGGGGAGGGGGGCTCCTGAGGAGGGCGCGAGGGCAAGCGCGGCCACTAGCGGCCGGACACCACAGTGCACTCACTGACACTCACTAGTTAATAATGCACACTCACTGATACACACTCGCTCACTGACAATCACTAATACACACTCACTCCCTGACACACTAACAAATAATTCATTCACTAATAATACACTCACTCACTGACACTAATTGAGCAGTTTTTCCGCCGCCTCCACGCTTACTTCTTCGACCCCGAATCTAACCCTCCCTCTACTGACCCCTTCTCCCGCCTCCAACACAAACCCTCCTCCTGGACACCACCCCAAGGCCTCCTCCCCTCCCTCGACCTCTTCATCTCCAACTGCCGTCGAGACATCAATCGCCTCAACCTCTCTACCCCTCTCAAACACTCCAACCTCTCCCCCGCAGAACGTGCAGCCCTCCACTCCCTCCGCTCCAATCCCAACCTCACCATAAAACCCGCGGACAAGGGAGGCACAGTTGTAGTATGGCGCACTGACCTCTACATCGCTGAGGCCAGGCAGCAACTCTCCGACACCTTCTCCTACCGCCCCCTGGATCATGACCCCACCCCCGAGCACCAAACCATCATCTCCCAAACCATCCACAACCTCATCACCTCAGGTGACCTCCCACCCAC
>JAHRHZ010000099.1:4998269-5017948 GCA_024137785.1 Ginglymostoma cirratum
AACAGAATCATTGACTCACTTACATATTCACTCACTCACATAAACACGGTCAGATATTGCACCTTCGCTGACACACAGATACAGCAACTCTATAAACATGCCAATAGAGCACCGCTTTCTAAAGACAACTACCGTTCACTTATGTATATACGCCTCATGATTTTATAAACCTCTACAAAGTCACCTCTCAACGTCCTATGCTCCAGTAAAGAAGTCCCAGCCTATCCAGACTCTCCTTATAACTCAAAGTCTCCACTCCCAGCAACATCCTGGTAAATGTCTTCTGAAACCTCTCTAGTTTAATAATAACCTTCCTATAACAGGGAGACCAGACTGTACACAGTATTGCAGAAGACGCCTTTCCAATGTCTTCTACAGCATCAACATAACATCCCAACTCCTATATTCAAAGGTCTGAGCAATAAAGGCAAGCATGCTAAATGCATTCTTAACCACCCTATCTTCAAAGAATTATGTACCTGAACCCCTAGGTTCCTCTGTTCTACAACACTACCCAAGGACATACTTTTAATTGTATAAGTTTTGCCTTTGTTTGTTTTACCAAAATGCAACACCTCACATTTATCCAAATCAAATTCCACCTGGCACTCTTCAGCCCTTTGCCCCAATTGATCAAGATTTCTTGTAATCTTAGACAACTTTCTTCACTGTCTTATCATACCACCAATCTTGGTGTCATCCGCAAACTTACTAATCATGCTTTCTGTATTCTCATCTAAACCATTTGTTTAAACGACAAACAAAAGTGAACCCAGAACTGATCCCTGTTGAGGTCACAGACCTCCAGTTGAAAAGCAACCCTTCACCATCACTCTCTGTCTCCTACCGGGAAGCCAATTTTGTATCCAATTGGTAAGCTCACCCTGAATCCCATGTGATCTAACTTTACTAATTAGTCTACCATGCTCCACCATCTTCCCTGCTAGGCCGCCTTTCCAATCAACTGTGGCCAGTCCACCCTCATGTCTTTGTAGTTACCTTTGATCAATTGTAATACTGTTACAGTTTCTCTCTCTCAAAGTGCAACGTGATTCTATCATATTATGATCACTGCCCCCTAGGGGTTCCTTCACCTTAAGCACTCTAATCAAACATCACCAAATCCAGAATTGCCTGTTCTCTTCTGGGCTTTACCACAAGGTGCTCCAAACATCGATGTTATAGACATTCCACAAAATCCTTTTCTTGGGATCTGCTACCAACCTGGTTTTCTCAGTCCACCCACACATTGAATTTCCCCATGATTATAGTAAAATTACTTTCTTATATACTTTTTCTAGCTCCTGATTTATTTTCTTCCGCACATCCTGACTACTGCTAGGAACCTGTACACAACCTTGTTTTATATACTGCATGCATTTAAGTCTAACACCCTCAGTCCTGCATTTACTGTTCCCCATATTCTCATTGTTGTCCCTTTATCTGCTGTCCTGGAAGTTAGATTCCTGAACCTTTCCATACTCTCTGTCCTATTACTTGTTCTGGAAACTTTAATAACCTCTGCTTAGCGCTCCCCTTCTTCAACGTTTTCCATAATTTTCCATGCAACTGAAACCACCCCCCACCACTATTTAGTTTAAAGCCCCATCCACAGACCTAGATATGCAATTTGTTGGGACTCTGGTCCCAGCATGATTCAATAACCGTCGAAACAGTTCCCTCCTTCCCCAGCATTGGTGCCAATGTCCCACAAATTGGAACTTGTTCCTCTCACGCCAATCTTTAAGCCACGCATATACCTCTTTAATCTTATTGACCCTGTGCCAATTAGCTTTTGGTTTAGATAGTAATCCAGAAATTATTACCTTTTTGGTTCTGCTTTTTAATTTAGCCCCTAACTGCTCACATTTCCTCAGCAGAGCCTTTTTCCTGTTTCTACCTGTATTGTTGGTACTTAGGTGGACCATAACAACTGGATCTTTCCCGTCTCACTCCACATTCCTCCGCAGCCCAGATAATATATCCTGAATCCAGGCACCAGGCAGGCAACACACAGCCATTGGACACTCAATCCTGCCCACAGAGAACAGTGTCTGTTCCCCCGACTATACTCTTACCGATTACATTACATTTCTCTTTTCTCCCCACTCTTGAATGTCTCCCTGTACCACGGTGCTATGGTCAATTTGCTCCTGCAGCCCCCACTCTCATCCATAGCAAGACTCTCAAACCTGTTAGACAAGCTCAAGGGCTGAGACTCCTTCAGTATTATCTCTCGATCCCTCTACCTGCCTTACTTGTTGTCATACCGTCCTGTCGCTGACCAGTGACTGAATCCAAGGTAGTTTATCTAAGGGGTGTGACTGCCTCCTGAAACACAGAGTCCAGGTAACTCCCTCCCTCCCTGATGTGTCGCAGTGTTCAAAGCTCAGACTCCAGCTCATCAACTCTGAGCCTGACTTCCAAAAGCAACCAGCACCTGCTACAGATGTGGTCACTATGAACCACAAATGGGATCTACCAGCTCCCACATCATGCAGTTACAACACATCGCATGGATTGGCATCTCTGTTTTATTTACTTAGTTCGTAATTTCATGTTTAAACTTTCTTACTGGTCTTTTAGTTTGTAACCTGTAAATATTTCTGCTGTTTACCTTCAATCTTAAAGTAACCTATAATAGATAGTCAAATTAGTGGCTATTACTAACCAATGAACTTGTGGTTTTTCTGTAACGTCTCTCTTTCTTTTGTGCTCAGCCTATGATCCTGGGCTATCCTGCACTGAATTCCCATGCTGCCTTGAAATTCCACAATACACATACTCGTACTGTATCTGACTCCTGATGTGACCTCCCCTTCCTGGCTATGCACAAATTACCAGTCCTGCATGTGTTAATGAGCTTCTTGAGGATGCTGGAGCTGTAGTCATCCAATCAAGTGGAGAATCCAGTCAAGTCGTCCTTTGTGCTCTGTATGGCTCCAACCGTCAGAGAATTTCCCTCCTGATTTCCATTTATTCCTGTTTACCTTAATGTTTGCTCCTTGATGTCATACTTTGCTAAATGCTGCCTTGGTATCAAAGGCAGTCACGCTCACTTTTCCTCTTGAGTTCCGGTCTTGTGTCAATGTTTGCATGAAGGCTATATTGAGGTTAAGGACTGAGTGATCCTGGCAGAACCCAAACAGTGTGCCAGTGAGCAGGTTATTGTTGAGTAAATGCTGCTTGATAGCATTGTCAATGACATTTCCCATCATTTTTTTGATGATTGCGAGTCGATTGATGGGGCTGAACTTGACTGGGTTGGATTTGTCCTGCTTTTTCAGAACAGGATATATCTGAGTAATTTTCCAAATTGCTGGGTAGATTATAGTGTTCTAACTGTACTGGGTGAGCTTGGGTACGGCCACTGCTATTTCTAGAGCACTGTCTTCAGTACCATTTCCAGACTGTTGTCATGTCCCAAAGCCTTTGCAAAGTCCAGTGCCTTCAGCTGTTTGATATCACATGGTGTGTATTGAATTACTTAAAGGCTGCCATCTGTGATGGTGATGAACTCAGAAGGAAGCTGAGGTGCAATGTCCACTTGTACTTCTGGCTAAAGATGCCTGCAAATGACTCAGCCTTGTCCTTTACACTGAAGTGCTGGATTTCCTCAGTAGCGCCAGTGAGCAGATTACGGTTAAGTAAGTGGCACTACTGGGAGCACTGTCATCCATTTCTTGGCAGCAGCTCTCCCCACAAGGTGGTCACTCCTCTAATGCCATCATGGTGGAAGCATCTGCAAAGGTAGATTAGTGGGAACAAGGTCAGAAGTTATTTTTTCTCCTGTTGGTTCCCTCATGATCTTCATAGGCCCAGTTTAGCAGCTATGTCCTTTACGACCCTAACATGTCTTTCAGTTTGTGTTCAACATAAAGGAGAAATTATTCATCAGCTAATAGTTATTGGGTAATTAGGAGGTTTCTTTGCCCTGGTTAGACCTGATACATGAGACTTCATGGGGTTCAGGGTTAATGTTGAAGACTCCTAGGACAACTCCTTTCTGAATGAATACCACATTGAGACAAGGGATATCCAGGAGTGGTGATGGTGTTTGGGATTTTGTCTGTTAGATATGATTCCACGAGAATGACTATGACAGGTTGTTTCTTGACTAGCATATGGGCAATTCTGACACAAGCCAAACACAGACTTTAGTATGGAGAACTTAGCATGGTCAACTGGGTCATATGTTCCATTGTCATTTCTGGTGCCTTGGTCCTTCTGGTTTCATTCATTCTATCAGATTATGTAATGGCTAGATCCAACTGAGTGGCTTGCCAGAATCATGGCCAGAGGATGGCATGGCTTTTTAATTCCAGATTTATTAAATGAACACAAAGTTCATCATCCACCATGGTGAGATTTCAAGCCATGTCCACAGAGCATCAGCCTGGGTTCCTAGATGGCCAGTCTATTGATACTACTGCTACACCACTGCCTCCCCTATGATGAGATGACTAATTAGCTTTTGTCTTGCTACACAATACTGGATCTAAAAATGTTTTCTTCCTAGCTGATTTCACGAGGCCTTGTTTCAGGAAGATGTCCTGATAATAATGTACAAAGTCACCTTCCAAGCTAGCAATGCCCATTTGATTTGTCCGTTCTATAGGTAGATTAAACTCCAGGTCATACTTGGATTCCTGTATGGATCAGGGTTGCCAGACTTGAATGCCTCAGACCTGGACTTCAGTAGGGAGTGGATCTCCTGGTTCATCCACGGTTTCCAGTTGAGGAACTTCGGCACACAGTTTTCTACATACTTACTAATGAAGTCTGTAATGGTAGTGGCATACTCGTTTAGGTTGGTCACTGAGTTCTTGAGTAAGGACCAGTTTACTGACTCTGAGCAGTCCTGTAGAAGCCCTTCTGTTGCTGTTTAACTGCCAGACCACACAGTTTACCTCTCCTTAGCTCTTTCCTGTCTAAACACCCTCACTTGGTCACTGCTACCCTGTCTCAAATGCCCACTGTAGACCTGCAGCTTGTCATTGTCCAGTAGGGGAATGTCACAGACAGCAAACAATCAGACAATTCAAAACACAAGCTTTTATTTACAGTTAGCAAAAAGTCCAAAGATGTGTAGGTTAACTGGATTGGCTATGCTAAATTGCCCAAAGTGTCTACGGTGGGAAATGCAGGGATAGGGTAAGGGTTAGGTCTGGGTGGGATGGTCTTTGGAGAGTCAGCGCTGACTCAATGAGCCAAATGGCCTGCTTCCACACTGTAGGGATTCTATAAACAAAAATAAAATAAATAAATGGCTGCAGTTCACTGCAGTGCAAACCAAATGATAGTGTGCTGTACCCAGCTCTCAACTACTTGAACGGGGTGTCAGTCAGGTCCTGCCTGGTATGTAGTAACCAACACAGCTGAGCTCCATCATGCACAATGACAGCATCCTCCTCATTAATATCCTCATCCACCTCCTCAGAAGAAGATTGCTCCCATTCTCCCACTCTTTGGCATTGATCACATTGCTTCATTGCCAGTGCCAATTATGAAAAGCACAGCATACCTGATGATGTCGTACACTCTGTGTGCACTATACTGGAGTGCCCCCACAGTAGACAAGACCAAGCAGTAGAATCATACTGTCAGCAGCCCTATCTGCTGCATCGCATTGGCCCTGGTTTAGGCAAAGGCAATTTTATACTTGTGCTCCACATTAGGGGTTTGCATAATGGTGTTATCAGCTTTGGTTGCATTAGGTAGTCCTCTCCAAGGCTCCTTGACCCTCAAATGCACTTGGTACACTAGACTGCATCAGGAAGTTAGAGTCATGGCAGTTGCCAGGGTAGTAAGCACACATCTCCAGAAAGTGATAACAGTGATCACAGATCATCCATACATCAATCAGATGAAACCCCTTCCAACTGATAAATTCTAAAAGTCGTGATATGACCCTGTCAGTGTGATAGGGGTGCAGCCAATGGCACCTGGTACCTGTGGGAAGCCAGCTATGTTTCCAAATCATGCTGACTGAGCTTGTGATTGTTAAACAAAATGAACTGGTTTGATTTTGCACAGACAGCAATGGTCACGACTGAGAGATCCCACAGAGGAGCCAGTTGCGTAGTGGCCATCACCTTCACAGGTACAGGGAGAGGATGGCCTCCCACTCCTCAGGTCCTGTATCCGGAATAGCTCCATCACAGTGTCTTGGAACATATACAGCCTGTGCTGACATTATGCCCCACTCATCCCCAGGAAATGGGGTCAGCTGAAAAACTTTGGCCCTCCTGTGGTCCCCATGTATCCTGAGGGACTCTGTGGCTGCAATCTCTGCCTGAACTGGGTCCTCTTTGCCCTCTCAGTGACATGCTGTTACTTCTAGACATGCTATCAGCTGTGGTCCTTCTGCCTTTGTCTTCTTAGGTAAGGAACCACAGCAACCAACATTGCAACAGCAGCTAGGCACAAGACTCCTGCTGGAAGAGACCTATATTGGGAATGTTAGGAGTGAAATATGTTTCTGGATCTCAGAAGAGTCAGTGGTGGCACATCCTAAAATGTGGATGGCACACATTCCTCCGTACAGTGAGACATACTGCACTTCAATAACAAGGGCTAGGTCTCCGTATTCATTCAGCTTCAGCTTGAGGTTGTGCCATGCCAGCTGAGCGAGCAACAGCAACCCCTTCCAATGTCAGATCCACATCAATCATTCAACTTTTCATTGCATTCAATACAGACTATAAACAAACTTACATGACAGATAATGAAGCAATAGTCTCCACCTCTCACTAGCCCCTGGAAGTTGCACCAGTAATGTGTTGCCTTTGGCCATCATTCACCTCTTTCTAAATCACCGCCACTAATTCATATAATTGATTCACCAATTGACTTACCTAGGACCAACGGCATAGCTTGCATACATCCCATGTATTTGTCTCTTCAATGATGTAGTGTTCAGCAGACACAAATCCCACATTTTTTATTTCCAGTTGCATTTTGCACGTAGAGAAGGGCAAGTGATGGAAGGGACTGCAGCTTGTGGTGCACAATTATTGCACCAAGCTCTGCGTGGTCACCAGGTAACACCTCCCCCCAACCTCAACCACAGAGATACCATGTCCCCTTTCACATCATACTACCCTGACATCTGAGTTCCACGCAAACCTACATGTAAAGGTCTACCACATTGAACTTCACCTCCAAATGTCCTCCCTACCCCCTGAGCCCTGACATTACACCTTAAAGATGCCCACCTCGGTCCTTTGCTGCCCCTCTGGAGGCCACGGTGGTGTTCACCACCAACAACCACCATTCCATAGCCTACCATGCCCACTGACGTTCTTCCACTTACTCCCTTCATGCCTTGAGCTTCCTCCATTTCTGTCTTTGTTTCCATCTCTATAAATGCTTCTGCTTCCTCCCACACATCCCTTCTGGCAGTGATACACTACATGCTCACCTTGTGTTCTCCTTAATAATCAACAGACACATCGCCAAGACTGTATTCACCCCAGGCCTCTGTTCGACTTTGATGATCAGACCCCGACCCATCTTTGCAGCTCACCGGCTAACAATGCACGATTCTCCTGACTGCTGGTGCTGACCCCACAGGACTGACCATTACTCACACATCAGACTGCATTCAGACAGATCCTCTCACTGTGAGTGTCCCAAGTGGGTGACTGATTGTAGCCAAGATCCTGCAAAGTGCAATGAACCGCACCCATAACTGATGATACTGGGCACCTTTGACAGGCTGTAGCTCCTGTTGACTAGGCTGAGGACTAGCCCCACCGACATTTTGATGCAGTCATTTTTACTGAAGAAACATGCAGTGTTTGCTTCACGAGCAGCTGAATCTTGATGCCACCACTATGTTGTTTGTTCACCATACCACACTCCCTTCCCCCTGGCAGGCATAACAAGTAGCCTGTCTGTGTATCTGCACAAAACAGCACCTCAATACAGACATACTGATAGCCTTCAGATCTAGCTGAATAGCCAATGGCTAGCAGGCGTGGAATGGCAGAGCAAGACATGGTTGCTGCAAGCATGAGGGTTGTGCTGAAAGAGAAAGACAGCAGCCCTAAGGTGCAGCCTAGTCAATCAGGATGCCCTGATTGACTAGAGCTGGATGCCCTGTGTGCAAAGTGTCCATGCAACAGCCTTTCAATGCTAGTTGCTGATGAGCCCTGCAATGCAAGTCTGTGCTGCCTAGGCAGACTGCAAATGGATCAAAGAGGTGCCATGAGGACTTTGATGGATTGGCAGATATTGAATGCATGTCAATGTCTATGAAGGAGGGGTGCATGCAACTACCACCCATGGCTCATGTCCCGGGATGCTGTTTGGTGCTGAGCAACTTGGAGGCTACCTGCAGCCAGTATCAGCTGAAGTCGCCAGCTAAAGATGTTCTGACTTCCATGTTGAAAATTCTTGACATCTAGCTTGTTTGAAGCTAGGTAAGGTAGGAAGCTGAATATTAATAATGTAAGTTGCAGGGTTAGTAAAGTTTTTAACAAGTTATCATCACCTTAATTGCCAAATTGCTGCTCCTAGCAAGAAACTTGCCATGCTGTTTGACAAGTGCATGAAAGACACAACAAACTGCTACTGGCATGAAGAAAGAACTCACCCAACTTCTCACGTGATTCTGCCACAAGTCTCACCACAGGTCACAGTGCTCAGACCCCTGTACAATGCCACCCTATGAACCTATCTATGCCACACATTATGTTACATTGTTTTGAATGTTTTGTTTATTCATATTATGGACCAGACCAAATCACCTCAAAGTATATTACAAAAATACCCCAGACCCTAACCTTTTCTTATTTTAAACGTCAGTGTAAGGCGTTGCATTCCAGATGAAATTTGATTGGTCAAACTACTTGACTTTAAGCAAAACACTACAGTCAAAATACAGATGAAATAAGAATAAAAGAATTGGCTTAACTTGTAACTCTATCAAAATGAATAACAAAATAATATATATATTAACTACTACCAATTAACTGTTCCAATATAATGATATCCCATAAACACCCACTACCCCCAATTCAGTAAAACAGTAACACAAGCAACTCTAGCAGCAGGAAGAGAACCCCAGTTTTTAGCTGTAACAGAGAAAGGAATAAGAACTTCCACGTCTAGCTTCAAGACCCCAGCAACTGCTGAAAGCTGAAAGTAAAAATCCAGGTTCTGTGGAAGCCTGACCCCACCCATTCAAACTATTTCTATTGTTCCAACTTTTAAAAAAACCCAAGGCCTCACAAGCTGTTTACTTTATTGGCTTTGAGCAAGCTGACCACTGCCTCTGTCCCATTCTTTCTTCATGAAAAAATCCAGGACAAAATACATCTCTTACAGCCATAGTATTGTCACATTCAGATAAGGTCTCTTTATTTTTATGTTTCTAACACTACTTTTTTGCATGGTCCCCTATTAGCTGATTTCAATTATTCTTGTCCAACTCTGCTCACCTTTACTCAAATTGCTGTGCCAGTTGCCTCAACTTTTCTCTCTGACTTTCTATGTCTCCCTTCACTGGACCCCTCCCAACCCCACCTTTTAGTCTGAAGCTCTATCTGCAGCTTTGGATTAACAATTTTCCAGGACGTTGATTTCAGTGCAATTGAACTGGAGTCTATCTCAATTGGCCAGCTGTCTTTTTCTCAATACTGATGCTATTCCCCCACAAATTGAAGCTCCTTCTTCCCATACCATTCTCATGTGTTTAATTTTCTAATCTGCTTGATCTTGTGCCTGTTGATGAGCAGGTCAGGTAACGATGCAGAGCTATCACCTTTGAGGTTCTGCATTTTAATTTATACTCTAATTCCTCAAAATCTCCAAGCCAAACATCATTCCTAGAGTTACACATCATTAATTCCTATTTCTACCATGACAACTTGATGCTCCCTCTCCAATTCCAAGCCAATCTCCAGGTGTCTCCAATCATGACAAAAGGGAGGTGATCAAGATAAAGTTGGGTATCGCCAGTGTATGTGTGGAAGCACTAATGAGTTTTTAGATTCAAGGATATATTTTGTTAGTGACTTCATCCTTGAATTTCTCAGAAATAATTCCTAGTCTGCATCAATTTATTTGAATTGAGTTCAAAAGTTGTGGGTTCAATTCATCCTCCAGGACTTGAGCATAAAACTCAAGGGTAACACTCCAGTTGTTGCGCTTTGGATGAAAAATTGAATTAATATTCTGTCTGGCCTCTCTGCTAGGTATAAAAGATACCACTATATCAAAGAAAAGCAAGGGTGTTAGCACTGTGACCTCCCCAGTAGTTATCCCTCGATTCAACATTGCAAAACAAATCTGACCACAATCATTTTACCATGTGTCGGAGTTGGCTGTGCAGAAACAATTATTGGTGCATTTCCAACAGTGATTATACTTCCAAGGTTCTTCATCGAAATTCTGAAATGTCAGGTGGCTCTCAATAGTATATGTATTTTTGTTTTAGTTAGGTTGTATAGTGTATAGTGAAGTTTTTAGTATAGTGAAGTTGCAAATTATCAGATTTTATTAACAGATTAATGATTTTGGTTTTATGCATCTGAGACAGGTATGATTCAGTTTGGAGGAAAAAGTAATGTGGTTGTTGCTGGCTATGCTAGTTGTAGCTTTTCAGTTCAAATTATTTCTATACCTATTCACTATATATGCCATAAATATTCATCATGCTGCAAGTATTAATCAGTCTGGTCACTGCTGTAAAACGTTTGTAAAGCATTCAATGTAATCTTGGAAAAGTACCACAGCCTAGAGATTTTCAAGCCAAGGTGAACTGAAACAATCCTTGCACCTTAATGAGTAAGTCCAAGGTACATTCAATGTTATCAATGAGGTCTGTTGAAATGAGACTGGTGAGCTACAGATACAAGCTGGGCATCTCCAGGGAATCTTGCTGGCAAAGTTCGTTTTAATTTGGATTGTTTTGTTGCCAGCTGTGGCACTCAGGTGGGTGCAGCAAGAAGGGGTAAGACGGTAGTCAGGAGGGACTTAGCAATAGTGATTAGGTTTGCAGTTGACATGGGAGGAGCATTCTTGCTTCTCCCAAGTTGACATTGGGTCAAGTTTTGTTTTTTTATTAAAACATACCTTTTTAGCAGTAGTGTCTAGAGGCTCCTTTAAAGATCACCGTTAAGCTGTTGTAGACTTTTTCCTGTATGCAGCTGACCCAGCCCCTGTGCTGTACAACGACAAATGATGTCACAGGCAGATTTGTTTGTGATGCATTCCACAGGTGAACGGACATTCAGTGTTCGCATATAATGTATGGTTACCTGAGTTCTCGAGCTTGAGAAATCATATCCAGTGTGAATGAATGAGGGAGTAACTAGAAATAAATGAAAGAAAGCAATAGTTATAAAACAGTCAACAAAATTACTCACAGT
Organism: Ginglymostoma cirratum; assembly: GCA_024137785.1. NCBI lineage: Eukaryota > Metazoa > Chordata > Chondrichthyes > Orectolobiformes > Ginglymostomatidae > Ginglymostoma > Ginglymostoma cirratum. The sequence goes on from JAHRHZ010000099.1 coordinate 5,009,648, forward strand.
AAGAGGACTTCACTGTATGTGCAAGTTATAGAGCAGTAGCATTTAAGATCATGATATTCTACTGGCAGGGGTGATTGTAAAAGTACATGCCCAATTGGTGTTTGATGTCCCTTCTTTTGTGTAACAGTGGATAACAAGATTTCACCCATTCCACTTTCCCAACTTTGTTGGTAAGACCAAGGTCAAGGATGGTCTTCCGAAAAGTATGTACAGTTCTGGGAACAGGAGGGACAACATGGCCTTGGACAGATACAATGTACAAACTACATTGATAAATGGGATTGGTCACATGCCTGAGGCACCATGGATATAAGGAACATTTACATAGGAAAAGTTGTGGTTCAGGGCTGATCTTACTGGAATTCCCAATGATCCTATGGTGTGTGAGGAACTGGATCCGTTTTGATGAAAAGTCATCAATCTGAAGTGTTAACTCTGATCTTCTATCCACATACGCTGCCTGACTTGCTGAGCATTCCCATCATTTTCTGTTTTTGCTTCAGAATTCCAACATCCTTGTATTCTGCTTTTAGATCTCACATAGAGACATAGAAATGTACAGCATGGAAACAGGCCCTTCAGTCCAATTCGCCCATGCCGACGAGATATCCTAAATTAATCCAGTCCCATTTGCCAGCATTTGGCCCATATCCCTCTAAACCCTCCCTATTCATGTATCCATTCAGATGACTTTTAAATGTTGTAATTGTACCAGCCTCCACCACCTCCTCTGGTAGCTCATTCCATACATGCACCACCCTCTGCATGAAAAAGTTGCCCCTTAGGTTGCTTTGAAATTTTTCCCCTGTAACCTTAAACCTATGCCCTCTAGCTTTGAGGGAGTAACTCCCCTATCCTGGCGAAGAAACCTTGACTATTCACCCAATCCATGCCCTTCATGATTTTATAAACTTCTCTAATGTCACCCCTCAGCCTCTGATGCATGTTTCATATTAATACAAGCTGTGCTTAAAGGAGATTTAGATTCACATTTACATTATTTCCATGGACACCAATGACATGCATGATTTCTTCAGTGCTATCAAGACCATCCATGGACCAGGCACCCAACTGAGGGCCAAGCACTAGGGAAGGGTCTGCTCATCAAGACAGACAGGCCGGCAGCGCTTGCTGTAGAGAACATTTTGGAAAACTTTACTGAGATTGTCTTCAACTCAAACGTTCTTAACTCCATTTCTCAATGCCCCATCTGGCTTAGACGTTGCACTACCCTGGTCTGGAGCTAAGTTGAAAAAGACATTCCAGCCAAAAAAAGCACAAAGCCCATGGAGCAAATGGAATAGCTGCTGATATTCTGAAGCACAGCAGAGAGACACTCCCGGCACAGATGTATAACCTCATATCTCTCATTTGGGATGAAGAATGTATTTAGGAGGAAACTCAGTGACAATGTGATTGTGACTATATTCAAGAAGGGAAACAAGTTGGTTTGAAATAACTAGAGAGGATTTGCCTTGTTGTCTGCCACAGGGAAGATCATTGTAAGAATCCTCTTCAACAGCCTCCTTCCAATGGCCAAGAAACTCCTTTGGAAGTCACAGTTGCAGTGCAACTTTTTCCCATTAAGTGGCATCACAGACATGATTTTCATTGTATAGTAAATTAGGTAAAGTGCAAACAACAGGACCAACTTCTTTTCTTTTTCATATTGACTCTGTCAGCTGTGAAGATTTGTGGAGTACCTGCCTCAAATTTGTCATCTTATTCCATGTACTTCACATACAAGCCACAAATTTCACAAGATGAACCACCATTAACCCTTTCACAGTGAAGACTGGGATCAAACAAGGTTGTCATTGAATTGACTCTCTTCTCCATCTTCCTCACTGCAATGCTGCATCTCAACTCCAGCAAACTGTCTGTTTTAACCTATGCAGCCGTCAATCAAAAACCAGACCCACTTCAACCTTAAAAAGAGAACTTCAGCAAACAGGTGAAATTTGTGTGGCTGCTAATTCAGAAACTGAACTTCAGGTCGTTGTCAATTCCTTCTTCTAAGGGAAAATGAACCTTTCACTAAATACTTAGGAAACAAAGGTCCTCTTCCAATCAGCTCACAGAATAAAGCACCTCTCCTTTCAAGTAACATCGAGGACAAGGTCCTGGAAAACAATATACCATTTTCAGTATTGTGGGAGCTTCCCCTAAATTAAGGCATACATAAATGACAAAACTCATAATTGACTCCAATATGTCAGCTCAGCCATTGGCTGACTGAGAAAAGAATATTTGAGGATCACAATCTCAGACCCAAGACTAAGGTTATGGCTTAATGGACAGCAATGTTCCCCATGCTCCCATATGCTTCAGAGATTTGGACAACTAACAGAAGCACTGCTAAGCACTGAAGAACAACTAGCAGTGCTTTCAAAGGATTCTGCAAATCTAGTAGCAAGTAAGATGGTCCAAAAACTGCCTCCTCTCCCTAGTGAATACATCCAGCATTCTAGTGCTAATCACTCGAGATGAGTTTAGCTGGACAAGACATATGCGTACAATCAGATTCCTGAAGCAGCCGCTTGATTTAGAACTTGATCGTCACAGGAGATCCCAGGAGGAAAGGGAAAATGTTTCAGAGATGTCCTCAAGCATGGAGTTGTTGGTTGGTTTTCACACAAACGTTTTGTCTCCCTTCTAGGTGACATCGTGTACCCTCCGTTGAAGTGCTGTTGTTCTGTCCTGCTCTGAATTTACATTGTTCGGTCTGTCACGGTGGCTAGTCTTGTTTCTGGTTTTGTACTGTAGCGGTATGTAGGTGGGGTCTATTTCAGCATGTTTGTTAATTGCATTGGTGGTTGAAAACCAGGCCTCCAGGAATTTTCGTGCTCATCTTTGTCTCGCTTATCCTAGTATTGTAACTTTGTCCCAGTCAAATTAATGTCCTTCTATGTCAGAGTGTATTGAAACGAGGGAGAATTGGTCATGTCATTTTACTGCAAGTTGGAGTTCATGTATCCTGGTGACGAGTTTCCTGCCCGTCTGTCCTTTGTAGGACAGACAAAATATCATGCAGCAACTGCGAGAAACACTACATAGGACAGACGAGCATGAATCTCGCCACCAGCATACATTAATTTGACTAGGACAGTTTACAGTACTAGGATAAGTACTAACCTAAGTACTCACCTAAAAGGGACAGGAAACGTTTGCATGAAAACCGTCAGCTCGGCGGACCAGCCAACAACTCCAACCACAACCCGAGCTACAGATCTTCGTTAAAACATTGAAGTCCTCAAAGAATCCCTGAAGAGGTCAGGGGAGATCCTGGTTTGGGATTGGCCAAGTAGAGAAAGCTCATTTGGGAAAGCATCAAACATGTTGAGGGATTTTGCTGCTTATGTGCAGAGATGAGGTTGAGGCATGCAGGGAAAGCTGAAATCTCAAACAGCAACCTACCCTACCTTTTGAGCACAATCTACCCCAAATGTCTGTTGTATATTTTACGTAACAACCATCTCAGTACCAAGTGAGCCAGCCTGGAGTAAAAGCAAGTAATCCTTGACCCTGATGGACTAATTAAGAAGGAGATGATTATATGTTTTCTTATTCTTAATATGGTGAATGTCCTACTTAGGAAATGTGTAAAAGTCAAGTATGTTATCTATTTTTAAAGGGATTTATGACAGAATTTTTGAAAGTTATGAGAGCAATCGGTTATCTCGGATTTCTATCAAGGAAGCAATTTTATTCTTCTATCGAAAACCTTTGGGGCTAATCCAATTGATGAATTAATCTCTTCTCACCTTTGCAGTCCTATTTTTTCAGGGGAATTGGGACCTACAGAGCAACGCAGTCATGCGTGTACATATGGGCATATGTTTCTTACATTACAACAGCGACTACACTTCAGAAGTATATCGTCAGCTGTAGGAGTGTTTAAGGTGTCCTGAAGTTGGAAAATGTATTTTATAAATGCAAGTTCTTTCTTTATTTAGTTGCCATGGCAAATACAAGACTCCTGACATTACTACTTTGTATTAGGAAATCCAAGGATATTTTTACATGTTTTTTTTTCCTCTGAAATTGATCACTGCTTTTATTTTCTTTGCTAGAACTTTTAACCATTGGGGAGCATTATGCATGAGATTGAAATGACTAAATAGATGGGATGTGCCTTTCTTCCAATGCAATGTAGCTTTGTCCAGTTTTGGTCAGAAAATTCAAGAGAAGACACAAATCACGGTTATATGATGTCATCAAAATTATTATCATTTGAGAAACCATTTTACTCTGGATGGTAGTTGATTTTCTGCTCGTGCTCCAGCAAATGTCATACCATCATCTGCTGAGGAAAAGCATGTAAAAGAAGTGTCTTGCTGCATATAATGCTAGGCATGTAACCTCTTTATATTTTCAGGGTCATTTTCATTGCCACTACAGTGGAACTAAGTCCAATCCAGTGTATTGGCATATTGCTGCACTGCATTACTAAAAGGCACCAAAATTCCACAGGCTGCATTTTTAATCTGCTGATCAATCACATAAGTGACACTTAAGTGATTAAAACTTTGGCAGAATCTTCAAAATCTACCCCAGCAGCATTACAGAATACCAGCCTGAGGCAGCATTGTACTTCAAATAAGCTGCATACTTTCCTCTAGAGGACAGAAAAATCATTGATGTCAGCTGTGCCTCAATTTGAGGATGGCGTCTACTCAGGATCATACATATCAGCCATGGATCTTTATGTGTTGCCAAGCGTCAAGTCCATCAAAATTGCTTTTGCAGGCATTTTACCTGAATGCTTGTGGAGTTAGCTTCAGGAAAGGTAGCGGCATTTATTTGACAAACTTCCCTCTGAATCTGGAGCATGCAGTGGAGGCATTGCTGGTGGAATTTCTCTTGTGTTCTTACATGTCACTGATACACAATTCAGGTCTCACTGCGGTACAAGGGTGTGGTGACAACAACTGCTTTGTACACTAAGACTTTTGTTAATTTGCAGAGGTCGTTGTTGTCAATACTCCTTGCCATAGTTTGTAGAAGGCTTGTGGCTCAGCCACTGTTGGAACGCTTGTGACCTTTTGAGAGAGGTGACTGCCAAAGTGTGGGAAATGCTCCAGTGTCTCTCTTTCAACATATATGGAATGTGGAATATTTGGCTGACCAGACGGAGATTGATATACAAGTTTTGTCTAGGCAACATTCAAGGTCAAGTGAGTTTATTACATGCAGAATTGAGAGATTGAGGTGGTTTGCAAAACTGACAAGATAGCAGTCAGTCACAAACTGTAGATCTTGTTTATTGCAAGGTAAGTGATATGTAAAAGTAGGAAGTTTCACTACAGTTGTACAATGTATTAGTGAGACCACATCTGGAGTGCTGTGAACAGTTTTAGACTTCTTCAGAAGGGATAAATTGCATTGGAAACAATGCAGAGAAGATTCACTTGGCTGATTCCTGGAATAAAGGCGTTACCTTATGAGGAATGGTTGGAGAAGTTGTCCCTGTACCCATCAGAGTTTTGAGCAATGAGGTGATTTTATTGAAGCATAAGATCCTGAGGGAACTTGACAGGATAGATGCTGAGAGAATGTTTTGCCTTATGGGAAAGACTAGACCGAGGTGACAGAGTTTAAAACTAAGGAGCATCCCATTAAGGTGGACTTTAGGAAAATTCCTTTTCTCTCAGCACGTTATCAGCATCTGGAATTCTCTTCACCAACTAGCAGTTGAGACAGAGAAGTTGAATATTTTTAAGGCTGAGTTAGGTCGATTCTTGATTGACAAAGAGATCAAAGGCTATAGGAAACAGTCCAGGAAGTAAAGTTGAGGCCACAATTGGTGTGGCTATGATGTTAATTTTAGGCACAGCAGCTTGAGGGGTTACTCCTCTTCCTAATTTGTGCATTCATATTTATATCTATGGTGGGTTAAGCAGTTGACTACCCTGATTGCTATCAGGGATGCCATTTAATTTCTTGGCCTCTCTCATAAAAGTAGGAATGTAATTTTGGCTTTGCTTGTATTTATGAATCAGGTAGAATAACATTGATTTTGCAACAATGGAGCATAATAAGATTTAAGAGAATAACCATTAGGATTATACATGATATAGTTACTCCACGTTGCTGCTGGCTCATGAATTTACTTTGTGTGATTTCAACTCACTTCAGATACTTTTCTTGCAACCAAAATAATAATTTCACTCTCATAAACAAGTATGTTTCATGTCTGCTCGTATGAACTGAAGCATTACTATATATGTTTCCTTGCATAAAATTTCATGCATTTTTCTACTTCTGAAATTTCCCTACTTGCCTGCTTTGCTAAGCATCCATCAAGCTCGCTTTTGGGTTTACTGACATAATTTGTCCTCCCTGATTCCTCGGCTATCTATTCCACACATTCAGCTCCTTTTTAAAGTAATTAAATCAAAATGGTTTGTTCACCTTTCCTCTTCTGCACCACTGAACACGCGAGTTTCCTAATTCTTGCTCAGTACCAGGCAAGGCAGTGCCTAATCAATTGAAGCAATACTAAAAGTATTTTGTAACACCTTAAAATCAAAGATATATGCTTGTTTTAAAAGCCTTCTATGACCTTGCCTCCCGCTCTAACCTACACCAACCCTACAAGTCTCTGATTTCTCTGCATTCCTTTACACCTGGCTTCTTGCACATCCAATTCCCATCACTCTACCAGTGGCTGTGCCTTCAGCTGTATCATCCCTTAGTTCTATCATCATCTTAAACCTCTTAGTTTCTCTCACCTCCTTAAGATCTTTCTCTTTTACCAAGTTTTTGGTGACATATCTTAATACATTCTCATGAGCTTTGGTGTCAAAATTTGTTTGATAAGGCAACTGTGAAATGCCTTGGGATATGTTTTTGACTATGTTAAAGGTGCTATGTAAATGCACATCAATGTTTTTGGCATTTTTAAATTTAGTTGAATAAACTTTTTGAAATTTGAATCTTGAATTTTTTATATAGCCAACTCGGCATCACTTACATTAAAATTGGTCTAATGGGGAATTGATTGTACAGTTTGTTCAATGCAGCTGCTATAAAGTCAGCTCAAGCTTTTGATACATCCCTCCTTACATGTTGAAATAGGCAACAACAGGTTATATCTGGGCCGTACCAAAAGAGTACACCCAAGTGTCTCAAACAAATAAAAGACAGTCAAGAGTTTTTAAATTGCCCTGTAGCAGATTTGATAGACTGACTCTGATGCTAACAAGGCAGCAAAATTTTATTGCTAATGTAAAAGAATGACAGATCAAAAGTTTATTTAAAATCTTTTAGAATTGCAAACAAATGTGCAGGTTAAAAAATTTGGTTTATAAGTTTTATTTTCCAAAAACGTAAAGAAAAGAAATTGTGGTTTGTGCCTATTTCAGACACTCCCTTAAGATTTGCATTCTTTCATTTCTTCTGATTAAAGCACTGGTAGACCCTACCAGGTGATTGTATGATATGTTGCCTGCGTTGTCATCGACCTGACTTAGGTGTGGCACCTTGAGGCATTGAAAAATTCTGTTTCAGAATTAATGTCCAATGGAACATGTTGACTAAATATCCTTCCTAAAACCAAAAACCAAATATTGGTTTAGAAATTGCAAGCATAAAAATAAGTAAACATATTATGACCCTGTTGTAGTGAGCTTGGCACACAAGGCAGTTCTCAGATTCTATCCCAAGTGAGTGCTGAGATTGTTTGAAATCAGTTGTAATAGTTGTTGCTGCCCTACAATTAGGAACATTAGGTTGTTAAATCGTATTAAGAACAAAGTGAAGCAGGCACCCTGCTGAGGTGCAAACCCATTGAACAGAACTTGAATCCTGATGATTTTCAATTACTTTGGGAGAGAGAGAAAATTGAAGAAAAGGAACTGACATGAACAAAAAGCAATGAAACCAACAGATATGATAAATGATAGGGAATATACAAGCTATTGTAAATGGAAATTGCTGAGAACAGCAGAATTTCCACCGGGTTAAGGATGGAACGCTACTAATCAGCAGTTGAGGTGTAGATAACAAGGCGTGGGGCTGGATGAACACAGCAGGCCAAGCAGCATCATAGGAGCAGGAAAACTTGACGTTTCGGGCCTAAACCCTTCATCAGAAATGGGGGAGGGGAAGAGGGTTCTGAAATAAATAGGGAGAGAGGGGGAGGTGGATAGAGGATGGATAGAGGAGAGGATAGGTGGAGAGGGGGCAGACAAGTCGAAGAGGCGGGGATGGAGCCAGTAAAGGTGAGTGTAGGTGGGGGGGTAGGGAGGAAATAGGTCAGTCCAGGGAGGACGGACAGGTCAAGGGGGCGGGATGATG
>JAHRHZ010000099.1:5018048-5115869 GCA_024137785.1 Ginglymostoma cirratum
ATGATTTGCTGTTCCTGCAGCCTTCGGGTGGCATCACTGTGGCATTGCAGGAGGCCCAGGATGGACATGTCGTCTGAGGAATGGGAGGGGGAGTTGAAATGGTTCGCGACTGGGAGGTGCAGTTGTTTGTTGCGAACTGAGCGCAGGTGTTCTGCAAAGCGGTCCCCAAGCCTCTGCTTGGTTTCCCCGATGTAGAGGAAGCCACAACGGGTACAGCGGATGCAGTATACCACGTTGGCAGATGTGCAGGTGAACATCTGCCTGATGTGGAAAGTCTTCTTGGGGCCTGGGATTGGGGTGAGGGAGGAGGTATGGGGGCAGGTGTAGCACTTCCTGCGGCTGCAGGGAAAAGTGCCGGGTGTGGTGGGGCTGGAGGGGAGTGTGGAGCGGACAAGGGAGTCGCGGAGGGAGTGGTCCCTCCGGAAGGCAGATAAGGGTGGGGAGGGAAAAATGTCTTTGGTGGTGGGATCTGATTGCAGATGGCGGAAGTGTCGGAGGATGATGCGTTGGATCCGGAGGTTGGTGGGGTGGTACGTGAGGACGAGGGGGATTCTTTTTTGGTTATTATTGCGGGGACGGGGCGTGAGGGATGTGTTACGGGAAATGCGGGAGACACGGTCGAGGGTGTTCTCGACCACTGTGGGGGGGAAGTTGCGGTCCTTGAAGAATGAGGACATCTGACATGTACGGGAGTGGAATATCTCATCCTGGGAGCAGATGCGGCGGAGGCGAAGGAATTGGGAATAGGGGATGGCATTTTTGCAGGAAGGTCGGTGGGAGGAGGTGTATTCCAGGGAGCTGTGGGAGTCAGTGGGCTTGAAATGGACATCGGTTTCTCGGTGGTTACCCGAGATGGAGACAGAGAGGTCCAGGAAGGAGAGAGAAGTGTTGGAGATGGTCCAGGTGAACTTCAGGTTGGAGTGGAAGGTGTTGGTGAAGTGGATGAACTGTTCGAGCTCCTCGTGGGAGCACGAGGCGGCGCCGATGCAGTCATCATCTGAGGATGATGAGGAAGAGGTGGGGTTTAGGGCCAGTGTAGGTACGGAAGAGGGATTGTTCCACGTAAGCTACAAAGAGGCAGGCGTAGCTTGGGCCCATGCGGGTACCCATGGCCACCCCCTTTGTCTGTAAGGAAGTGGGAGGAATTGAAAGAGAAGTTGTTGAGGGTGAGGACGAGTTCGGCTAAGCGGATGAGGGTGTCGGTGGAGGGGGATTGGTCAGTTCTGCGGGACAGGAAGAAGCGGAGGGCCTTTAGGCCATCTGCATGGGAAATACAGGTGTATAGGGACTGGACGTCCATAGTAAGAGGTGTAGAGCTAGATGAACACAACAGGCCAAGCAGCATCAGAGGAGCAGGAAAGCTGACGTTTCGGGACTAGACCCTTCTTCAGAAATGAGGGAGGGGAAGAGGGTTCTGAAATAAGTAGGGAGAGAGGGGGAGGCGGATAGAAGATGGATAAAGGAGAAGATAGGTGGAGAGGAGACAGACAGGTCAAAGAGGCGGGGATAAAGGGCGAAACGTCAGCTTTCCTGCTCCTCTGATGCTGCTTGGCCTCCTGTGTTCATCCAGCTCCACACCTTGTTATCTCAGATTCTCCAGCATTTGCAGTTCCTACTGTCTCTCAATCAACAGTTAAACTGTGTACGAACAGAACAGTCCGATCAGGACATGACAGCTGGTAAATTGCTGAGGCAAACTGCTGATATAAAATGCTGTACCAAAAATCCAATCACAGTTGGATAACTCAGATTTGCTGAGCAATTGTATACAAGGGGTATGTGTGTGTGTGTTGGTGGGGGGGCGTGTGCTCTAAGCTTGAACTGTATAAATTATGACATTCCAAAACTGAATGTGCGCCTTTTTGCTATGGAGATCTGAAGGTGTAACAAAGTTGTATCAAAAGAAAGGTTTCCTGATTATACCACTGGACTCGGACTGTCATTAAGAATCATGAGATCCGACAATAAATTTAAACAAACAAAAAGTATTGGAAGCACTGTCCAGGTCAGGTGGCACCTGTGGTATGAACAAAACAGTTATTCTTCTAGGTGGGGAACTTTTCTAAAATCTTTCTAATACCATGAACGTATACTTAAATAAAGAGCATAAAAAAACCCCAGCCAATACTGGTAAAATACATCAGGCAGCATCTTGGGAGAGAACACATAACATCAAAACTTAGAGCTCAGCTCTTGTTATTAACCAGAGTAGGGTTTCTTTTAATCTGTTCAGTTTAAGGTCTCTGCCCAAAACGATGTTGTAAATAAAATCTTCATTCTTATAATACTTTCTTTTCATTTCAGGGCATCCTAAACTCAGTGCTTTTTCATGCTGCCACCCCAGCTTGAGGCTTGAAAATTATCGCTACATCTTAGTGAGAACTATGGAAGTAGGGCAAGATGGGGAATGGGGGTTGATGTGAAAGTGGGGGCCTGACTGCTAGACTGGGAGGGCAGCTGTTATAAGTCAGGCAGAGCTCCTCAGTGGTCACTGCTGCGTTGGAGCTCGCAACCCAGTCATGACCCCTGTTTTGGGAAACCCCATCCCAAGTGCTGCATAGTCAATGAAGCACAGATCGTATTGTAATATAGCAAACTCTGACAACTATCTTGTGCAGATCTATGTCCCAGATAAATTGCAGTGAGAAAAATAGCCAGATAATTTCAATTACAGTGGATTTGGTTAAGGAATAACTAATGGTAGGCCTGGACACCACTTTCAAAAAATCTTCTTCAAAAAGAGCTACAAGATCCTCTTCGCCTTGCTGGTGTTGTTGTTTAGGCACACATGGAAAGCTTTCTTCTTCTTGTAGATAAGCTCTTAGATGATGTGGTCATTCTTGTTGAACCAGTATTTCTTGGTCTTGTAGCCAATAGTTTCTTCACAACATGAGATTGTGGCTTCGGCTCTTTTCAAACTTTCTCCATTCCATTATAATGAACTCTACGGAGATTTTGGTGTAGACGTTGTTGCAAGTTTGCTAGTCTCCTTGACTCTTGAAGCCGCTCAACGTTGAGTTTTTTCCTGAAATGTTTCTTTGTCTTCAGCTGCTTATGGTGGCATTTGGTGGATATAGCTAAGTGGATGAGCTAGTGGTTTGTCCAGCAGTTGTCCACACTGGTCATTGCTTTGGTAATGAGGACAACCTTTTTGACTTGGGATTGAATAATGACATTGTCCATCATGTGCCAGTGCTTTGATTGTGGATATCTCCAGGAATTCTAGAACTTGTCTTTTTGGCAGTACAGCATGTTAGTGATGACCAGCTGGTGTTCCACACATTTGGTGGGCAGAAGAATGCCTTTGGTGTTGCAATTCCCAACTCCTTCTATTCTGATGGCTCCTTTCCAGAGTTGGGCATCTTTTCAAGCTCTGGTTTTGAAGTCTACAAGGAGGATAATTTTATTTTCCTTCGGGATGTCGGTGATAACGTTGTCCAGGGTGGGGTAGAAACCTTTGGATTCATCCATGGCATCAAGGTTTTACTATAGTCACTTGATTGCTGGTTCGTGGCAAGTTGTAGATGGAAAGTCATGCGGCAATTGTTGATGCCAATAGGGAGCTCAAAGAGTTGGTTGATGAGTTTGCTATTGATAGTGGATCCAATTCTATACATTCTAGGTTGACCCTTGGATTTTCCTCTCCAGAAGGTGTAATCTCCATCTTCCATCAGCTGCCCTTCGCCTGCTCTTTGAATCTCCTGCAGGGCTGTGATATCAGTGTTGAAGTGTCTGAGTTCATATTTTTCTCATTGGTGATAAAGGTTCTTACATTCCAGGTTCTGATTAAGTTTCACGTTGGTTTTCAGACCAGGGGTAGATGAAGCCACTGGATGCGGTTTCCAGCCAGGCTGGTGATGGAACAGACTATTTCTTGGGCACCTTTTCTAGCCCCTTCCCCATGTGGGGTTAGCAAAGTATATCCTGAAGAGGACAGCTCATCATGAAGAAAGCTAACAAAATGCTCTCCTATTCCTAACCCACGAGCAAAACAACTATGTCAAATTATACTGTTCGTGTACTGGTCAGAAGCTAGGGGCTCCCAGGTCTCACAATCCTGTCCCCATCACCTCTCTTTGGAGGGCTTGTGTCGTGTGTTTGTCAAGGGGGAAGGTATTGAATTCCTCTTGTGCAGGGCAGCTTTCAACTTGGGAATGCTGTTGCACATCAGCACATGGTCCTTGACAGAAGATAGATGTAGTTCCATTGGCAAGGAAATCTTGACAACTGGGGATCTGCATACTGCTGGAGCCTTCTTTTGCCATTGAGATCGCATGTGTATACTCTGTCTGGATTGCTATTGAGAACTTGTTTTGGATTGTGGTTTGTCTGGCTCCTCCCCTCTGACTTTACCATCATGGATGACCCTGACAGCATCATTCTTGGGCTCAATGTAACACTCAAGCCTCTACAACATAGCGAGGTGGCAATCACAATTCTTTGAGAACACCCAGCAGCAAGACAAAGCTGGAGAAGGAACCGGGGAAAGAAATGCCAATGATGTCAAGGTCAAGGTCAAGGTCTAGTTCCACCTCCTGGAAAAACCTGCAGGATGTGTGGTTGGAGACGTGGCTCTAGGATTGGGTTCATTGGCCCAAGCACCCACAGAACCCATAACCGAGAACTCCCCAGGTGGGCAATCACACTCACCAGTGAGTGTCTGCCCCGATCACAACAGGAGGGGACAGACATCCCAGTGTCTAACAGTGCAGCACATTGACTGCAGCGCCAGGCTTTGCTAGATGAAGCGCTGGTGTTTATACATACATCTTGACTCCTGATGGTATGCCTGGACAAGGGTGACATTTAGTTCATAAGCTACTTTACCTAAATACTGAAGGGGCCAACCGTATACTTCCAGCAAGTTTTATTTGTCGTTTTAAGGGTGTAAAGTGTTCCTAAAGATTTTAACCTGTGGTGAAAACTGCAGGTGATTTAGTAAACGACCTCTAGGGATTCCCTGTCTCGTTGATTTATTTGGCCTTGTGTTCCCCAGTGGGTTTGTTGAGATGATCATATGATTCTTTTCTGGTTGCACCTGGACAGCACATTTCCCCCATTCGCACCACTGGCACTCATTATAAACCATTTTAGGGCGTGGGGGGGATTTAAACCCTTTTCTACGGTCACCTGCAGCAGGAGATATTCGAAAAGCAGTGCTCCTCTCACAGGGTCGGGTTGATTCGGACGGCAGACGATGGTCGCTGGCTGGGTGGGTGGATAAATAAATGAATAAACGAAACCAACCGCCGGTTGCTAAGACACTCGCCCCTCCCCCACCACTACAACCTCCCATCACCCTCACTCCGCGCACGTCGGCGGCACCCAGCCGCGCTGCCTGCCGGTCCGAAATAAAACGCCTGGGTAAAGAGCAGCGCGGTTATTGATGGGCCGGACCAATGGGTGGGCGGCGCGGGCGGGAGCCGGCCAATGGGAGCCGGGGAGGTGATGGTCTGGGGGGTGGGGCCTGGGCACAGGGCTGCCGCTATGTGACGGTGCCCACGGGGAGCTGGCTCTATTCGGCTGCTCGGTAGCGGGACCGGGACAGGACAGGCATCCAGAGGAAAAAAGGGACAGGGCTGAGGCTCCGGGACGGTACCGAGTATCGTTGCTCACTCACTCGTTAACTGAGGTGGAGACCGCACAACTAGAAGTGAGTCTCAAGACACACGCACACATCCGTGTGCACGCTCCTGGCGATCGCCGGGGATGCACGAGATGATCTTGTTGTGAGGGCGGCTTTAGAAAATCAAAAATTTAAAAGCCGTTAAAGAGGCTCGGTGAGGAAAGGAATGTCCCGGAGGGCGGGTTGGGGCGACGGTTACGGTCATCCTCTCTTTGTCCGCTCCCTTAACTTCAAAAAGCGGCTGCCCCGTCGAGACCCGTTTTCGTCTCTGAGTGCGGCGATGGGCGAATTTTTTATTTTGTCTTTTGGGCGGGAGATGCTGAGCCCGATCCCTTCGCTTTTATTCGGGGGTTCATCCAGCGACTGACTGATGGCCGCAAGGAATCGCAGATGCTCGCCAGCCTTGCCCTTGTCCGGCTGCATTGGGACCGAGCAAACAGAAATTAATCTTCGGCTCACCGCCTCCCTCCGACTCCTCACCTTCTCCCTCTCCCTTTATTTCTCTCCACCACTCCCTTTCTCTCCACATCCTACTCCCTCTTTCCCTCCATCCCTGATCCACTTCAGGGGAGAGGTCACCGCCTGAAACGTTAACCCTTTTGTTTTTGTCTCCTATAACTGCTGCCAAACTTGCTGAGCATTTTTTTAAAAAAAAAACTCCATCTCTGCCCTCCCCTCTTGCTCCCAACCCTCCTATTCTCACTTATTATTTTTTTTCTCCCTCTACCTCTCCCCAAGCACAAAATGGCACTGTGCTAGATTTTTTTTTTAATGTCTTCAACTGTATTCAATGGAAACGGTCCACAGAAGTCAATTTTGTGAACTGTTTTTAAAAATGTACAACCTACTTTTGTTGAAGCTTTTCGTCTGCACTCGTGGGAACAATTCGCAACAAATACCAGATGTAAATGAAAGATCGTTTCCCCTTTTTTAGTTTTGGTATTTCTTCTGAATTGTCCTAGTGGATGCAAAATGAAAAGCTTTGACAAAATGGGCCTTCTTGCGAGTCAGGGAGTATATGGTGAAGTGAATGTTAGTTTGGAGTAATTTAGTTTTCCAAAAATATTGGACTGAGGCTAACTATCTTACACTTTTGCTGCACTGTTTCTTGTGTGCATTTACGTTCCTGATGTGTTAGTATCACCAGATTCCCATTTTAACAATTTAATCCTGGTTTGAAGTACGAGAAAACACTCCATTTAAAACAAGCAGCAACATGGACAGAACAATGTCTTTCATTGGAAACGAAGGATCCATGTCTGAAATATCCACCTATGTGTTCTCCATTTATGGGGATTTTTTTTAGCATTTTTATTTTGTTTCTAGCATCTGTAGATTTTAATCTGGCTCCAATATAGTAAATGGATTACTTGCACATTTAATCCATTCAATTCCAGATTACTACAGTTGTTGATTCCTATTATTTGGAATTGTTTGTTTTCTGTCAGGTCAACCATGTCTGAAAGAAAAGCTGTCATCAAGAATGCTGACATGTCTGAAGACATGCAGCAGGAAGCTGTGGAATGTGCCACCCAAGCACTAGAGAAGTACAACATTGAGAAAGACATAGCAGCTTTCATCAAGAAGGTGAGAACATGGTTCTCTGTATTGATCGTGCTTGCAAATCAAAGCCAAGTTTTGTCCTTTCAGATATTGTTACTAAATCAGATCATAAGACATTGAACTGGAAATCTTATTCTAAGCAAGTCTAGTGGTCAGTTACTTCAGTTGCCTGGCTGGCAATGCTGAGTGATGCCAACAGCATGGGTTATATTTCCACACTGGCTGACATTACCATGAAGGATTGTCCTTCTCAATCTCTCTCCTCACCTGAGGGGTGCTTAAACTACCATCAGTCGTCCCTCTTGGAGAAGTCCTAACATCTGATAGGACTCTCATGACTTACAGCAAGTCTGTCTGAAACTAAACTAAGGGTTGCTCAATTGTAATAGATTCCCACCTGCATCTAAGTTGGACTTGTATGCAATTGGGAATTTAAGACCACTTGCTTTTCTCACTGCAGCTTTCCTTCAATACCATATGAACAGCAATGGCTAATCTTATGCATTTGACCTCCCACTAAGTAGTGTGGTAATTAGGTTAAGGAACCAGAAGTTGAATTAAGCAATTACAACCTGTACAAACTCTCCATTCTCAAATACTTTTGAGACTAGTATCTGATTAGACTAATCCACAACAATCTCGTGCTATTCAATATCCAGTGAATGTTGTGGGACTTGGTTATTTGGAATCATAGAATACCCTACAGTGTCGAAACAACAGGCCCTTTGGCCCAACAAGTCTGCACCGAACATCAGAGCATTCCCCACCCCACCCCACCCATAATCCACCTGATCTACACATCTGTGAACACTCAGCGATTTAGCATTGCCAGTTCACCTAGCCTGCACATCTTTGGACTGTGGGAGGAAACCAAAGGTCCCGGAGGAAACCCACAGAGACACGGGGAGAATATGCAAACACCACACACAGTCGCCCGAGGGTGGAATCGAACCTGGTCCCTGGTGCTGTGAGGCAGCAGTACTAGCCACTGTACCAGAATAACTTGCACTTTTGTATAAAAGGAAATTGAAATATTTTAGTTCATGAAAATAGCTTTTGATTACATTGTGATACCACAGTAATTAAAACATCATCTTTAATACATTCAGAGATAAAAGGTACTGCAGATGCTGGAGAATCCGAGATAACAAGGTGTGGGGCTGGATGCACACAGCAGGCCGAGCAGGAAAGCTTGACGTTTCGGGCCTAGACCCTTCATCAGAAATCCTGCTCCTATCTTTAATATGTTACTATTTTGCTATGATGTTTATTTCCAATGATATTTCTCCAGATATTAAATGGCAGTTCATGTATTCTGCTAATATTTGTAAGCTTTCGTGGTTGTCTTGGGGAAATTAGAATACAGTAGTCCTCTGGAATAGCAAGTCTAATATGTATAATTAGAGCATTACAATAACTCGCGAATAAATTACTGCACCTTAAGTACCATTGGTTTCTGAATGCCTTCCTGGCTGCCTTCTGTTTTTCTTCAGTCTATGATGGTTTGGAAGTACACTTAAGTTCACTGTTAAGTTTCGTTTATAGAATAACAGTTTTAAATTCAACCAATGAAGTCAATGACAGTGTTTCTTTCCATGCGTAAACTATGCAATTTTATCTCTCTCTCTCTCGGGTCAATGTCTGGTTATTTATAATAAATAATTATAATGATCCTTAATCTCATTATCAGGTCATCCTCTTGCTATACAATACTAGCAAAGTTCTATTTTAAAACTTATGATTTTGTTGTATACTGTGCTTTTGGATACAGGCACCATAAATTCTGTATGGCCTGTGTATCTGCGTAGCAAGGTCCCTTTTGTTTTTCTACTCTTTCTTCTGTCCCTGACCCCGCATACAAAATGCATTACTTGATGTTCTGCATTGAGTTTCACTAAAAAGCTGTATATCATCCTAAATGTATCTTAGTTATGACACCTTCAATTGGTGTTAATTAGAAAATTTGAGCATTTTGCCTTGATTCACACACCATTACACTTGTTTTTCACAAGTGGAATCTGAAGTTAGTGATTTTGAAATGTGTTAATTGGCTGTTTTGAGTGGATGCTAATCCCTCGAAGTTTCAATATCTTGAACATTTCATTTACTAGAAGGTGGTTTTTTTTTTTTGCAAATTCCCATCTTCCTTGGAAAAAGAGATCTTCTCTTTGCACTTTTGATCTCTTGCATCGTGTTGCATATGAAAATGTTTTATTGAAGCGTTTTGAGGAAGGGTCACTGGACTCAAAACGTTAACTCTGATTTTTTTTTTTTTTTCCCTTCACAGATACTGCCAGACCTGTTGGGCTTTTCCAGCAACTTTGTTTTTGTTCTGTTGAAGCTATCTGATCACCCTTTTGTCAGATTGAATTCAATTTAAATGGTTTATGCATAGCCATGCTAAATCAAATTAATGTCTCCATTCTTAACCATCTAGCACTGGTGCATAAGTGAACTAATTAGGAAGGTTACTAGACCCAAAGCAAGGAGTAATTGTGTATGTCTTAAGTTTTTGTCAGTTGTCTTTGGATATCCATCAATCTGAGTACAGAGCTGAGGCAATTAATTCCTAATTTCCAGTTGGACTTAAACTGGAGAGCCAGAGAGATTTACCCAACTTAAATTGAGAATGGAATACCTTGCAAGATGAAACTGCTTTTATATTAATGGACTGTTGCTTATGGGTGTTAGTTTACAGTTGCAATGAAATACCTTTTTTATAATGCATCATCTTCTGTTTTGCAGGAATTTGACAAAAAGTACAATCCCACATGGCATTGTATTGTGGGTAGAAACTTTGGAAGCTATGTGACTCATGAAACAAAACACTTCATCTATTTCTACCTGGGCCAAGTAGCCATCCTTCTTTTTAAGTCTGGCTGAAGAGGCTAAACTATCGGGTTTCAAATGCAGTTGATCCAAGGAAAAGACTACTTTTAAAAAAAGTATCCTCCTGTTTTTGCTAATCCACAAAGGGAAACTTGAACAATGTCCGGTGTAATTTCCAGCATGGTGAAACCAAATTTAAGATGCTTTCTTTCTTCTCCCCTCCCCATCCCACCCCACTGCACTCCACTCTTCCTGCAAATGGTCACTAAAGTTTTCTGGTGACTTTGTATTTATTTTCTTTGTCCTACTTTCCAACTCAATAAACAAGTTTTGATACCACTTTAAGTTTGCATTCTGCTGATTGGTTGGTTTGTTTGTTTGTACGTATGTCTTTTGAGTAAGTTCATTATGGATTTTCTCTTATTTGACAGACATAGCTGCAGGTATAATGTTCAGTGGCCCATAAATGAAAAATCTGTCACCTGTCTCAGCATTGATACAACAAATTATTTAGCAACTCATTTCTTTGTATGGATTGAGTTTATTGTGTGAAACCCCCCAGTCCAGTTAAATGGATTTCAACAGTTAACAGTGTGGAGCTGGAGGAACACAACAGCCAGGCAGCATCAGAGGAACAGGAAAGTTGACATGTTGGGTCAGGACCCTTATTCAGAAGAATTTTCTAAAGTGTCCCAACCTGAAATGTCAACTTTACTGCTCCTCTGATGCTGTCTGGCTTGCTGTGTTCCTCCAGCTCCACACTGTTATCTCTGACTCCAGCATCTACAGTTCTTACTATCTCAGATTTCAGCAGTTGCTGGGGCTTGTACTTAATACATTTATGGTGAAAGCCTCTTATCACCAGCAAATAGTTTTTCCATTAGAATCAACACTAAACTAGAAGACAAAGTACTGCTTAAAATTGGTACACAATATGTACATTAGCACAGTTCAATAGGTAGTTTAAGTACATAGCCTACTCATTAATGTGCAAAGGAAAAGTCCATATCCTCATCACTCCCACAGACCCATCTTTTTCATTCTTATTTGTTACTTTATCTAGTATCAGCACTGAGAACTTTAATAAAACATGTTGAACCTCCTGCTTCAATTCATTATATAACTACTGACTTTAAGTCCAATTAGATTTAGGTCCAAACCCATTTCACTTAGTGTTTTAGTTTTAAGTCACTGCCTACCAGCATAGAGTATTGAAACTTCTTGTTGCTTGTCCAACTGGAATATCCTTGCCTGTTTGGGAAACAAACTGCAAATTAAAGGCAAAGTTGGCCACTGCCTGACCACGTGAGAGAATTAATCTGTCACTGTGATCCTTTTTTTTTTTCTTGGGCAATCCTTTGAATCTGAGGATGACTTTATTCTGCACTGGAGTTGTGCATCTTGAGGGGAAACTAATAACTCCTAGCATGTATTCTTGATTAAATTAAGATATTATTTTAGTTTGATTACCTCCTGCCTCTATTTCCCATCTTTAACATTATCTGGAACTTCAATGATTTACATCAATTACAAAGTCAAAATGGATCATA
Organism: Ginglymostoma cirratum; assembly: GCA_024137785.1. NCBI lineage: Eukaryota > Metazoa > Chordata > Chondrichthyes > Orectolobiformes > Ginglymostomatidae > Ginglymostoma > Ginglymostoma cirratum. The sequence goes on from JAHRHZ010000099.1 coordinate 5,029,617, forward strand.
AGCAACTCTGAAAAGATTTCTGAAATTGGCAACATGTTAAGCTAGTCATAATGGAATGAGTGTGTTCATCCACTTGATACAGAAGCCATGAAGGGCTCTGGGAAGTTAGAGGTAAGTTGTGGGTGAGTTTTAAGATTTTGAGTCCAAAGAAGAGTCCTATAGTGCAATATAGTGGCTTTATAGGATGAGGACAATGAGGTTTGAATATATGTTGGACTTATTGTTTAAGAGTGAATCACAGCAATCTTGTAATATGGGCATGAAGGAGTGATGCAAAAAAGTTGAGATTACTGCAGTGGAAGTAAGCCCAACTATCAGAAAAGTTGGTTAATTACAACTTACACTGCCAATTTCAATGAGGGGAAAACAAGCTTCTGAAAAATAAATTAACAAGCATCTCCATTGTTAACCTATCCTTCGCTTCTAACGATGAATAAAATGAATCAGTGCATTCATACAAAAGGTGATTTGTACTATTAAGTTTGCTGTCCAAGACTTGTAAATGTAGGAGTTTCTATCACACTCCACATAGTGCAACAGGATCTACTGCCTGTTTATATAATTGCCTTTTTATTACAGTAAAAGGAATGCAGGAGGAAATCATCACGTTCTGATCTATTATAAAATGGAAGGGTGAAATGTTGACCATGTTACACATTACACGTTACTGAAATAAAATGAATACACATTCCTCCAAAGCCATCTATGATACCTTTTCATAGGTACTCTAACTTAAAAATGACTTGCTTTGCTAAGCATACTCAACAATTCAATTGTGAATCAGACAATTATGTCAAGTATAATAGTTCATCTGGGCCTCAAAATTAGATAAAATGAATATAGCTGAAGGATTGCCTTCTTATCAAGCTGCTACTAAAGTCCCCTGTAATAGTGCTGAATGATTTGAGAGCTTGGTCTCCATAATCCTATTTAGATTACTGAAGGTGTGCTTCCTGACAACATTGGCCTTTTACAAATTGGTACTATATTCACTTATCCTCTCGTGTAAAAACACCTTTGACTTGTATAATGACTTTAATGTAAGATGTCATGTTAACTGCATATAATTTAAGGGATAAAGCTATGGTTTTAATCCTTCTAATCTGCACTGTGCCATTGCCTCCAGTTTGGGGAATTCGCTGATGGTGCATGGCTTGTGTCTGGTCCGGAGATGCCTCCCAGCTTTGCACATTTTACTATTAGTCCTGAGAATCATATACTTGGAGAGTCACAATGTGTGGAGTTGTTGAACAATGAGCTGTTTTTAAAATGGTAATCTATTATCCTCTTGTCAATAGGAAGCTAAATATTGTGGATGCTGGAAATGTAAGAAACAGAAAATGCAAGAAATACTCAGTTCAGACTGCATTTACGGGGAGAAAAGAAAGGTTAACATTTTAAATCCATGAAGGAAAAATGAACTGAAACATTAACTTTTTTTTCTCCACAGGTACTCTGCTGACTTTTGGATATTTTAGCTACCTACTATTTTCATTCCATTTTCCTTTGTCTTTTCCCAACTTCTTCACTGCCCTTATATCTTTTATCTCCCAAGCAGCCCTGCTTTGTTCTTGGAGTTACATATTTTAAGGCTTGCCCACTTCAATTGTCACTCAACTCCATTTTAACATCTCACCCGTTCCCACTGCAAGAGCTTCCGTTAACTTCAAAGATATTCACTGTAGAGCAACAGAAACACAGTTCTGCCTTTCCCCAATTCTTTCAATTCAATTCAATCCTGTCCACTAAGAATTTAATGGATTGTTTCCACTGTTGTCATTTTTACTTGGTCCTGTAGCTTCAGCCTCGTTACATAAGCAACTTAATAAGCAAGCAGCAGACTGAACGCGCCAAGAATGTGAAAAAACTGCATTATTATTCCAACTACTACATAGAAATAGATGGCCTTACCATTTACAGCAGCAGCCAATAAGATGTGAGGCAACCACAACAAGATGGGAGACCATGACAGTAGCAATTGTTTCTTGACAATGTCACAGTGCAACTCCACAAAGCATGACATTTGCAGTTGATATTACAACCACAGGTCACAAATGAATTGTCACTTGTCCAAAAATCAAATTGTAAAGACTTTAGTAAATTCTAGAAATTAAAGATTTTCACTTACAATCAAACATCAATCTAACCAGGGTTTTAAACAGCTGTGTTCCACAGTTGGTTTGTGTTATTTTTAAATTGCATTGTCCTTTTTTGAAACAGATTTCTGTGTCTTGAGCATTAATTTATCAAAGATTTACATTGTTGCAAACTATTGTTTTCAATTTAGATCACTATCATGAAGAACACTAGCTTTAGAAAGAGCAATGTATCTCACATTCCCTCAGCCTCCTCTTAGTTACTAGCCATTTGTATCCAATCACCAGAATTTTAATTATTTTGCCCAAAACAAGAAACAATTTTGTTCAAGTAATATGGATCAGGGGTTTTGGTTGGTGACTCTGGCTAGAAACCTGACTTGGCATTTAGGTCACTTGAGCCAAGCTTTTGTTGCTAGGAAAGGAACTCAGGTAATTTGATTCTGTGGCAATTGTTCCCTATTTTTTAAAAACCTATCCTCAAGATGCACTTTCTGTCCGGAGGTAGATACTAGAAAGGAACAAGAGTAGGCCATTTGACCCCTTGAGCCTGCTCCACATTCAATAAGATCACGGGCTGATCTGATTTTAACCTCAACTCTACATTCCTGCAAACCTTCAACAATCTTTCTACCTCTGTCTTAAAAACATTTAAAGATTCTCTATCTACTGCCTTTTCAGGAAGGGAATTCCAAAGGCACTCGATCATCAGAGAAAATTGATTTCCTCATCACTGCATTAAATGGGTGATCCCTTATTTTAAAACAATCATCCCTTGTTCGTCAAGCTTTCCTGCTCCTATGATGCTGCTTGGCCTGCTGTGTTCATCCAGCCCCACACCTTGTTATCCCTTGTTCCAGACTGTCCCACCAAAGGAAACATCCTTTCACACCCACTAGTCAAGTCCATGTTTCAATTAACTCACCACTGACTCTTCTAAACTCCAGAGGGTACAGGCCTAGCCTGTCTTCATAAATATTAGTCTAGTAAACAAGTCTAGTAGATAATAGCTCCTAGCAGCTATTCAGAAGGAGCAAATACATCCTGCATCAATTTCATAGCATAAGTTAAACATTGGAAATTAGTTAATAAAAATTTTCTGGGGAAGGGTCTAGGCCCGAAACGTCAGCTTTCCTGCTCCTCTGATGCCGCTTGGCCTGCTGTGTTTGTCCAGCTCTACACCTTGTTATCTCCGATTCCTGCAGCTCCTACTATAATTGGAAATTAGTTTCTGGGTTCTGCATCTGTTGCCTTTCTTCTGCCATTGGAGGGAGTCTTGGTGCAGGGCCTAAGATCTACTTTTGGATTACCTGATGACCAAGACATTGAGTAAACTCTCTTCTGTCTCATGACTGTCACAATTGCTTCCACGTCAGGGAATCCACATTAAAAGGAAAAAGAGATCTGGCATTTTGGTTCACCTGTGCCTTGCTCCTGTCAGTGCTATGCACACACCTTGTGGAGATGAAGACTTGTCTTCATATACAGAATGTCTTGCACATATAGAGAACATCTTGCACCTTATTGTGTCACACTATCACCATGCAAAGTGGGGTAGCCTGCAAACAGATCCAGCATCCATGAGACACTGGGCCATTAACAGCAGCAGTATCATACTCCAAGACAACGAATAACATCATGGCCTGACAATATTTCCCATTCTACCATTACCATCAAGCTGGGTAATCAACCCTGGTTCAATGAAGAGTGCAGGAGAGCATGACAGGAAGTGCATCAGGCAGATTTAAAAAGGAGTTATCAATCTGGTGTAGCTACAAAACAGGACTCCTTGTATGCCAAACAGCATGAGCTACAAGCGACATAACTAAGTGATTCCAGCCCAACAAATCAGATCTAAGCTCTACCGTTCTGCCAAAACTAGTCAAGAAAGTGGGCAAGTGAACAACTCATTGCAGGGGGTGGCTTCACAAATATCTCCATTTTCATGATGAGAAGAAGTCCAGCACATTAGCACAAAACATAAATGGTTGAATCCCTTCTCCCTTTAAGGCAGAGATGAGGAAACCCATCTTCTGAGGGTTGAGTGTCTTTGCATTTCCCTTCCTGAAAAGGCTGAAGGCATTCACTAGAGTTTGCGCTGGAAGTGCTCAGTGGATGATCCGTTGCAGCCTCCCCCAATGGTCGCCAGCATCATAGGTGCCAGTCTTCAGCTAATTCGATTCATCCACATGATATCAAGAAATGGTTGGAGGCACTGGATATTGCAACAGCGCTAGGCCTTGACAACATTCTAGCAATAGTACTAAAGACTTATGTTCCCGCATGTGCCACACCCCTAGCCAAGCTGTTCCAGTACAGCTACAACATTGGCAACTACTTGGAAATCTGGAAAATTGCCCGGGTATGCTCTGAACTCCAAAAAATCCAACCAGCCAAATACCGTCCCATCAGTCTACTCTCAATCATTAAAGTGATGGAAGTTGGCATCAGCGGTGCTATCAAGCAGCACCAGCTGCTTAACAATAATCTGCTCACTGACTCCCAGGTCTGGGTTCAACCTGGGCCACTCAGATCCTGACCTTAATACAGTCTTGATTCAAACGTGGACAAGATAGTTGAATACCAGAGGTGATGCGAGAGTTGTTGCCCTTGTCATCAAGGCCACATTCGACCAAGTGTGGCATCAAAACGTCCTAGCAAACTAGTTTCAATGGGAATCGGCGGGGGGGGGTGGAGAATCTCCCCACTGGTTTGAGTCATACCTGATACATAGGAAGATGGTTGTGTTTGTTGCAGGTCAATCACCTCAGCTTCAGGATACCTTTACACGAGTTCCTCAGGATAGTGTCCTAGGCTCAACCATCTTCAGCTGCTTCATCAATGGCTTTCCATCCATCATACGGTCAGAAGTGGGAATATTTGCTGATGATTGCACAATGTTCAACATCACATAAATGCTAGGCAACTATTATTTGCATTGAGACAGAATCTAACCATTGTCCTTTTACATTCAATGATGTCACCCTCACTGAATCCCCCACTATCAACATCCTGGGGGCTACCATTGACCAGAAACTCAACTGGACTTGCCATATAAATACAATGGCTATGAGAGCAAGTCAGAGGCTAGGGATTCTGCAGCAAGTAACTCATCTCTTGACTCCCCAAAACCTGTCCATTTATAAGGCACAAATCAGGAACATGATGGAATACTTTCCAGTCGCCTGGTTGAGTGAATCTCCAGCTCCAACAACACTCAGACGTTTGACATAATCCAGGGCAAAACAGCTTACTTGATTGGCACCCAACCACAAACATCCACTCTCTCCAAGACTGACAGCCTATAGAAATGCGTACCAAGATTTACTAAAGAAATTCACCAAGGCTCATTAGACAGACCATTTCAAACGGAAAGGAAAATCAGATCTGCCTCATTTTGCTCTGCTCCATTGAGTCCAACCCCAGAGTCCACAACCCCTTCTCAAATGACAAGCCCTTCAATCCAGGGATCATTCTTTAAACTTCCTCTGAACCCTCTCCAGTACATCTTTAGAGGGCCAAAAACTTAACAATATTTCAAATGCGGTCTGACCAGACCCTTATGTAGCCTTGGAAGCACATTTCTTCTCTTGTTTTCTCACTCTCTTGAAATGAATGCCAACATTGCATTTGCCTTCTTAACTGCCAATTGAACCTGCATGTTAACCTTAATAGAATCCTGAACTAGGACCACCTTTACACTTCAGATTTCCAAAGCCTTTCCTCATTTAGAAAATAATCTAAGCCTTTATTCTTCATACCGAAATGTATAACCTTACGCTTTGCCATCTGCTACTTCTTTGCCCATTCTCTGAGCCTGTTCAAGTCTTCGGCAGCCTCTCTGCTTCCTCAACACTACCTGTCCCTCCACCTATCTTTGTGTCATCTCCAACCTAGCACAATACCCTCAGTTCCTTTGTCCAGATCATTAATGTACAATGTGATTAGCTATGGTCCCAACATTAACCCTTCTGAACTCTATGAGTCACAGCTACCAGCCTGAAAAAGACCCCTTTATCCCAACTCTCTGCATTCTGCCAGTCAGCCAATTCTCTATCCCTGCCAGTACCTTGCCCCTAACACCATTAGCTCTAATCCTATTTGTGGATGTGGGGAATGCATTTATTGCCCATCCCTAATTGCCCAGAGGACAGTCAACTTCATCGTACGTAGGGCAGACCTGATCAGGTAAGGATAGCAGATTTCCTTCCCTATAGGACAACAGTGAGCCAATGGATCTTTATGACAAACAACAATGGTTACGCAGCCCCCATGAGGCTGACTTTTTTATTCTAAACAAATTTTTATTGAATTCAAATTTCACTATTTGTCACGTGGAGATTTGAACAGATATTGCCAGGATGTTAGGCTGGGACTCTGGATTACTAGTCCAGTGACATTATCACTATGCTACCACATTTCCCCCTTAAATAATTTAACTGTTCTGTTGTCAAATAACTTGTAAACTCACAACAATGCTTCTCACTGTCTATACAGTATGGAGCTGGAGGAACACAGTAGGTCAGGCAGCATCAGAGGAGTAGGAAAGTTGATGTTTCGGGTTTACACCCTTTATCAGGACTGGGGAGGGGGAAGGTAGCTTGGTAATAAATGGGGGGGCTGGTGGGGCTGGGGTAGGTAGGTGGGATGGTGATAGGTGGATGCAGTTAGGGGGTAGTGGAGATTGGTCAGTGGGAAGGGTGGTGCAGATAGGTGAAAGATTGACACTGCATGGTTTGACTGCCTCTGCAGGAGTCTTCCCTGCATACAGAATATTTATGATTTACCGTGTTAAGCCTTACAGTCCCAATTCTATATAGGCACACATCAAAATGACTCCCAGTGTGTCTCATTTTTTCATGTTACACAGAAACACAATCAGTACCAACCTCTTGTTTGGAGAAGAAAACTAGAAATCCCAAGAAACTTGAATGTTTTGTTAAAAAGAAAAGCTGTTGTTTTGAGGCTATTCCCTCAAGTTTGGCAAAGTTACCTGCTGTTCTTTGTGACTGACAGAGCAAAATGATGCATCATGCTGAAACATGTTAAGTTTTTTTTTAATTAACTATTTCCTTAAAGATTATTAAAGAATAATATTTTAGTTTAAGGTTTTTAAAGCAAATTGCGTTCTCCTTTTAAAAGAAACAGAAAGGTGGTTAATATGCCAATGGTGCCGGACATTTTCAGTAGTTGTTAAAAACCTCACATCTATTGTGGGGGGAAATCAGCTATTCCTGGAAGCCCAGTCAAGTCTTTTTTTTGGCACAGGCACTCTGCACAGAAAAACACCTATTAACAGGCAAGTTTCCCACTAGAAAACTGAGGCTTCTGCAACAAAGGCTTTTGGGTTAAAGCCTGCCTTTTCACAAGTCTTGGTTGATTTGAGTCAAGTAATAAGACAGAATTGTGGAGAAGTGCAACGTTTTCATAATTTTGTACTCGTACATGGAGACAATTTGGGCTTAATTTAAAGTACATACAAACATAATTACTTTATTAAAATCATTTGATGTTCATGACCTAAAACAACATGTTGTGTGTAGCCTTGTCTCAATAAAGAAACGGTTTATCCATTGCAAAACTTGAAACATATATATAAAGTGCAAAAGACAATGAATACAATTATCCAGTTCATGTCAAAAGGAAATGCTTTGTGTCAGTCTCCTTGGTTACAGTGTTGTATAACCTACATATTGAACAGTGTCTCAGCTCTGGAATGTAAGGTGTAAGGGATCAGCTTACAGGAGCAACTGCTACAATTGAACTTGAGAAGTTATCAATAATGCCACCAAATTTTATAACACTTGTTTCATTTTTAAAGTATAAAATGTCTGCCAGCTCCATTCTATCTGTTTTACTGTCAAGTTTTATAATCCACAGGGTGTCTTTGATCTACTCTAAGATCTTATTGCCATGCATTCAAATAAAAGTTTTTGTAACTGTAAAATGTGCCTCATCTGTGCACAGTGGGTGTGAGCTCCTGATGATTTAGCAGCTAAGTGCACTACGTAGTATGGTACTAAGCTACACAAGTGCTCGACTGTGGGCATGTAAACAACAGTCGGATGCTTAAAAACATTTGTCTAAGAACAGTCTTGAGCTTTATTAGTTATTCTGATGCTTTTGATATCATTCTGTTTATTCGGTGCAATGTGCTTTTGAAATTGTTCTCTCAAATTATTAAAATTCTGATTTTTTAAAATTGATTCACAGGAAGGTGGGGTGTCACTGGCCAGTACAACATTTATTTCCCAACCCTAAATTGTCAAGAGAGCAATGAAGTGTCAACCACATTGCTGTGGGTCTGGAGTCACATGTAGGCCACACTAGGTAAGGATGGCAGTTTTTTCCCCCATCAGTGAACCAGATGGGTTTTTCTGACAGTTGACAATGGTTTCATTAGACTGCCAATTCCAAATATTTATTTAACTCAAATTCCACCATTGAACCCAAGTCCCCAGGACATTACCAGGGTCACTGCATTAATAATCTAGCAATAATACCACGAGGCCATCACCTCCCCATAAAGCTGATTCAGCAGATCCCAACTTGTTTACATGAATATCAATGGTTAAATAGAGGCCTGCCTTTAGAGGAAAAGCAAGAATCAATATCGGATGGAGGCCAGAGAGAGAGAATGTTGATGCTGGGACAGTGATTGTGGAGACAATTTACAATTAACAAAAATCTGTTGCTGATGGAGAGGCAGTGCGAGGAATGCCAAATCAGCTCTTTGATGAATTTATTATGTCACATACATAACTTAATTTTTTCTCAGACACTAGAGGATTTAAAATTCTCTTTGGTATAAAAGTGGACACCCACTGACGGGAGATTAGAACCCCAGGGGAGAATTGCTAGTAATACCACAAAACTGACACATCTCCCATATGTATAAATCCAGCACGTGGTCAGTAACACATTTTATTTTGACACGTTTCAAAAATGTTCTGTTCTGCATTATGTCACAGAAAACTGCTCCATCCGAGACGTGCAAAATTATTCAACTGGATACATTGTTTTCTTTATTAAAACATTGATCATACCTCATTGGCTGTAAAGCATTTTGAGTCATGTCCTGGTCATGAAAACCTCTATATAAAAAGGAAACCTTCAGTATTACAACAGTAGGAACATGTTTGCCTTCTTTCAAATACAAACAACTTCGACAATGTAGTGATTAAATGCACCACATGGTGTGCTAAGTGTGACATTGTGGTGACTTGACTAGCAATCAACAGGCTGGGAGTTTAAGCCCTGCCCTATGAAGTTAAATTAAATGATGTTGGGCAAGGAAAAAATAGGCTGCTTGACATAATCTCACCCAAACTACTGGACAGAAATATGTGACCATGTTAGTTAAGGCTGTAGCCACTCCTGCCGGTTCTGTATGAAGGCGATCTTCGCAGGGGACAAGCCGCATCATAGATGTGTTCTCACAATTTCTCAGCACGAAAGATGACATCCATGAACATCCATGAAGGTCCATCAACAGCACCGAAAAAAGTACACCACCCAATGCTGAACTTCTGTTTGGTGCTTTCCAATCCACGTTACCAAAATTCTCTTGGACATTAGTGCACTAGAGTTTATTCAAATGTTTACACCAGGGCGTCCCAAAATAGGGATACGACCCTAAATGGGGCTGCAAGCCAAAATGTTGCTTTGCAAGCTTACAGGCAGCAAGGCCAACCCTGACCCCATTACACTCTCAGTTCTTACCAAAGGACTGTGAAAATTATCAGGCTTTAGAATTGAATCACAGTGGGAAAATGTCTGGTCAGCACTGGCCTAAAAGCAGGTCAATCATTTCTACTTTTGGGACATTACTCACCCTGAAATACAGGAGCATCAGAGCTCACTCTGGGGGTACAGCAATAACCCACTGTCACCAAATTACTTGCCACTCCTAGAAATCTAAGTCGACCTTTTAAAAAGAACAATCCAAAAGTCAAACTAGAAAAAAAGTGTTTTATTCAACTGTCGAGATATTTAAATAGTTTTAGTCAATCCTGCAAATCATATATAGACAAATGCCCATTACACACAAAAATCAGAAATGCTGCACTGGTGAGAAATACAACAGATTCTATCCAGTACATTTCAGGGAAAATACGAAATGTTAAATCTTTGATTTCTTAAATAAAATTAGATAAATGTGGCAGCCTAGTTTGATAACTATTCTGCTGGCGAAGTTTGACAATCAGTGGCAAACATATTTCCTTCACGCCTAAGGACTTTATGCACTGATTATTAGTATAACTTTGAAGACACTGGAGCTACATCCTCATAGAGGAAAACGCATATATAACTGGAGCAGACATGCAACCTTGCGTTTATGCTTTGAAACGAGTATAACACAGCACAATCCCCTCAACTCTTACCGATAATTGCGCAGCTGGAAGTGTCTAATTGACTTGGACATACCTGCCAGTACTACAACATCTTAGCAGTGCAATGTGACAACTCTCAAACAATCCTTAATCCTGCATTTGAGTCAATGAAAACAGGGTCTCACAGCAGCAGCAGTCTATTTCATTTCCGTTGCTTCAAATTTAGAGCTTAAATCCGGAGTGAACAGCCACAATCCCTGATGTCATGTTGCTGTATTCCACCCTGTAAAACCCTGCATCTTCAATCATTCCTTTGAACTCCTCCTGGAAATAAAAAGATGCAAATGAAAGCAACCCAACTGGAGGAATTCCCCAGGCAAACATTACATGTTATATCAAAATGAGAGACGGTCTGAACCACAGGCTAGGTTCTTTCCCAAGAGGAAAAAAAAACTTCCCTACCCCCAAACCAAGAAACTCTTGTACAGCTCCCAGCTGACAACTGTAAAGAAAATGTAAAATGATTAAAAAACAAAAGGGGTTTGCTGTAACTCAGTGGCAGCATTCTCACAGAATCAGAAGGTCTTATTGTCAAATCCCATTCGGATTGGAGAACAAATTCCAAGCTGATACTGTGGTGTAGGACTGAGGGTGTGCTGTGCTATCAAAAGATTTCAGATCTTAAGAACATAGGATCAGAAGTAGAACATACGCCCTCTCAGCTGCTGGTTCAACTAGTCAGTCAGACATTGGCCGATCTGTAACTTGATTCCACATACCCATCTTGCTCATATCCATTAATATGTAGCATTAACAACGAAAAAGATCATTCTAAACCTAATCAATCTAATTTAAAGCAACAATTAACCCAACACCAACTGCAGGTTGTCCCTTCACATGTCTCCCAACTGCACTCACAAGAGGTCTGACTCCTAACTTATTGGATTTGTCTCCTTGTCACAAATAACAAACAATTTCTGCTCTCTCCTCCCCTGTTAGTTCCCATTAATAGCTTGACAATTTTGATTAATAATTTATTCACCATCTAAATTTTAGATAATTCATCCCAGATTGCACATCTTTCTGCATTGCAAAATTTCTGCATTTGAGGTACTTAATTGACTGTAGAACTCACTTAGGATGTCTCAAGGTTGTGAAAGGCAGCAGATAAATACAAGTTCTCTCTCTCTCTCTCTCTCTGATGAAAGCACTAGTTTCGAATTCAAGTACATGAATATGTGGCTGAGGAAAACTAGGGCAATCTAAGTACCATTATGTTTCTGCAATTGAAACAGGCAAACTCATTCTTCAATTGTAGCCAGCTCCCCATCTTGGGGGAAGATTTTGGTGGGGGAAGGAAAGCAAAAAAAAACCCATTAAATCTGCAATCTTTGGAGCTTTAAGCGTAGCAATGTTCCGTCAGCCCCATTTTATTTCAATTCACATTTATAAACCTATCTTTGATTCAAACAAAGCATGCTGGCAAGTGCTTTTTAAAATTATCTAAATGATGTTAATATTACCTGATCAGGAAAACGTTGGATACTCTCCACCAGGTATTGGTAGGATTTCCAATCAGCAGCAATAACCTCACCCAGAACAGGTATCACTTGAAAACTATACAAATTATACAGCCTGTGAAAAGCAACAGATATTTTGAACAATTACAATACAATTAAGTTTCAAAAGCCAAATATGAGGGGCTCAGAAATTTTTATTCACAAATAAGGAGACTACTTCCTTCAGTGAGTAGGGACAACTGCAGACCAGGTAGTTCAGATTTGATCCAAGCTGAGTCAATGTTATCAGCTAATGCAGATTCACAAAGTCTGGGATGGCAACAGAGAATAAAAAGGTTAGAGTTCTTCGGTAGGAATATCAGGCAAAGGTAGGATTGGGCTCAAGTGTGGCAGAATCATCAAGTTCAGAGATAAAGAGTGGCAACCTGATTAAAAATACAAGAGAATGAAAAAGACCTATTGAACGCTATCCCAACTGGAAGCCAATTAATGGCTTCAGAAGAGGAAACGTGAAGAAATCTTGATGGAGAAAACTGGTGAAAATAAAGAATCGGAATAGGGAGGCACAGTTTACTGATGTATCAATATATCGTACCAGATAACATACCTGTAGAATGATAAGGCGTAGGTTTTCAGCTATTCATCATGCATTGCACTAACTTATGGCCATAATAAAAGGTGTAACGGAGGCAAAAGAGACAGAATTCTGATCAACTGACTGCGTCACGTGGTGTTAGATGGCAAGATTATTGCATCCAGAAAGTTCACTTGAAACAAGCTTAAGTTGATTTTTAAACATTATTTCATGGGATATGCTCTTCACTGGGTACAGCAACATTTATTGCCCATTTCTGATGGCCATCGAGAAAGCGACGGTGCCGCTGTCTGCGTACTGTAGAAACACCTCCCATGGTTTATGATGTTTTGATACAACTGAGCTGCTTGCTAGGTCATTTCAGAGGGCAGATAACATTCAATCATGTTGCTGAAAGTCTGATGTAGGCCAAACTAGGCAAGAACAGCATACTTCCTTCCCTCTACAGAATGAGTGATTTTTAAAAACAAATAACAATGATTTCATGGTCACCATCATCAAGAGTAGCCTTTAGTTCCAGATTATAGTAAATGAATTTAAACGGTGGGATTTGAATGAGTGTCAGCACAGCATTAGCCTGGACATCTGCATTACTAGTCCAGTGACACTAACTCTTGCTACTGCCTCCCCTAGTGCTGAAGCCCTCATAACAAATAAGTGGGCAAGGTAATTTCCCTAGAGGTCTCACCTACAAACGACTTACTCGTGTTTTTGTCAGTTTAAAACAGGCATCTAAATTTTCATGGGTAGGGTCATACATGTAAATAGATTGAATACAGCCTCATCTGAAGGTTATTAAGAGTACTTCCAAACATTGTTTGTTTTATTTTGCTGTTATTTAGTTAATGGAAAGCTTTTGAGTTTTGACAGAGCAGCAACAACAGTGGCACAATGGTTTTCCAGTTGAATTATCTTCAACTTGTACTTTTTGGAGGCAGAGGAAGTCCAAAGCAGGGCAGAAATTATAGGCTGCACGATGAGTGATTTGCATCCACCTAATGGTATATTCACATTTACAATATAATATAGTATACTCTGTTGGAGAAAATGTGTAGCTCAGGTTTCTGATTCTCAAAGGAAGTAGTGGCAGTAGACTCAAATTCCATAAATTCAATATATGAAGCACTGGCCATCCTTAATGCTGGAGATTCTCTAAAACATGCTAAACCACAGAATTCACTATGGTTACCTGGAAAGTATTGGATTTTGTACTTTGCTGAATTCCAAACACAAGAATCTTCCACCTGGCTTCAAAACACGATAGGCCTCTTGCAGCACCTAGTAAGGGGAAAACATAGGCAGTGAGTGTCAGAGACTTCTGCGTAGATAATCTTTTCCACTGAACAGGTAGAAAAGAAGGAATTTTTATCGAAATTTTGTGCACAGCAGATATGTTGCAGTAAAACTATTTTACTGAATATTCAAATATGGAAATAAACTTATCGGTCTTTCACCCTTTCAACTCTAAAATACGCACAGCACTTCAGTTGGTGGGAGGGAGCAGAGAAGGAAAGTGATAGGCTGCAGCTTCTCCATCAGAATTGATCACAAATTAGTTACAATGATGCACTACATCAACTCACATGATCAATGTGAGTGACATTTCTAATTCCAAAAGCAATCGTATAAACATCAAACTTGTCGTCGTCAAATGGCAGCTCTTCTGCATTTCCTACCACCCAGGACAGACCTGTGGGGGAGAGAACAGGCATGAGCACTGAATTCTCAGAATTTTACATACAGAATGTATTCCTTTGGATCAAATATTGAACAGTCAATTCTGCAAAAAAAATTAAACGAGGATTTCCATTCTGAGTGCTACTGGTGTTGGGCATGACTCTGGGCACTAAGTGAGAACAGCATCAAGTACAATTGAATACCAATTTCGGAGAGATACTGGAGAACAATTACAAGTTCAGCATGAATTAGAGATTTTATGAGCAAGCAGAGGGCAGAATATTTTTTGATGTGGGAAAAGTGAAGGTTAAATATTGTGAATACATGATTAAGCATGTAAATGAAAAGCAGTTTTAAACAAAGATGTTCTCTTTTCATTACAAGCTTGCAAAAACAAAAAGATTACATAATGAAACGTGTGTTCAATCCAACACAATCTGGTCCAGAGGTAGCAGGAACTGCAGATGCTGGAGAATCTGAGATAACAAGGTGTAGAGCTGGATGAACACAGCAGGCCAAGCAGCAGAGGAGCGGGAAAGCTGACGTTTCAGGCCAAGACCCTCTTCAGAAAAATCTGGTCCAGACTGCTTTTCAGCTACTACAGCTTGCAATGATGTAGCACCTTTGGTGAAGAAAATTATGCCAATGCACTTCATATCAATGCCAGGCAAAAGGGAGATACTAGGAGGTGATGATCAAAGCTTCACCCAAGAGGAAGATCCATAAGGAGACACAGCTGGTGGGATTAAGTGATTTAGACAGTGGTGAGAACTTCCGCCCCCAAATCTGAGATTTCCTGACTTTCAGGAGCTCATTCTCAGTCTCTCTAACTCCTTCATTAGGTGATGCAGGCACAATATCTAACAATATCTTCTGTAGTTGTCTTGCTACATGGGGTGTTTGGACTCAGAAGCCATTACTTGTTGCCTTGCCTAATTACCCTTGAAAAAGGTAGTAATGAGTAACCTTCTTGAACTGCTGCAATCCTAGATAACATAACCTCTTTATTAGTTCCAGATTTTTCTGTTCAGGCTTATTCCTTCAGTCTTGCTCTACATTACCACTCAAGTCTTCCAACTCCAGATTCAATAATAAACACCTTACTGAAGCATGGAACAATTAAAAGAGTAGTGGAATAGACTGAAAAGTGGAATCCTTTATTATAATCACTTGTAAATTCGCAAGCTTTCAGTCTTTTTTCAAATGCATCAACAATGGAACTGTTTGCGGAGGTTCCTATTAGCTTTACATATCACACCCAGAGCTGAGGAAATGTCCCATCTTTTAGGTAATACCTACCTTCAGTATAGTTCAACTGTTCTGCCTTTTGCCTCCCAACTTTTAACATTTCCTTGTTGATGTCACAGATGACTGCCTTTGATCCCAAATCAGAATTGGATTTATTCTGCTGTTGATAAAATTCACTGATTTGTTGCCATGATGGGCTCTGGTTAGATTTCACTGCTTGTCGACTCTGTCTTTTATGCTGCATTCTCACATAATCCATAAATCTAAAGGCTATATCCCCTGCAAAGATACAAATCAATTTCACTTTTTTGAAAAACATTGTTTACTACAGAGTTATGGAAACCTAGAAAGTACCAGTCTCAATCATCAGCTTGTGCAAATGGCAATAAGGATATGACAAATCTCCCAGCATTTGACTACTGGGATAGAATGGCGGGAAGAAGAAAGAAAAGCCAATACCAATAATTTCTTACTTTCAGTAGAGTGGATCGACTTGGGCTTTGGATGCCTTGCTTCCTGACACTACCAGCTCAAACGAGAGATAGCAAGGTATCAGACCAAGAATCTGCACTCCCGCAAGAGTTAGCACATTAGAAAGTGAAATTTGTTGCTTTTGATATAGTTTTTAAATGCTCAACATGTTTTACTCAGACCTGTGATCAGCCATTCTCATTAGACTGGGGAATTCAATACCAGTGAGACATTAGTGATAACAAAATGTTAATTTTGTTTAATATCCAGAATATAAAAACGATTAAAAGAATGGCTACCTATAACAATAGGAATGAAACTGGTCTTGACTTCTGAGAAAAAAAGAACAAAACCACTGCTAACCTCAGTCAATTTATCAATCAAAATGCAATTTAGAAAAAATTGGAATTAAGCCTTTATCTCAGAAACACTCTCATGCTCCCAAACTGTGTAAATAAACTCTGGAGCAACAAGGTTTGACTCCCCTCCTGCTCAAAGCTCGAGTAGTAATGGGCTTCAAGTGACATTGTAGTAACCCTGGGTTGGAAAGGGAACATTCAGGCCTCTTGCATCCGATCAGTATCCTTTCTGGAAAGCATAATGGAAAAAGTTTCGCGCTTCTAAAATCGTGAAAGGGAGAAACTTGAAGGAAACAGGAAGAGTCTGGGGATTTCTAGCTTTCTTACAACTAAGTAACAGGCATGTCATCTAGAACTGCACAACAGAAGGTTTCATTATTGGGGTGATGGTGAAAGGTTTGCAACAGTACAGTATGCATGAGTACACCCCATTCCACAGCGGATCTGTTAATAAACAATGATTCACTTGCACAAAGTACTCAAGAGATAATTGCCAAGAATGCCTAGATTATTTTATTAACCAAATGGGATCAAACATCAATAAACAAAAATTTGGAGCTGGAAATGATGTGGTGTAGCTTTGATAGGTTGAATGCAGGCCCAAAGTGCTGTAGCTATATTTGTACTTTATTTTAAAAAAAAGATATTTTGTGGAATTTTAACCAGTCTCATTACATCAGAAAAACAGTAATCAAACAAAAGTGTAAAATGTTAAAAAAGCAACAAAAATTCTTCATCAAACCAAGAATCTAACTGTACATTCCATTTTATTCACAAACATTTGTTCAATATAATGGTTTTTGTGGGTGGGGTAAAGTGAAAGTACAATTATGGATTTGGAAGGCCACAGCAACAACTGCTGCTTACATACATTTATATAGTGTCTTTAATGTAATACAATGTCCCATAGTGCTTCACAAGGGAATTGGTGAAGACAACCTGGCTGAGCCACGTAAAGTGGTTGGTTTTTTTGGAGCATCTTGAAAAGGAGGAAAAAGGAGGGGTGAGAAGTTTAGGGAGGCTGAGACAGTCTTGGGTTCAAACAGCTAAAGACACATCTGCTAATGGTGGGACAGTTAAAATCAGGGATGCTCAAAAGGCCAGAATAGGAGAGCTGTAGATATCTTGGAGGTTTGTGGGATCAGAAAAGATTACAGCAATAAGGTAGCATGGGGCAGCACGGTGGCACAATGGTTAGCACTGTTGCCTCACAGCGCCAGGGACTCAAGTTCAATTCTACCTTCGGGCAACTGTCTGTGTGGAGTTTACACATTCTCGCCATGTCTGCGTGGGTTTCCAGGTGCTCCGGTTTCCTCCCACAGTCCAAAGACATGCAGGCTAGGTGGATTGGTCATGCTAAATTGCCTGTAGTGTTCAGGGATGTGTAGATTAGGTGGCTTACAGAGGATGGGTATGGGCGGGTGCTCTGAGGGTTGGTGTGGACTTGTTGGGTCGAAGGGCCTGTTTCCACACTGTAGGGATTCTACGATAGGGTGAGGCTATGAAGGGATTTAAAGCAAAGACAAGAACTTTCTTAAAATCAAGGCACTGCGGAGCTGGGAATATTGTAGGTCAGCAAGACTAGGATAATGGGAAAGTGGGGAAGTGGGAATTGTTGTCAATTAGGATGGGAGCAAGGATTTTGGGTGAACTCAAGTTTGTGGAAGATGGGACGCCAGTCAGTGATGCATTGGAATACTCAAGGCAAGAGGTAAAGACATGGTTGAGGGTTTCAGCAACTGCTGAATGGCTGCACAGATAGAGTACGGTGACTTTATAGAGGTGGAATTGTGGTCCTGGTGAGGGGATGGATTTGTTATCCATGACTCCATGCTGATCCAAAGCTCAACTGGATACTGTAGTGAAAAATGTTGACTTTACCTTTCTCATTTCAAGGAATCACAGAATTCTTATGGTGCAAAAAGAAGCCACTAAGCCCATCATGCTTGCATCTACTCTTCAAATGAGCATCATTACTGAATGCCAGTCTCCTGGTTCTTCCACATACCCCCGCACATTATTTCTTCCCAAATAATTGTCCAATGCTGTCTTGAACCTAACCATCATCCCTTGACGTTCAATGATGTTACCACTGAATCTCCCCTATCAACATTCGGGGGTGGTTGGGGTGGGGGTGGGGGTGGGGGGGAAGCGCGGCGGGGGACGGGGGAGGTTACCATTGACTGAAACTGAACTGGACTTGCTATATAATACTGTGGCTACACGAGCAGGTCAGAGGCTAGGAAACCATTAGGGAGTAATTCACCTCCTGACTACCCAGAGTCTGAGCATATCTGCAGGGCATGAGTTAGAAGGGTGATGGAATACTTGCCTGGATGAATGCAGATCCAATAACACAAGAAGCTTGACACCATCCAGGGAAAAGCAGCCTGCTTGAATGGCACTACATCCCCAAACATCCACTCCCTCCATCTCAGAGGCTTAGTGTGATACTGCACCTTCCTAACTCACTACCACTTCCATCTAGAAGGACGAGGGCTGCAGATACATGGGAACATCACCACCTGCAAGTTCCCCTCCAAGCCACTCACCATCCTGACTTGCAAATATATCACTTTTCCTTCCGTTTTGCTGGGTTAAAATCTTGAAATTCCCTCTCTAATGGCATAGTGGGTCTACCTTCAGCACATGGACTGCAGTGTTTTAAGAAGGCACCCCACCACTATTTTTTCAAGGAACTAGGAATGGACAATGGGTTCTGGCCCAGCCTGCAATGCAGATATCTCATGTTTTTTTTTAAATGCCTTGATTGAACCTGCCTCTATTACACTTCCAGGTAGCGCATTCCAGACCTTAACTACTCACGGAGTAAAGGAGATTTTTCTCATATCAATCTTGCTTCTGTTGCAAATCAATTTAAATCTATGCCCTCTCATTCTTGTTCTTTTTGCAAGCAAGTACAGTTTCTTCCCTGCCTACTCTATCCAGACCAGTCATGATTTTGGTAACATCTAAAGTTTTAGCAAAGATTTGTAGCTCAGGTTGTGGGTGAGGTTTTTGACTTGCTCGCCAAGCTGGCTTGTTTTCGTTCAGATGTTCCATCACCATGCTAGGTGACATCAGTGAGGCCTCCGATGAAGTGATGTTGTTCTACTCTGCTTGGAATTTATACTGTTAGGTCCGTTATGGTGAGTACTGTCATTTTTGGTTTTGTTCTGTATGGGTTTGTATAAGAGGTCCGATTCTATATGTTTGTTGATTGAGATATGAAAACAAAATCTGAATGAAAACAAGCCAGTTTTGTAACATCTATCAGATCTCCGCATAGCATTCTCTCTAAGGAGAAAAGTCTGAACTTCTTTAGTCTATTCTGATAATGAAGTTTCTTACACCAGGAACTATCCTTATAAATCGGTTCTGCACTTCTCCAATGCATTCACACTCATCCTATAACGTACTGCCCTGGCTAAGGTCTAAAAAATGTCTATGCAAGTTCAACAATACCTCCTTACTCTTTTACTCAGTGCCCCTCTTAATACAGCAAAGGATATGATATAACAAGGTGTGGAGCTGGACGAACACAGTAGGCCAGGCAGCATCAGAGGAGCAGGAAGGCTGAAGTTTCGGGTCTGGATGTTTTTTCGGAAATGGGGGAGAGGAAGGGAGTTCTGAAATAAAAGGTTGGGGGAGGCGATGATAGAAGATGGATAGAAGTGCAGATAGGCGGACAGAAGACGGACAGGTCAAGGAGGCAGAGATGAGATGGGCTGGTCTTGGGATGAGGTCAAGGGGTGGGAAGATTTTGAAGCTTGTAAAGTCCGTCTCTTCACCCATCTGCTCCTCTATCCACTCTCTATCATCGCCTCCCCCTCTCTCTATTTATTTCAGAGCCCCCTTCCCCTCCCCCATTTCTGAAGAAGGATCCAGACCCAAAACGTCAGCTTTCCTGCTCCTCTGATGCTGCCTGGCTTGCTGTGTTCATCTAGCTCCACACCTTGTTATCTCAGACTCCAGCATTGGCAGTTCCTATGATCTCCAAAGGACACTATATGTTTTACTTACTGCTCTCTTCACCTTCAATGATCTATGAACGTGTACCCAGGTCTAGCAGTTCCTGCATCCACTTTAGAACTCTAGTCCCTAGTTCTCCTACCAAAATGCATGACCTCACACTTCTCTGCATTGAACCTCATCTGCAACCTATCTGCCCTCTCCACCAACTTGTCTTTTTCCTTTGGAGTTCCACAATGTCTTCCTCACAGTTTACAATTCTTCCAGATTTGTTTCAAATGTTGAAATATATTATCAAGATCTAGACTGCTAATATCCATCAGGAAGAGCAAGGGGTACAATATACACACTTGGGGAACTGCACTACAAATATTTCTTCAGCCTAAAAAAAAATCATTCGCCATTAACTAGTTTCCTACCACTCAGCCAATTTTGTGTCCACGTTGTTACAGTTTATTGCATCAAGCTCCATTGTACACCATACCAACAGCATTAAGCTCACTGAGCCTGTTAACTCTAAAATACCTCAAACTTACCATATCAAAAACTCAAAATTTTCAGAATTAGGCAAAGCAAAGGGGATAGGGATCAGGAATGCAGGATCCACAAAATCTTTACATACCCATCATAGTCTTGGCAGCATTAGAATATGTTTGAATAATTACTGTACCTGTCCCTCCGGCCACATCAAGCAGCTTTGTTCCTGGTAGTGGGTTCATCATACGAATCAGCGCATCCTTCCATAACCTGTGAATGCCGAGGCTCATGGCGTCGTTCATTATATCATAATTTTCGGCAACATTTTCAAATACTTTGTAAACTATAACAAGAAATAAAGAATTATTCTACAATAAATATCATATGCATAAGTTCAACTAAGATGTATGTGAGTCTCTCGGAGAACCGAAAGGAAATCCTGCAATCAAAGTAGGGAAATGTCAAAATACTTCACCCCAAACAATCATTCACTAAAAGAAACACTTCTGTCCTCACCCCTTCCCTTCCCTCCCGCAACAGCGATAGGGTTCCCTTTATCCTCACCTACCATCCCACCAGCATCCACATCCAGAAGATCATCAGACGCCATTTCCACCACCTCCAGCAAAATGCCACCTGTTCTGAGGAAGGGTCACTGGACCCGAAACGTTAACTCTGCTTTCTCCTCCACAGATGCTGCCAGATTTGCTGAGCTTTTCCAGCAACTTTGTTTTGGTTCATCATTCACTAAAAGCTTGGCTTGCATCTCAGCCAATTTTGCATAATTGCCAATAATTCCTTTAATTCTATGAGTTTGATTTTGCTAACAAGTTTATTACATGATGCTTTATCAAAGTCCTTTTTGAAAAAGTCCATATATGGGGTCTTGTGATGCAGTGGTAGTATCCCTAACCCTAAGCCAGGAGACTCAGGTTCAAGTCTTATCTTCTCCAGAGCTTTGCAATAACATCTCTGAACAGGTTGATTAGAAAGTATCTACAGGTAGATAAAGCAATGAAGATTGAAAGTCCACATCCACTTCAACTGTCCATTATTTGAGCAAGGGCATTCAAATTAGTCATGAACTGCCTTTTTCCAGTTCAGGTCAGCTTTTGTTTATTAACCCACATTTGTCAAAATGACAATTACAGCTTGCATTAGTGTCTCTGGATGTTTAATTGCCATTAACGCTAGGTTAACTGGCCTTTAATTATCTACTTTAATGGTGTCCCTTTTTTGAACAGTGGTGTAATATTTGCAACCATCCGGTCATCTGACACCACTTCTGTATATCCAACAAACGAAAGATTGTGGGTAGAGCAGAACTATTTCCGTTCTTACCTCCCACAGCAATTAGGATGCATCCCATCCACCCTGGGTGGTTTATCTACTCTCAGCACAGTCAACAATTTGATACACCTATTTTGATCTTTTCCAAATTGCTCTACCACCAGCTCCATTATTGTAACGGTGACAGTATCCTTTTTATAAAGTGAAGTCAGATGTAAAGTACTTGTACAATATGTCAGCCATACATTCTGGTTCCACAAGGCCATTTTCTTTTTGTATCATAATTTGCCTTGATTTTCCTTTGACTATCCTTTTACGTACCAGTTTACTAGATAATAGTGTTCCCTTTTACATGATCTAAGATATTTTCTCATACATTTGTGTTGTCCTCATTATCTTTTCAGTTTTCTTCTACTATGAAAAGCAAAAGGAGGAATGATTAGGGACCAAAAGGGATTAAGGCAAGGAAGCAGATGATATGGCTGAAATACTAAGTCAGTACCTGGCATCCATCTTTCCCAAGGAAAATGACGCTAACAAAGTCAATGAAAGAGGAGGCAGTTGAGATAATTGATGACATAAAAATAGACATAAAAAGTATTGGAAACGCTGTTGGAAAGTCATCAGGACCTGATCAGATTCTCTTGAGGATAACGATGAAGTAATGCTGGGAGCTGCAGAAGCATTGGTCATATCTTCCAACTCTCCTTAGATGCTGGAGTGGTGCCAGAGTGCTGACAAATGGCAAATGGTGCACCATTTTTCAAATAAGTTGCAAAGGACAAATCCAGCAACTATAGGCTGGTCAGTTTAACTTCAATGACAGGAAAGCTTTTAAGGAAAAACAAAAGGACAAAATAATCACTTAAACAAATATGGATTAATTAAGGAGAGCTGCCATGAATTTGGCAAAGGCAAATTGCTTCACTAACTTAGTTGAGTTTGTTTATTAAATGACATATTGGAGGGGTTGATGAGTTAAATGTGGGCTTTCAAATAGACATTTGATAAAGCGACAGGCTTATCAACAAAGTTAAAACCCGTGGAAAAAAAGACTATGACAGTGCAGTTAAGTGATAGGAAACACAGTGATGAATGGTTGTAGTTCAGACTGGAGGAAGGTGTATAGCACAGAGGTCATTATTAGGGCCACTCCCTCTCCATCAGTCTAGATCACTAAATGTTCAGAACACAATTTCAAAATTGTGAGGAAGGTTATTATAGTTTATCAAACTGGTGGAATGGGCAGATGAAATTCAATGAAGAATGTGAAGAGGAAAGGTACCTCAGAATGTAAAGGCTAGAAAAGATTACAGAGATAGGGAAGAATATGGTCACACAGGGACTGGAAAATGTGGATAAGAATTTTAAAACAAAGGCATTTCTTGACCAGGAGGCAATGTAAGTTATGAATAACGGATTGATAGGTGAATGGGACATAGTAACAGTTAAGACTTGGGTAGAGTTTTGGATGACATTAGATTTATGAAGAACAGAATAGAACAGCTAGATAAAGCATGCATTGGAATAGGAAAATTCAGGGGTAACAAGGTCATTGAACAGATTTTCAGCACAAGTCGAGGCACGGGCAAAATCAGGTGACAGTATCACAATGGAAATAGGTTTAGTGAATTAAGTGATCTGAAGTGCATCTTGGAGTCAATTAGGATACCAAGGTGGCCAACCAATTGTTGTAACTGCAGATAGCTGCCAAGGAAAGTGAATGAGCCAGCAGCTAGCGCTAAGAATTGCAGCAGGGACAAAGACAAAGACAAAAGTTTGTCTTCCCAATATTTAACAGGAGAACGTTTCTGGTCATTCAGTACTCGATGTCATATAAGTAGTCTGACAATTTAGCAACAGTGAAGGAATCGAGACCTGAAGGGCCGTACAGAGGCATAGTGGTTAGTACGGCTGCTTCTCAGTGCCAGGGACCCGGGTTTGATTCCAGCCTTGGGTGACTGTCTATATGGAGTTTGTACATTTTCCCTGTGTCTGTGTGGGTTTCTGCCAGGTGCTCCAGTTTCTTCCCACAGTCCAAAGATGCGCAGGTTGGCTGGATTGGCCATGTTAAATTGTCTACAGTGTCTAGGGACTTGTAGTGTAGGTGGATTAACAATGGTAAACGTGGGGTTACAAGAATAGGGTGGGATGCTCTTCAGAGGGTCAGTACAAATTTGATGGGCCAGATGGCCTGTTTTCCACACTGTAGGAGATTCAATGTGAGGTAGACCTGAGAGTTACCAAGTACATGCAAAAAAGTAATGCTGTGTGCTAAGATACTCAACCAAAATCAACATTTCCCACGTGAAATCAGAAGGGACATAGCGAAGAGTGAACAGGAAGAGAAAGACAGAAGTCGGAGGCAGGATTCCTAATTAATGTGCCTTTACCAACCTGAGGTCAACTGCATGTCACCAGCGTTTAGCTCAGCGAAGTCAGCTCACTGGAGCTTTGGGGTTTCCCGGTTTCTACGGCTCAGCTACTCACAGTTAAGGATCCCTTAACATCAGGAAAGTTAGGGGACATCCCAGGCTCACACAAACCTCCCAAGCCCCAATCCGTCTGAGCCTGCCTGCCAACCCACACACTCGCACCTTTCTCCGCTTTTTCCGACTCGGACACGTTCTCGAAGCCAAAATGAGTTTGCTTTTCCTCGGCTTTACCGGAACGAGCTCTGACAGAAAGGGAAGCCACAAGATTCCGGCGACACGTAAAGAACCCATTCCCTCCCCACGGCCCCACTCTAAACGACCCCAGTAACCGATAGGCGGCCATCTTGCTTCTGACCCGCCGATCTATCTGGCTTCCGCTTCCGGGCCAAGCAGAAAGTGGCTCGTGTGTCAGCTGTGAACTGATAGTAGTGACTGTTTTGTAATCAAACATTGTACGAAAAGACCTCAATATCCAGTAAATGTTAGCAGTGAGATCTTAAAGCAAGTGCCTAGACTGTAAACCTATTTAAATGATTGAACCTGTATTTGTAGTAATGAGAGATCACAAAATGTACAAAGCAAAATGACAGTGAGGGAGGCTTAACATATCCAGGAATTTACTTTGGGCTGATGTTTCGTCTTTTTCCTAACTTCAAAACCAATACGTTACAGGCTCAAACCAGAAAATAAAAGTACATCTGGTAGTATCTGTGGAGAGAGAGATAGTCAGTGTTTCAGTTCAAAAGCTTTTGAAAAATCATAAACATTAACTCTTTCTCTGTCAGAGGCTCCCAGATTTGCCGAGTCCGTACCCTTTTTAAAATTTTGTTTAAGACTTCGAGCATTTGCAGTAATTAGTTTGGCAAACTTAGAATGGCCCGAGAGAGACCGGCCCGAATGAGTTACAAAAAACAGAAGTTGTTGGAAAAACTCAGCAGGTCTGGCAGCATCTGTGAAGAAAAGATAAGAGTTATCATTTTGGGTCCGGTACCCTTCCTGAGAACTAATGGTAGCTGGGAAAGCAGTTTATATACAGAAAATAGGGAGAGGGGGAATGGCGTGAGGAGTAAACGATAGGATAGAGCCCGAAGAGAGAGAAGAGCAGTTGGATGGACAAAGGAGTTGATCTGGCTAGGAGGGTGAATAGTTGTTAATAGGGACTGTTAGTAACTAACAATAGGTAGTGTGTAATGGCAGGCTATGTGATAACAAGGCCCGATGTGTGGGGTAGGGTGCTAGGAAATGGAAGAGTTTAGGCCCTAAAATTATTGAACTCAATATTGAGTCCAGAGGGCTGCAGAGTCCCCAAGCAGAAAGTGAGGTGTTGTTCTTCCAACTTGCGTTGAGCTTTGCTGGAACACTGCAGCAAGCCAGAGACAGAGATGTTGGCCAGGGAACAGGGTGGTGAGCTGAAGTGTCAGGCAACAGGCAGCTCAGGGCCTTTTTGGCAAGCAGAATGTAGATGTTCTGCGAAATGGTCACCCAGTCTACACTTCGTTTCCCCAACTTAGAGGAGACCACATTGTGAGCAGCGAATGCACTACAATAGCTTCTGGGAAGTGCAGGTGAAATGTTGCTTCACCTGGAAGGTATGTTTAGGCCCTTGGATAGTGGGGAGGGAGGAGGTAAGTGGGCACATGTTGCACCTTCACCAGTTACAAGGGAAGGTGCTGTAGGGCTGTGGGGAAGTGTTGGGGGTGAAGAAAGAGTGGACCAGGATGTCTCAGAGGGAATGGTCCCTACAGAATGCAGACAATGGAGGGGAGGAGAATATGTATCTGGTGGTGGCATCTCGCTGGAGATGGCGGAAGTAGCATCTGATGATCTTCTAGATGTGGATGCTGGTGGGATGGTAGGTGAGGACAAGGGAACACTATCGCTGTTGCAGAAGCAAAGAGAAGGGGTGAGGGTGCAAGTGTGGGAGATGGGTTGGACCTGGTTGAGGGCCCTGTCGACAACGGTGCTGGGGAGTCCTCGGTTGTGGAAGAAGGTGACGTTTTGGAGGCTCCCTTGTCAAAGTTGGCCTCATCTGAACATATGCGACGGCGACGGAGGAACTGAGAGAATGGGATGGAGTCTTTACAGGAAGCAGGGAGTAAGTTATTTCGCTGAGGTAAGTGGTGATGGTGGGGGGATGGGAGGGGTGGATTACAGTGTATGGTGAAGAATCCCACTGTATGTCACATTAAATCTCTGGAATGCTTGCACCAAAGACCTAAGATCCATAATGAATATTGATGGCAGGACAAAATCACAACCAAAATTTTGCTGAGCTCAATAAGAAGCATGGAGACCGCCTTTCAGAAAATACAAATTTTTTTAACTTCACTCATGGGATGCGAGAATTGTTGGCTGGGACAGCAGTTATTGCCCATCCTTAGTTGCCTTTAGGATGATAGTCGTGAGCTGCCTTCTTGACTTGTTGAAGCCCATTTGGTGTAGGTCCGTTCAGAATACTGTCAGGGAGTGTGTTCCAGGATTTTGACCAGCAATGCTGAAGGAACAGCAATATATTTCCAAGTCAGGATGTGAGCATCTTCAAGGGAACTTGCAGGTGGTTGTGTTCCCATGTATCTGCTCCCCATGTCCTTCCAGGCGGAAGTCGTCATGGGTTTGGAAGGTGCTATCCAAGGAGCCTCGGTGAGCTTTTGCAGTGCATCTTGTATGCTGCTGCTATGGAGTGTTGATGTTGGAGGGAGTATTTGTGGTTGAGGTGCCAATCAAATGATTGTTGCTTTGTCCTGGATTCTGTTGAGCTTTTTGAGTGTTGTAGCTGCATATCTCCAGGCAGGAGGGGAGTGTTCCATCACACTCCTGACTTAGAGTCATAGAGATATACAGCATAGACACAGACCCTTTGGTCCAACTCGTCCATGCTGACCAGATATCCTATATAAATGTGATCCCATTTGCCAGCATTTGGTCCATTATCCCTCTGAACCCTTCTTATTCATGTACCCATGCAGATGCCTTTTAAATGTTGTAATTGTACCAGCCTCCACCACTTCCTCTGGCAGCTCATTCCATACATGCACCACCCTATGCATGAAAAAGTCGCCTCTTAGGTTCCTTTTATATCTTTCCCCTCTCACTTTAAACCCCACCCTGGGAAAAAGACCTTGCCTATTGATCCTAACCATGCCCCTCATGATTTTATAAACCTCTAAGAGGTCACCCCTCAGCCTCCGACGCTTCAGGCAATATAGCCCCAGTCTATTCAGCCTCTCCTTATAACTCAATCCCTCCAACCCTGGCAACATCCTCGTAAATCTTTTCTGGACCCTTTCCAGTTTCACAACATATTTCCTGTAGGAGGGAGACCAGAATTGAACGTGGTACTCCAAAAGTGGCCTAACCAATGTCCTCTGCAGCTACAACATGATCTCCCAACTGCTCTACTCAATGCACTGACCGATTAAAGCATACTCGTGCCTTGTAGATAATGAACTGGCTTTGGCTGTCTACAGGTGACTTACTCACTGCAAGATTCCTAACCTCTCACATGCTGTTGTGGCACTTTACTTACATGACTAGTCCAGTTCAGTTTCTGGTCAGTGGTAACCCCCAGGAATGTTGACAGAAGGGAATTCAGTGATATTGATGCAATTGAACCTCAGGGACGATGGTTAAATTCTGTCTTGTTGAATATAGCCATTGTCTGTCATTTTTATGGTGCACATGTTATTTGCCATTTATCAGTCCAAATCTGGATGTTATTTGGGTCTTGCTGCATTTGGTCATGAACTGTTTTGGTATCTGAGGAGTTATGAATGGTGCTGAACAATGTGCAATCACCAGTGAACATCCCACTTCTGATGTTATAAGGGAGGGAACGTCAATAATGAAGCAGATGAAGATGGATAGTACCCTGAGGAACACCTGCAAAGGTGTTCTGGAGCTGAAATGACTGATCTCCAATCATCACAACGTTCTTCCTATGTGCTAGGTATAACTCCAACCAGTTGACAGTTTCCCCCTGGATTC
Organism: Ginglymostoma cirratum; assembly: GCA_024137785.1. NCBI lineage: Eukaryota > Metazoa > Chordata > Chondrichthyes > Orectolobiformes > Ginglymostomatidae > Ginglymostoma > Ginglymostoma cirratum. The sequence goes on from JAHRHZ010000099.1 coordinate 5,058,074, forward strand.
TCACTGCTTCCAGTTTTGCTGGAGCTCCTCGATGCCACACTCGGTGATAGGCCCTTAGTCTTTGTGTAGCCGGAAACTCCAACTATTCCTTCATATCACATGGAGTGAGTTGAATTGGCTGAAGGCTGGCATCTGTGATGCTAGGGGTGTCTGAACCAGGCTGAGATAGATCATCCACTACTTAGGCTGTTTGGCAAAGAAATTGTCCCACTTTGTAGTTTCACCTGGTTTACACCTCATTTTTAGGTATGCCTTGAGCTGCTTCTGCATATTTCATTGAACTGAGTTGATCCCTTGTTTGATGGTACTGGTAAGTTGGGAGGATAAGCCAGGTCTGAAAGTTGGAGTATAATTTGACTGTAGCTGATGGCTCGCAGGGCCTTACAAATAGCCTTTGAGTTATTATATCTATTTGAAGTCTGTCCCATTCAGCATAGTGATAACGCCACGCAGCACGATGTGAAGGCAGGATTTTGTCTCTACGAGCACTGCACGGTGTTCACTCTTACTGATACTGTCATTGACAGACAGATTGGTGAGGATGAGATCAAGTATGTGTTTTCCTCTTGTTCTATAGTTGGGCTACTGGACTCAAAACGTTAACTTTCCTTTCCCTCTCCAGATGCTGCCAGACCTGTTGAATTTCTCCAGAAATTTTTGTTTGAGTTTCAGATCTTGTTTTTCACTGTTCTTTGTTTCATTTTAGGGTTTCTTTGCCAATCTTTGACCTGCTTCCATAATTTAGATGACATGCCTCCCACATAATTTAGATGACATGTCCCCAAGTAGGTCTTCAGTGGAGAACACTATCAAGGCAAATGACATCAAGGTGGCAAGTACAAATGAAACAAAAGAAAAGCAGCTTCTGTAATGCAGTAGACCACCTATCCTGGGAAACCAGTGAACAATCATGGTCCATACAAAGGCTAGCACTGTAATTTATTTTAGCTTGCTTTATAGGTCAAATTCATAACATTTGATGTACCCAGCTACAGCTGCTTAAGTTAACAGCATAAACTGCCAGTTATGTGGACAGCTATGCCAACCCTGCATCAGACTTTCAAAAAATGCGGATGCTGTAAAATTTGAACACTTGTTACCCAGGGTACAGAATTCAAAATACCCTGCCATAAGATAGGCGTTTATTGGTCAATCTGTATAATTGAGCCACATGATAGGACTGATGATGATTATGACATTTTGCTGTCCTGAAACATTAACTTTTTTTCTCTCTGCGGAGGCTGCGTGACCTGTTGAGTATTTCCAGCAGTTTCTTTCTTTTATGCAGTAGTGATTAATTCTCATTAATCGGTGCCAGGGGAATCACGTGAGGTGTTGGTTTGTCTCATCTGAAAGATTGTCGTTCTGGCATTTTGACTCAGGGATAGTTTAGCTACGGCAATATGAACTAAAAAGGTCATGAGTGAGCTGGACAATTGGATTGCTAAAATAAAAACAAAGATCCAGGGTTGCTGGAAATCTATAACAAAAATAGAAAATGCTGAGAAACTTGGCAGATCTGGCAGCATCTGTTGAGAGAAAAACAAAGTTAAGGTTTCAAGTTCAGTTAACTCTTTGTCAAAATGGTCAGAGTTCAAAGATCCAAGAAAGCACTTAAACTATATACTGCTATGCAATTCATTTTTGGAAACTCAAAAACTTTCTTTGTATTATTTTTATTATCAGTGGAAATTCAGGGAATGAAAAGGAGCCACAGAAATGTATTATTCAGTATTTTGCATATGTAAATTGTGCTTTAAAAATTATCGTGTATTAAATCTTGAAGATTCTTAGATAACGAAGTCTTGAGGTAAATTACTGGGAGTAGCACTATATGTTTACACTTTTCAGTTCAATTTAGTCATAGTGTTTTTACAGCATAGATAAAGGCCATCTAACATCTGTCTATTCTAATCCCATTTGTCAACATGATCTGGATGAACACGGCAGGCCAAGCAGCATCATAGGAACAGGAAAGCTTGATGTTTCCCCCTGGATTCTCACTGAAATCCAAATTGATACCATTGGGCTGCAGGGTTCCCAAGCTGAATATGCGTTGCTGTTCCTGCAGCCTTCGGGTGGCATCGTTGTGGCACTGCAGGAGGCCCAGGATGGACATGTCATCTGAGGAACGGGAGGGGGAGTTGAAATGGTTTGCGACTGGGAGGTGCAGTTGTTTATTGTGAACCGAGTGCAGGTGTTCTGCAAAGCGGTCCCCAAGCCTCCGCTTGGTTTCCCCGACGTAGAGGAGGCCACAAGTACAGCGGATGCAGTATACCACATTAGCAGATGTGGTGAACATCTGCTTGATGTGAAAAGTCTTCTTGGAGCCTGGGATTGGGGTGAGGGAGGAGGTGTGGGGGCAGGTGTAGCACTTCCTGCGGTTGCAGGGAAAAGTGCCGGGTGTAGTGGGGCTGGAGTGGAGTGTGGAGCGTGGAGCGGACAAGGGAGTCATGGAGAGAGTGGTCCCTCTGGAAAGCAGACAAGGGTGGAGAGGGAAAAATGTCTTTGGTCGTGGGCTCAGATTGCAAATGGTGTGGAGTTCACAAGCTTCAAAATCTCCCCTCCCCCTACCACATCCCAAAACCAGCCCAGCTTGTCCCTGCCTCCCTAACCTGTTCTTCCTCTCACTTATCCCCTCCTCCCACCTCAAGCCATTTCCTGCCTACTAACCTCATCCCACCCCCTTGACCTGTCCATCCTCCCTGGACTGACCTATCTCCTCCCTACCTCCCCACCTACACTCACCTTTACTGGCTCCATCCCAGCCCCTTTGACCTGTGTGTCTCCTTGCCACCTATCTTCTCCTCTATCCACCTCCCCCTCTCTCCCTATTTATTTCAGAACCCTCTTCCCCTCCCCCATTGCTGATGAAGGGTCTAGGCCTGAAACGTCAAGCTCTCCTGCTCCTGTGATGCTGCTTGGCCTGCTGTGTTCATCCAGCCCCACACCTTGTTATCTCGGATTCTCCAGCATCTGCAGTTCCTATTATCTCTGTCAACATGATCTGTAGCCTTGTACACTAAGGCAGTTCAAAAGATCGTCTCAATACTTAAGTGTGTTTCCACCTCAACCACCGTTTTAGGCAGTGAATTCTAGATACTCATCACCCTCTGGAAGAGGGCACTTTTCCTCAAATCTCCTGTCCTGCTTCTTACCTGAAAAGGACTATGCCCCCCTGGTTATTGGCCCTTCTACTAAGGTGTTACCCTCTCTGATCTTTTCCCGAAGCCCCTCGCCCACTGCTTGTAGATATTTTTAATCAACCTGATCAGCGGTATTATTACACAATTCTGGAAGAATGAGGCTTGAACCTAGGACACCTAGCTCCGAAGCGGGTACGCTACCACTTCACCAGCAGACCCTTTAACTACGAGCAATGTGGTGTAACCGGGAGGCTGCTGTGACAGGGGATCACGTGGCCAGGGAGAGCGGCTGGCCATTGGCTGCGCTCAGGGAGCCTCGCCGTGATTGGCGGAACGCGAGGAGAAGACTACAATTCCCAGCAGCGCCGTGGGCGTGAGGCGCATGCGCGGCATCTCCGTGGTGTCTATAAAAGCGCTTCCATCCGGGTGCTTCGGTTCCTTCCTGGCGACTTGTCGCCATTGCTGTGTGGAGTGGGAGCGGTGCTGGACAGCTAAGGCTCGGCCTTTATACAAACCCAAACCGCTTCAGGAGCGCGGGGTGGGGGTCAAGTCAAAGCGCTGGGCCCTCTCCACTCATCTCCAGCGGCTTGTTCCAAGCCAGCTTCGTCCCCCACCCCCTCCGCGCTCTTTCTCTCTTTCCCCCCCCCCCCCTCTCCATCTTCACTTTCGCCATCTTTAGATTTGGTCACAATGCAGAGGTCGCCATGATGAAGATTAAAGTTAGGCCCCGTTACGCGATGCCCTGTGGAAAACCGGTTGGCACAACCAGCCACGTCGTTCCCATTGAGCTGCTGGAAGCTGACGCTGGAAGATCCAGACATGGAAAAGAAGTCTGCACGTTCCGCCTCGGCAGGACCCAGCAAGGTGCCACCCTCGGACAGTAAAAGTAAACAAGGTAGGGTCGGTGGCGCCGCCCCCATCCATACCGTGCAGTGTTTACATGGCCACTAAAAGTACCCTCCGCGTTCCCCCTCGGTCTCTTTCTCTGCCCCCACCGCCACCCCATATACAATCTGTCAGAGGTAAAAGGTACTGCAGATGCTGGAGAATCCGAGATAACAAGGTGTGGGGCTGGATGAGCACAGCAGGCCAAGCAGCATCATAGGAGCAGGAAGGCTTGACGTTTCAGGCCTAGACCCGTCATCAGAAGTCTTGTTATCTTGTTATCACACCTTGTTATCTTACTTTCTGTCAGAATTGTTTCAGCTTTCATTAAACCGTGGCTGCCCCTCGCACCCCTCACCTGAGTAGCTGTCGATCTGGTACTCCTGTGCTGCACTGTAAAAGAGCTTCACAGATAGTAGGAGCTGCAGATGCTGGAGAATCTGAGCTAACAAGGTGTAGAGCTGGATGAACACAGGCCAAGCAGCATCAGAGGAACAGGAAGGCTGACATTTCGGGCCTAGACACTTCTTCATTTTCTGAGCAGCCTTCCTGCTCCTCTGATGCTGCTTGGCCTGCTGTGTTCATCCAGCTCTACACCTTGTTATCTCTGTAAAAGAGCTGTTTATTTATCTCCCCCACTCCCGACACCTGTAAAAGGTTCCTGTTGGATGGGTGAGGTGGGCCACGGGTGAGATGCCCCGGTCAATACTTAATCTGTAGCTATTGGTATAAACTCTGTCTGACCCCATCGCTGCTTCCCGCTTCCTTGACCTATGTGCCACCTGTAACTTCTGACTGAGATTTGTGGCATCTTCAGTAGTTTCTTTGTGTTTCATGCCGAGTGTCCTTTGTGGCAGAATTACTAGCCTGATACCTTGTTCAGATAGAGCTTTGGCATTGTTAATGATTAAGCAGCTGATATTTAGAGTTTGATTACTTAAAATCCAATGGTTCCCCTTTTGATCAACAGAGTAACTTGTAAATGCAATGGGTTTTGGGCCTCAAGTTGATGTGTTTAAAACCCTGGTTAATATAACTTGATACAGAGATAGTAGGAACTGCCGATGCTGGAGAATCTGAGATAACACTGTGGAGCTGGATGAACACAACAGGCCAAGCAGCATCAGACGAGCAGGAAAGCTGATGTTCAGAATTTCTGAAGAAGGGTCTCGACCCGAAATGTCAGCTTTCCTGCTCCTCGGATGCTGCTTGACCTGCTGTGTTCATCCAGCCCCATGCTTGTTATCTCGGATTCTCCAGCATCTGCAGTACCTTTTATCTCTGATATGTTATGTACAGTAAGTTTATCTGCAGTTTGTCTTAAAATTCTAGTAACGTATTCTGCTGTAATTTAATCCAGATTGAGATTAATCCAAACAGTGTTGCTCCTTCCAAGAGTTCATCTGGCTAAACGCTCTTTAATACCCTACCCTGAACGAGAGTCTGCCTCTAGTTTCTGTTCCCCCATGCTCTCATTTGAGGACGTAGCATTACATTAAGCCCCGTTGATGGCATCCACTGATACCTCACCACCACTTCACCTGACTCAATTGTTACTACATTGTCAGAATATTTGAAATGTAGAACTGGATGAGGAGAAATTGCTTCCACTTGCACAGTAGAAAGATTGAAGCCATTGTGTTCAGCTCTAACTACAAAGTTTGTTCCTTAGCTACTGACTCCATTTCCCTCTCTGACAATCTGACTTCTGCCAATGTGTTCATAGTCTCACGACCACATTTTCTCCCAAGATGAGTTTCTAACTTTGTATTTCCACCATTACTGAAACTGCCTATTTCCATCTCTGTAACATTGCTCAAACATGCCCCGTCTCAGCTTTGTCCCTACTGCAGCCCTAATCCTTGCTTTTGTTTATCCTGTAGTCTTGACTTGCTACACACGCTTGGTTGATGTCCCACAGTCTACCTTCTAAATCTGAGTTCATCCAAAACTTCGTTCATGGTTTAACCCTTAAATCCCATTCCCGTATCACCTAAGTGCTTGTTCAACTACATAGGTTCAGAGTGCAGTAATGTCTTCGTTTAAAAATTTGCATCCTTCTATGGCTCTGCCCCTCCCTATTTGTGTAATGCACTTCAGTCTGGCAACTGAGATATCTGCACTTCCTCAATTCTGGCCTCTTGTGCATCTCCAGTTATAATTGTAGCATTGGCAACCATGCCTTCGGTTTGCCTAGGTCTTGTGTTCTCGAATTGCCTCCCCACATCTCTGCCTCTTGATTTTGCTTTTCTCTTCTAGGGCAGTCCTTAAAACCCATCTCTTTGGCCAAACTTTTGAGCATCTGAATTAATAGCTCATTATGGAGTACAGTGTCATATTTTAAAATGCTACTGTGAAACACCTTGAAATGTTTTATCAAGTTAAAGTTGCCATATAACTAGAAATTTTGTTTTAACCTGGTTCTGAGCTGGACAGTCTTTAATACATATAAATACACTTTGTGCAGTGTTCAAACGCGTGGAAATGCTTTGAGACATGGTAGAGTGAAGATAAGAATTGGTTGAGTGTTTGTGGATTGATAAAGGCAGTGAAGTGTCAATAGTTTATGAAGTAGTTAAACATGAAGTTTTCCTTGAGGCATTCTGCTTGGCTGATTAAGGTTGAATTTATTTATCCCTGTTAGAATTTGTCAACTCGAGGCAGTTTTGTTATACTTGCATGAAATGTACAAGGTCTTTGTCACTTAGAGGGGCGTCATTTTTCAGTAAGGGCAGTACTGTTAAGGAGAAGGGAGCAAGCAGGTAACCTGGAATTTTCATTACACTGCCCTGAAATTCCAGTGCTTACAATGTTTGCTTCAAACTTTGCAATTTCTAAATAAGTTATCTTGAACTAATTATGCATGCATTTCTTTTGGTCAATATTTCTCCACCACCTATTTACACTTCATTGACAGATATTCTTGGGTTGGGTTGAGACTGATGATTCACTTCATTATCAAAAAATGGGGAGGCGATGGCCGAGTGGTATTATCGCTGGACTGTTAATCCAGAGACCCAGATAATGTTTGGGGGAGGGGGAGGGGTGGTGCGCAGGTTCAAATCCTGCCACGGCGGATAGTGGATTTTAAACTCAGTAAATATATGGAATTAAGGGTCTAATGACCGTGAACCCATTATTGATTGTTGTGAAAAACCCATCTCATTCACTAATGTCCTTTAGGGAAGGAAACTGCCATCCTTACCTGGTCTGGTCTACATGACTCTGAATCCACAGCAATGTTTGACTCTTAACTGCCCTCTGGGCAATTAGGGATGGGCAATAAATGCCTAGCCAGTGATGCCCAAGAAAATGTAGTTTACCTGGTATTTGGCTATAGAAGCAAAAGGCTACAGTTCTGTTTCGTACTTTCTAGTGACACTGGAAAATTGTTGGTGAGCTCTGTACTGTAGTTTGTTTTAAGTTTTAGTTGGATCACTTCAGATGTTTTTAATTTTTAATCTGTGCGTTCAGGATTGAAAACTCTAATCATTGAGTCCTCAATATCGAGTCACTAAGATTTCTACTTCGTGCTCCTCCTTTATGTAGTACACTATACAAATGTACTGAATGTCTAAAACTGTAACGCATCTTTATTGATGTTAACATTGGACCATATTGTAGGTGACAACTCATTTGCAATGTCTATTTCAACATGAGTTCTTATCCTGGCTCTTAAACATGAACCTTAAAGTTACTGGTGAAAATTTCATGTTTAGATGAATTGTTCTCTTACATCATAATATGTATTAATTCCTTTAGAATCTAAATATATTGTTCATGGAGGGATAGGAGTCGGTGGCTGATCCACAACCTGACTCGATAGCACTCTAATAAAAGCAATGTTGTGGATGGTGGAGATCTGAAGTCGAAAGGACACAGTGCTAGAGAAACTCAGTATGTTTGCCAGCATCTATGGAACGAGAAACAAAGTTAAAGTTTCAAGTCCAATGTGCAGAGTTTCTTCAGCATTTTGTCCTTTTATATCATATCTCTCCATTTGACCTTTATGCCTTGCACCCTTTTTAAACAAAAATCAGTCAATGATTTAAGGTGAGCATTGATCCATCGCCTGTTTTGTCATTTTTAAATATTTCTGCAGATGGTAAAGGTGGAACTGGATCAAGATGCTACAGTAGGAAACGAGACCCAGCTTTTCCTAAAAATGAAAATGTATCTAACCAGACCCGCCGCACCAATCCACAGAAAAGCAAAGCTTTTGACAAGAGACCCCCTGCACGTGGCAGCAACAAATCCTTTAGCACTTCTGGTAATGGTGGTAGACGAGAAGAGGTGAGATTGAGCAGTTTGACGCTGTCATTAATGGAAATGCGAAAACCAATTGGTCATTGAAAAGGCCATTTAAAGACAAAAAGGTTATTAACCCTTTGTTTATATTGCCAAAACTTGCCTGTACAAGATACGTGCCTGAGGTCTTAAATACATGGCACAACTTGAATTTGACTAATGCCTTGAAAGGTCTGGGATTTCTTTTAGACTGCTTCCTTGTCCTAGATTCCCCAGCTAGTGGAAATGGTTTCTGTCTATCCTCTTGTTATCAATAAATCTTGCAAACGTCATCAAAGCACCCCTCCAACCTTCTGCATTCCAGGCAGTATAACAGTCCTAGTTGATGTCAGTTGTGGCTCAGTTGACAGCACTCTTGTTTCTGAATCACAAAGCTATGAGTTCAAATTCCACTCCTGGCCTTACTTAAAAGCCAAGATTCATGATGCAGTTCTGAGGGGCATTGTACTATTTGAGATGGCAATTTTCAGATGAAACTAGGTCTTGTCTACTTTCTCAGACTCCGGGCACTATTTTGAAAGTGCCAGTGACTTGTCCCTAGTGTCCTGGTCCATATCTGTCCCTCGAAATGACAAAAAACAGATCATCTGCCTGTTATCGCATTATTAACTACAAGCATAAATATTCATTGATACAGATTTTAGTCTGTGATGCTGCCACAACCAAAGCAGAATTTTGTCATCCTTCATTTAACCGTTGGATTCTAGGTATCATCTTGGGAAATCAATGCTGCATTTTCTCTAAGGACAATAAATCCTTAAGATGTGGTGACTTGCATTACTCCAGATGTTTTCTAACCAGGGCTTTGCTCAACCATAGTTGGACATGTTATTGGAAGTTGAACTGCTGTACAAAATAAACTTTCTTCTTTCTACAGGTAGCAGAGGTGCGGAGGGCAGAGTTCAGTCCTGCCCAGTTTACTGGTCCTAAGAAGATAAGCCTAAACCACTTGTTAAACTTTACGTTTGAACCTCGAGGTCAGTCAGGCTCACATTATGATGGTAATTGCCATGGAGGCTGGGGAAGAAGAAACAAGTGGGGACATAAACATAAGCCATTCAACAAAGAGCAATTCTTGCAGGCCAAGTAAGTTAAAGAAACAATGAACCCACTGATTTAGATGTATTTACTTCACCTTAGGCGATGAGAATCATAGTCACACAAAAATTGCAAACTATCTACTTTTTGTTGTGATAGTTGAGTGTATTTGGAAGTTTTATTGCTGTTTTGATGCTCAGGCCAGGAATTTGAAACAATCTCTCTCTTGATGCTCGAGTGTCTGAATTATTCTAGTACATGTTCAGGATATGTTCCTACAATAAAACTCATCAGACTGATAATGGCCTTTAATATCAGCATGATTTAATTGCTTCACTTAGCTGCTGCTTTAGTGGAAGGACTGTCAAATACTGTCGATTGGAAAAGTGCTTTACGCCTACTTGATGAAACGAGAGAAGTGGGGAGGATGAAGTTTATGTTTTCTAAATATATTTTGTTCTGGAGTTCCACTGAAGATGCAGTTTGAAATTGTTTACTTTTTTCCTGATTGGCAGTTACTTGACAATGTAAAATTTGTTCCTGAGTCCAGGTACTGCTTTCTGTAGGTAGCTGTTGTAAAACTTCATTTCGCTGTCAGCCCCTCAAAACTAATGACATTCCTGCGTACAGCTGAAATTCTGGTCACGTAGCTTTATTTGGCCCATAAACGTGATGAGGAACAAAGTAATATTAGTAGTATTGTGAGTTCTAAATGACTGCTTGCAAAGTCTAATTTCAGCTAAAATAAGATTAATTGCGGATGCTGGAAATCTGGAAAAAAACAAATTTCTGGAGAAATTTTTGGAGAGCCAGCAGACGAGTCACTGGACTCAAAAGTTAATTCTGCTTTCTCTCCAGAGATGCTACCAGACCTGGTGAGTTTCTCCAGTAATTTGTTTTTGTCTAATTTAAGCTATTGGTTATGAATGATTAATTTTCCATTTTCTCTTCAAGCTGTCAGTTTGTGGTCTCTGAAGAACAGGACTACAGTGTTCATTTTGCTGACCCAGATATGTTGGTGAAATGGGACTTTGTGCAGCAGGTGGTAAGTATAGATATTTATAAGATGGTGAGAGGTATTCTGGTTTCACTGGCAATATTAGTGAATTGAAGAGCAGAAAACAACAGCTTTGCTATGGACATTAAAAAGTAAATTTTGCCACTAAGCACTTTAAAACCATTTAAGTTCCTCTTATTAAGTTGTTCTTCATTTCTGTAAATGCATTACGTTGTCTGCAAAGAGCTCTAGGCCAAACCATTTGGATTATAGTTTCCAGTGGAGCTAACACTTTCTGAATTTGGAAATATCTGTGCATCTTAGTTTCTTTTTGTAGTAGCTCCCTGCATGTCTGTCGCTTGAGACTAAGTTATTGTCCAGACTCCAAATAGTTTAAAGGAAATGTTTTGAGATTTAAAAAAAAACTAGAAAACTGATTAAATTTCGTTGAAGACGGCATTTAACTTCATCAAGTGGACTGATTTCTCCGATTGCAGTCAGTAGGGAGATGTCTAGGTCTAGAATCTAATATGCAGAGCTAGAACTGAACAGCCTTGTGGTAGGAAAAGTAGCAAGACCACTCTCATCTTAGAAAATAAACTGAATAGAGTATAAGATTGGAGATTCTAGAGGTACAGGTGAGCAAATAATTAGAAGTAGTGAACAATTAAAAATGGTGGCCAACCTAAAATTATTTCTAGGGTTTCAAATAGTCAAATTATATTAAACTTCTTCAGGAGCCTGCTCAGATTTCTTAGAGTATTGTGCATAATTCCAGTTTCCACATTGGGAAAGATTTGTCAGATTGGGGCTACTTATGTAATTAAAAAGGACTTGGGGTTTAACTGAGCTTTTCAAAATTCTAATTGGACGCTTCTAATGCAAACTAATGATTTTAAATACAAGCTAGTTAATAAAATAGAAAGGGAAGTGAAACTTTTTCATTTGGTTGGTAGAATGTGGAACTTGCCACCACAGGAAGTGATTAAGGCAAATGGCTTGATTACTTTCAATAATGAAGTAAATTAGTACATGAGAGTACAGGAGTGGAAAACATAATGAAATGTGTACATAGAATGAGATATTGACTACTTCGAAGTACTTCTGACATCAGGTATTATTTCTGTATTGTCAATCTGTAGATGTTCTGTGTTAATTACACTGAGTACAGCTTGCTAAAGTGTGTCTTTGCTTTCTAGCGCATCTGTAGTCATGAAGTTCCTTCGTGTCCAATCTGCTTGTATCCTCCATCTGCTGCAAAGATAACTCGCTGTGGGCACATCTACTGTTGGGCTTGTATTCTTCACTATCTCTCCTTAAGTGAGAAAACTTGGGGTAAATGCCCTATCTGTTATGAGGCTGTACATAAAAAAGACCTCAAAAGGTGAGAATAAGACCTGCTGTCAAGAAACCAGTTATCTTCTATTTTCCAACATAGGTTTGCATTGGACAAACATGCCAAGTGAAATGGTATGAATTTGTCAAAGTATAATTCATTATAAGAATTGGATACACATTGTACTTTGTAATAGAATATTCACATACAGGTAGTTCTCCTAAACATAGTTGTGTTCTTGTGCAACCTTGTGCTATAGAAAAACATGTTATAGGGAAATTGCTATACTGTATAGTAGAACGTTCGTGTTATCCAAACAGTGTCCACTTTTCATCAATTGTGTTACAGCCAATTTGTGTTAACGAAACATGCGTTATAACAAATAGCTGTAGAAGTATTTGCATAATAATAATAAGTCTCTGACTTTGATTTCAAATTGCTAGTATAAATGACTAGTAACTGAACATTTGGACATAGTACCTCAAATCTGGTGCCCCCTACTGAGGTGATTCTGGATTTTGGGTATTTCCAGATTTTGGGTCAAGCTGGATTAGTGAAGTTACGGGTTGCTCGGAGTGCAGGATAGAGTGGCATGCAAAGGTAATAAGTAGTCTGGGATCACTAATTTGTTCAAGTAGGTTTATTCTTAGTTAAAAAGATAAAAATTCCATGCATTTTGGATTCTGCTAGATTTGATGGACAACTTAGCAGCACTCTACATATTATTAAAACCTACTTGGACATGTGAGGCCTTCACACAACAAAGTCAAAAATCATTATAATACTCTTTGATTAAATATTTTGATGGAAGAGTACTTATTCATATCTCAAAATTAATTTCCACGGACAGAAGTGAGCGTGGGTCAAATGGTGATCATGCCTGAAACAAATTGCGCAGAAGAGATTGCACTGAAACTGGTCATGATCACTGGTTTATGTCAGTATTAAGAATAAAAATAGAGGTGATGAATTGTGCTGTTAGTAAGCATTTTTTTTTCCTAAGCTGTAACCAGTTTAGTGTCAGAGCCATGCCATTGACTGTGGTCTCTTTCAGTCATGAGATTGATTGCTTTATGATGGTAACCTGGTTCTATGCACCTTCCAAGTATGTTCTTTTAAAGTTTTCATATTTGTTATATTTTATCTGTCACTCTTGTCTCAAGAGCTAAACAGGTACAATAGAACTACTAGATTTAAAGAATAAATTATCTGTCTACTGAAGGTAGTCACAAAAATTGAGATTTTACTGTGAAATTAGTATTGACGCTGTTTCAATAGAGTTTTATCAGGTGTACTACTTCATCAGAAATATGTTTTTGCTTTTTTGTGCCTTAGTGAGTTGTTTCTGTCAGCGATGGAAGATCTTTTATTCAAATTAACTAATCCATATATTTGAAATTGAATTATTTTGTTTACCTTGGTAGCTTTGAACGCATCCCCATATTGCATTGTTTTGTGCAAAAGGAGGAGCAAGTCTTCCATCTGTACTAATCAATAATTGTGTTATTTGAAGGGCTGCCTGAGATGATATTTTCATCTGCTTTTTAGTTGTCAAGTTAAGCAAGGTGCTCTTGTGGACTTGGCAGGATGTCTAGATGTCCCTCAGATGGTGAGATTGAAATATAAAAGTGCATAATGTTTATACTTAGAACGTTTTGAGCATCATCTGATGCGCTTAAACCATACTATTAATTTGAGATTTGTTTTATCTTTGACATTTTTTCCCCAGCTTATCAAAACATTGATGTTTTCTGGCAATAAGTATGGCCTGTTTATTGAGAGTTGCTGGTCTATACTAGAATGAGTAACTTTTGTTGAGTATCTTTACCACTTCAGTACTTTATTTGTTCAGGGCAAGTCTGTCAATTAACTTGAAGCCTCTTTGTCTTTTAGTTGCTGTGTGTTACCAGTCAATTAAGGCAGCACTATCAGGTGTCAAGCAACTCAGTCAACCATGCACATGTTTCAGGCATTGAAAAGTTATCCTGCTAAAATTGAGGACAATCATTTTAAATTCCAAAGTAGTTCTATTTGGTACCACAATAAGTTCTCTGTTGATATACTTCATTTTAATATCAGTGTAGACATGACCAAAGATTGGAACTCTTCATGAATAATGCGGGTGTAACCAAAGCTTTCTTTGTTTCAGTGTTGTTGCCATGGAAACACATCAGTACAGTGTGGAGGATACAATAACCATGCAGTTGATGCGTAGAGAGAAGGGTGTTCTGATGGCTTTACCCAAATCCATGTGGATGAAAGTTGAACCAGTTTACTTGGGAGGTGAGTGGAAATATTAATTCACTTGGCTCATTGCTTGCTCACTCAGCACCACTTTGGACGAGTGTATGTATTGGGCATTAGGTTGTGTCATCCAGATTGTATACGGAATTGTGGATGGTTGGGAAAGAGCTGAAAGCTAATGGTTTCATAAACCGTCAACCACAAATATGTTGCAGACGCCATCTAGATCTATGCAAACTATTTCAACATTTACTCAAATGTAACCTTTTGTAAAGTACTTCCACACTTGTGTAAAGATTATTGCATTTCATCGTAATTCACGTGAGGTGTTTGAATAGTGATGCCAAACAAATGTTTTTATTGATCAGGTCATAGCAATCTGTAATTCAGAAGTGGAATTGGAAGGGTAGTGATTTAAACTAAATATGAGCTATTTTGAACTTTTGTAATCTGTGACAGTCACGTTGAAGGTCAATAAGGAGAACTAAATCCCGAAAAGGAAAAGATATGTTTTTACTTCAAAGTGCTGGAACACTTTTCGATTAGAATTAGCCTATTTCCATACTAGAAAAGGAACTTTTAAATTGATATTGTAACATAGGTTTGTCCGGGAGCCTATGTACTTCATTTACTTCCACAGTTTGTGATACTGGAAGACCAGTGGGAATAGTGGCTATCTTCACATACTATTTCTAGTTTTAATGTGATGTGATTGAGCTGGCTGTTGCACTGTCTGCATGGCAATCACAACTGAAAATGGGTAACCTTCTTCCTGTAGAATTATAAAATCGAGATGCTATGCTTTTGCTGTAATAACTCTAGCATACTTTCAAGTCTGTCATTCTTGCCTGTTGCCCTATGATGTATCCTTTTTGCAGTTGAATATTACTAGATTTAGTAGTTGCTGACATTAGTAACCACACACTACACTAGCTTTACTAATGATCAGACTAGTGAACAGGCAACTCCAATTCCACCTCACTACTTTTGCACTTCTGAAATCTTGGTGCCTCCATTTGCTGCTCTTAGAGCTGACGTGACTAATTTGGTTGAATTGTTTGAGGCAGCAATAAAATAACACCATTGCTATGATCAGGTCTGACTGTGACTACACTTTCAAGGAGCTATGCATCTGCATCCCTAGGTCTCTTTGTTCGGCAACTGTCCCCAGGGTCCTACTGTTAATTGTACCAGTCCTGCCCTGCCAAAATGCAGCTACCTGAGGGTGTCAGTTCAGGTTACTGTGGTAGGTAAGGCATTCAGGTCACTTGCCTTTATCATTTGTGGCATAGATTGTAAGAGCAGCAAGGTTAAATTGGACCCGTATAGGACTTTGGTTAGGCCGTACCTGGAGTACTGAATGCAGTTCTGGTCATTGCACTGTAGGAAGCTTGTGATTGCACTGGAGAGGGTGTAGAGGAGATTCATCTGAATGTTGCCTGGGTTGGAGCATTGTCTCAATGAACAGAGGCTGGATAATTTTGTTTTGGTTTCTTCAGTAGAGAAGGTTGTGTGTGGACCTGATTGAGGTGTATAAGATTGAGTGGCATGGACAGGGTGCATAGAAAGCAGCTTTTCAACTGGTTGAAGAGTTGATAACAAGACTGACGTAATGTAAATGTGAAAGGCAAGATGTTAACTAGCTGGTGTGGGAATGCACTGTGGGAGGGTAGTTGAGGTAATTAACCTCACAGCCTTGAAAAGATACTTTGAGCATTGAAATGTCATAACATTCAAGGGTATGGACCAAGTGCAGGTAGGTGGAACTAGTGTAGATTGAGTAGCTTTTTTGTTGGTGCAGACTTGATGGGCCAAAAGGCCTCTTTTGTACTGTAAGATTCTAAGTTTGCAATCTCTGAAAAAGGGGCTGTTTTCAACAGTATAGAAGAGAGCCTTAGACTGCAGGCATATCAATGGACTGGTCAGGTGGGCAGATAATTGGCAAATTGAATTAAGTGCATTGAAGTGAGGCACTCCATTTTGGGAGGGTAAGGAATTATACAATAAATGGTAGTGAAGGAAGAGACCTTCATTCCATGTCCAGGGATCTCTGAAGGTAGCAGGACAGATCATGGAGTTGTTACAAAGGCAAGCAGGAAATTTTCCTTACTGATTGAGGTCTACATAGTAAGTGCAAGAGGGTTAGACTAGAACTATATCAACGTTATTTAAGCTATAATTTTAATTGAGTATTGCACACAGTTCCAGTCACATTATGGAAAGTGTGCTTGCACAAATGGGTACAGAGGATTTTGTTGCAAAGTTTTTGCTGACGAAAGAGCAGTTAGGCTGAATTTGTTCCCTTTGGGATAGGGGATGAAACGTTTTACTGTAACCTGTGTAAAAATTTGGTCTAGACAGTGGAAAGGAAAGATTATTAATATTTTCTAACAAACAATCAGGGAATTTGGATTAATTGGAAGGATTTAGAGGAGAATTGAATTATTTTCAATGTTGGGGTCTGGAGCTCTGATTAAAAGGGTGGTAGGGGCAAGGACCCTCTTTAAATCCACCATGTCTAAGGTTTTTAAATGTGTAACCTATTGGTCTGTGGACGTAGAGGTGGAAGCTTGAATTTGACAGCATAAGTCTTTTTAAGCTGGCAATTCCACAGTAAGCTCATTAGCCACTTCCTGTGCCATAAATTTATTTCCATGTTTGAAACCCCGGAGAATGTCACCCATAACTCTGTATCCCACTTTGTCACCATTAGATGTTCCAAGACTCATACTGCCTGTCTAAAATATTGAGTTGGAGGCTCTAATTTTAAGTTGATGAATTGAGGAAGTTTACTTGAATAAGTTTATTTTGCACCAAGCTCAAAGTTGTTGCATGTAAGCAACTTATGTTGCAGTAAATAAAATAACGTCATTTTCAATGATTTTGACATTTTTAGTCTTCTATGCACATGGTAACATTTAATTTCAATACTTCCAGTAGATGAAGAATACAGCCGATATTCTAAGCTGCTTCTGGCTACAACACAGCAGGTTTTGCAACATGTGATCGATAAAGAGCGAGTAGCCCTGTTAAGACAGTATGAAGAGGAGAAAGATACACCTGAAGCCTGCTTTATTGAAGCAGCAATGCAAGAGCTCAAGGTATGGTAAACTACCATTAATAGTCTGTCACTTTGTGCATGTGCAGAATGTCCCTGAAAGTTGGCTGAATATAACAGGAATAAATATTAAGGATTTTTTCTGTAAATGAAAGCTCATCAAACCAAATGATTATAAATTACCATTGGTACGTGCTTGTTTTTAATATGAGACCAATGTCTGAATTGCTTTTGTTTTAATGTTCTCTTTCTCACTCTTTAAAGCAGGGAGCGTATTTGGACTAGACACTATAAGAAGTAATACCCTGATTTTTGCCTTTGAATGTTTCTGTTGTGTGGGTAGTATTGTTTAGGTGACGGGCTTTATTTGATCGTACATATGAACAGTGCTAAACTTTGTGCTGTCACTGGCGGTGAATCATGGTCTTTTAATTTCTTCATCTTTAGATCAGGAAATGAGAGAAGTTAGTTGTACCAAAGGTTTAATTATTACTACAGAATGCTAGAGTTAAATGTGGTGCCTGCCCATGTAATGTTTGATAGCACCAGGTGGGATGTTCCCTTTGCAGTTTGAATTACTTCTATAATAGAACATAAAGAGCCAAGCAGAATTTAAAAATTGATATTGGTTTGCTGATCTTAAAAATGATAGAGGATCTTTGCTTTTTGCTAAATTTCCAAAGTTTGAAGGCCTTAGTTGAGTAATTTTCCCAGTCACCCCAGTTTTCCAAGAAAATCAGAAGGTATTGAAAAGTCAGACCTTTTAGGTGTTATATGCAGCTTCTAAAACCACTGATTTCTGACCTACAATTAGAGGAACTGATGCAGTCATTTGAGGAATGTTAGCTGATTCTTTTTGGTGCAGTTTTCTCCTACAGTTTTATTGCATTTTCATACCTGTTAAATTGGTTCAAATGATAGAAGTGAGAGTTAGATGGCGGTTCTCCTGTATTAACCCTGCTACCTGAACAATGTAATTGGAGCTCGCTATGTTAAATGTTTGTGTGTAGTAACCAGTACCCTTATCAAGTGTTACTAGCCTGAATCTGTAGTGAAGTTATCGTAATCCCAGTTCAAGCTGAGTGTATTGGATTTTTAAATTACAGAATCGAGAGCAAGAGTTGCTGGGCTGTCCTACTCCAGGGAAGGAAGCTCTTGGTGCAGTATTTAAACTTGAGGAATTAACCATTGCTGATTCAACAGCATCTGCAGAGAATACCACCAAATGCGGCAAGAACCAAGTTAGTACCAATGTTGCAGGCTGGTTTTAATCTTTGTGTTCATTGGCGTGGGGGGGTGTTGGAGGGGGCTGTGGGCTGTTTGAAAAAAAGTAAAATTTAAGGTAAGTATTGTTTAACAGAAAGCCATTATAGGCCAGGAAACATGGGGTAATGAATAGAAATTGATTAAAATTTTGATTATGGTTAGTAGTTTTGGATGACAAGCTTCCAGAGGGGAGAAGGTGGGAGGATAGTCAGGAGTGTGCCCTGACTGATCTAGATCCCAGTGTGGTCAGTCTGCTATAGAGCCTGGATGCCTTGAAAGATACTGTTACATGAAGGCTGCAAAGGTCTTCTCAAGCAAATATTCAATGCCACCCTGTCACTATTTGCCCAGATCGATTGGTGCAAGAACGGCCTGTTGATAAATTGAGCATTCACGCCGTCACGATGCCATTGCACGTGGTAATCTATCAACTGCTTAGCACCACGGGAATCACCATGCTATGTGTAGTTGCCAGAGTGGGTTTTTTTTTGCAGGCAAGTGTAACAAGACCGCCAGCAACACGTGGCAACATGATCGAGGGCAACTGAGTGGGAGTTTGAGCAGTTCGGGTTGTGGTGGTTTTGGAGGGCATCTGAAGCATTCTCTCAATGGGCAGAAAATTGCCTTTAGTGGAAGGGGGACTGCTACCTGGTACAGTCTTAGTTACCAGCGAGTCAGGGTTGCACAACTGAGTTTGTGACAGAGGCTAAAAAAAGGCTTGGTCTTTATAATAAAGTAATTCTTACTTATTTAGCACTGAATATTGAAGTTTTTTTGTGGTTTTTTTTTTTTGTTTAATCACTGGTTGTGAAGATATATTGAAATCTAATCTCTGACCTAGTCTGAATATTTCCCATTAGGATGTATTGGCTTATTCGTCTGCATTTGATGAAATTATTGATGACTCTCAAGAGGAGACCATTGCTGCAGCATGTACTGAGGTGGATGAGCCTGTTACTGTTCCTGAATCAATCAGCAGTGACAAAACAGGAGCTTGTGGAACTAATTGTGGAGAACCTGAAAATGGGCCTTCAATTGAGGCCATTAGACCAAGATCAGAAACAACTTACTACTACTATTACCAAGGTGAGCCTTCCGCTTGAATGATATCGGGTAAATGCTGATTTTTTTTCAAAAAAGTTATTTAAATCATCATATAAACATGACTGAATTGTTGAACTAGTCTGAAGTAGTCACGTTTAAATTCTCTCTTTTTGTTTCTGCAAGACTAATTCCCTTGTCCTTTTTCAGCTGAGGATGGGCAGTATATGTTTCTGAGCCCAGTTAATGTGCGATGTCTGGTGAGGGAATATGGTAGCCTGGAGAAATGTCCTGAGAAGATCACTGCAACAGTAGTGGAGATCGTTGGGCATTCAATGACTGAGGTAGAGTAACTTGCATTTAAATTTATAAATTTGAACATTTTGTACTCATGGTGGACTTCACTTTTGGAGCATTCTTTTACTTTTGGATTTCAACCTTGGCATCCAATGCTATTGTAACAGTTGAATACAAGCAGTTACAGGACATTGTTTATTCTGTCCCATTAATACCTTAATTGCAGTCTTGGATTACACTGCAACTATATATTTTTGCACTTGATGTGCTAATTTCCCTGAGATTCCCAGTTTGGCACTACTTGTTGAATTGTTGTTTTGAATGCTTGAGCTCCAGCAATCTCAAGGTCAACGTGAAAAATAGCTTAAGACTGCCAGTCAAGCTTATGATCAAGTAATTTAATGTATCTGCGACAATGTTAACAGTTGTGTTTCTGGATGGATCTTGCCTGTAGCCAAGCAGTTCCTATGCAGGTGCAGCATTGATATCTACTTGGTGGCAAAGGGGGAGATTATTCAGATTATTCTCTTGCTAGTTCCATGGCAAAGCATTGCAGCCAATTACACAGCCAACCATGCCCAACCAGTCTACTACAAATTAGAATCCCTACAGTGTGGAAACAGGCCATTCAACCCAATGAGTCCACACTGACTCTGAACTGCATCCCACTCAGTCGCTCTCCTACCTTATCTCTGTAACCCTGCATTTTTCATGGCTAACCCACCTAGCCTGTACTAGTATGGACTGTGGGAGGAAACTGAAGCACTCGGAGGAAACCCACGCGGACACTGAGAATGTGCACACTCCACACAGACAGCCGACTGAAGCTGGAATTGAACCCGCGTCCCTGGTGCTGGGAGGGAGCAGTGCTAACCTCTGAGCCACTGTGCTGCCCAAGTCATTCTTAATCAGTAATATGGAAGCAGGTAATTGATTCTGCTGAGCACCATTTCCTTACCAATAACTTGAATGCTGCTGATATTCTAAGAGCATTCAGCACTATTCATCATTGCAATCTTGACAAAGGAACCGAACACCAGAGACTTGCCTTGATGTCGAGACAGTATCTAACAATGTGGCATCAAGGAATCTTATTTAAACTGTTCAGTGTGTTTTAGGGGGTTTCAGATTAACTGGAATCTTTCTAATGATAAATATAATGGCCTTTCTTAGCCCCAGACATCACTACAAAATTCTGCATGGCATTGTCTAGGCTGAAGCATCATGACTGCTTCATCACTGACTTTCAGTTCAAAAGATTCAAAACGAGTAATTGCGTATAATTCAGTTCTATTCATGCCTCTGGTCATGAGGCAAGACAAAATTGAGACTTGGGATGATGAGAGAGTAAAACATTTGTGCCAGGCAAATTGCAGTCAGTAACAATGTCCAAGTGGGCCAACCACCTTCCTTAACCTTGTGACATGGCTGTTGTTAAAAGCCCCCTGTTCAGTACCTGAAGAGGTGACACATGTGATCAGAAACTTAACTGGACTAGCTATGTAATTTACTGTGGCTACAAGTGGAAATGGGATATTCTGCAGCTTTTGACTCTCTGCAGTGTCTCGAAAGCTTTACCGTTATCTGGAAGGTATAGGTCAGAAGTATAATGAAATTCTTGCTACATTTCTGAAGCAGTTCCAAGAACTTGAGGCTCATCGTCACCCAGGGCAAAGCAGCCCTCATGATTGACATCTCATGCAAAACCTTTAACAGGTATTCCTTATACCAATGGCACGGTTTCTGCCATGTGCAAAATGCGTAACATTATCTCTAAACCTGTGACTGCTACTACCGTGAAGTTCAAGGGTCTCTGGCATTTCAGAGCATCACTGCCTGTAAATTAAGTTCCCAAGCCCCACCATCCTGACTTGAAAATACATTGCCATTCTTTCACTGGCACTAGGTCAAAGTCCTGGAACTTGCTCCCCAAAGGCACTGATTACCTTCACCTTCACTGCAGTGGTTCAAGAAGGTGCCTCAGCATCTTGAAGGCAGTTAGGGTGGGCTGTACAGTAAATGCTTCCCTTGCCTGTAATGCCCAGATTGAGTGAAACAGTACTTAAAAAGTCAAACGTTGACTACGACCTTGGAAATTGGTACTGTAATGCTTGTTGTGATACTTAGATTGGAAAGGTTTTATCTAGATTTCAGTAGACCATGGACATTCACACTCAGGCTTGATTTTTATTCTTTTGGATTACTTTATCATTCAGTAGTAATATCTAAATATGTGAAAGATCATTAGATAGAGGAGCACAATTAAGCTATTTGGCCCATCAGGTCTGCTTCACCATTCAGTTATGGCTCATATGTTTCTCCTGCTTTCTCCCCGTAACCCTTGTTCCCTTACCAATCAAGAACTAAAACATCGCTCTCTTAAATACACTCAAGGCTGTGGAAGCCAAGTCATTATGAGGCAATGGGTTTTACAGAGGCACCACCCTCTCTGGCTGAAGAAATTCCTCCTCATCTCACCCCTTCACTCAGAGGCTGTGCCCTTGGGTCCAAGTCTCTCTTACAAGTGGAAACATCTCCACATCTACTCTGTTCAGGTGCCTCATCCATCTAAACTCCAAATACAGATCTTGAGACCTTAACTCCTGCTCATATGACAAGCCCTGTATTCCTGACATCATTTTTGTAAGCCTCCTCTGGAGTCCTCCTCTCCTCCCCTGCCCTCAAATCTTCCAAATGCCAGCACATCCATCCTTTGATACAGGGCCTTAAACTGCTCGCGATATTCCAAATGTGGTCTCATTTGTATTCTAGTCCTTTTGAATGCTAACATTGCATTTGCCTTGCCAACTGAACTTGCATGTTAACCTTGAGAATCTTGAACTAGGACTCCCAAATTCATTTGTGCTTCAGATTTCCAAAGTCTTTCCCCATTTAGATAATAGCGTATGCCTCCTCTTCCTACTGAAATGCATAACCTCACTTTCTTACCTTTGTATTCCATCTGCCACTACTTTTCCCACTCCCACCCTGGGACACCCTGGTCCACTCTTCCTTCACTCCCAGCTCTGGCTTGCTGCTGTGTTCCAGCAAAGCTCAGCACAAGCTGGAAGAATGGCACCTCATTTTCCGCTTGGGGACCTGCAGCCCTCTGGACTCTATATATACTTCAGAGTTCAATAATTTTAGGGCCTGAACTCTCCCATGTCCTAACCCCCTACCCCACAGACCAGGCCTTGTGTAATGGCAGGCTATGTGATAACGCTATTGTTAGCCACTAACAGTCTCCATTAACAGCTATTCAGTCTCCTAGCCTGATCGTTATCCATTCCTTTGTCTGTTCAACTGTTTTTCTCTCCCTTTGGGCTCTATCCCCACCTTTCGTTTACTCCTTACCCCCTCCCTATCTTCTGCATATAAACTGACATTTTCGGAGTTACCATCAGTTCTGAGGAAGGGTCATTGGACCTGAAACGTTAACTGATTTTTCTTCACAGATGCTACCAAACTTGCTGAGCTTTTCCGGCAGCTTTTGTTCTTGAAGAAAAAGCTCAACCTGCTCACCAATCTCTTCCGGTACTTTAGTTACTAAAGAGGTAGAACATCTTGAAAAGAGTTGAGGTTCTATTTGCAATACCTTCCATGAGCTCACCTGTTGTACAGAATTTGGTTGAATTTAATGGATAAATTCATGATATTGTGTGGGTTAATGCAGTTTCATAACTGATCTCATCTGAGTAGTTGCCATCACCCTTGGTGAAACAGTATTATTGAGATGGCAAATGAGAATGTGAAGGTCATTCTGATGAACTGTTTTCTCTTTTTACCCATTAATTTGAGAAATTCACATGGATATCATTTGATAGACAGTGTTTTCATTGTGAATTGTGGACCCTTCTAGTGCAGTGGTAGTGTCTGCTGCTCAGCCAAGAGGCTTAGTTTCAGGTTTTGCCTGCTGCACAGAGATCATAACACCCGTGAACAGGTTGACTGAAAATATCTAACGTGAATGTGGCATCCCTACTAGTTGAGAGGTGTAAATGTCTAGCATTGAATGGTTTATTGTATTGCTTGCATTTTCCACCACATACCATTAGGTCAAAACAAAATGCCTTGAGAAACCTTCACCTTTGGAACACTTTTGTCCTAGTCTCTTATTCCAAAAATTCAGGAGTATCTTGTTCCAACTGAAATTGGCTGATTTTTAGCAGAAATCGTGGGTTGAACCTCCTTGTATGTGGAGAATTTGCCTGTTGAGTCAGTGCAAGGAGTATCAGTTTGCTTACTGTACGTAAATCTAAGTATGTTGTGCATTTATTGATGTGCTTGAATCTCTTTCCACAGGAAGTACGCCGTAGACACCGCTATTTGTGTCATCTACCTCTTACCTGCGAGTTTGGTATTTGTGAGCTGGCTCTGAAGCCCCCTGTGGTTTCTAAGGAAACTTTGGAAGCTTTTTCAGGTTTGTGTCTGCTTTGTGAATCAAAGTTGTATTGGCTGACTTGTGCTTTGAAATTTGAGGTTGTGTTTCTCCTTACAGAGGATCTGAACAGAAGGAGATGTCTTCGCTTAAAAAAGGCTCGAGATGAACGTCGAAGAGAACGTCAAATTGAAATGGAAGAAAATAAAAAGCAAGGCAAATGTGAGCCATCTGTCTCCCCTCCGTTTACCTTTCAATTCAAATGTAATTTTTGTTCACTGGCTCTTAATATGTTTTCATATCTCTTTTTAGACCCAGAAGTTCACATTGCCTTGGAAAATTTCCAGCAATTCCCAGCATGTGGATCATCTTCAGAAACTGTACCAAGCGTTGTTTCCCCAAACATTTCTGATGCTGATCCTCTGCCCTCAAGTTGTCTTTCAGGCAACACTACTCTTAGCAGCCCCAATTTTTTGGCAGGTAGGAAATTTCTACCTAAGTTTAGTCTTTAAAAGCAAATATTTGTTCTTTCAAAAACTACCATTTGTGTGGTGCCTTACCACATTCCCTGAACAGCTATACAATTATTTGATATTTGGTTTCATGCAGGCAAACATGGTACAAATTTTGTATAGAGGAAGATTTGTCGACAAGAATAACCATTTAAACAATTTTGGTATTGTGATCAGTGTTGGCCAAGACAGCATAAAAACCATACTGAATGTTCTACAAGTCCCATCTGAACAGACAGATATGGTGATCATTGCTCAACTGTCAGTACTTGGAATAATGCAATACTTCAAATATACAGCAGAATGTCAGCTTAAATTGTGCTTTTTGATTCTGTTCTACATAAGGTTTCCTTGGAGGGGAAAAGTGCTCTGAATTTTTTAAACACATTTCAGATTACTTTCATGGTTCATGTTGCACAACTATATGTCTCTATCTGTGATGTTGATTAACTGAACATTAAGCTCAGGTAGTATCCGTGGAGAGAGATAAAGTAAATGTTTCAAGTCAAAAATGTTTGCGACAATAAGCTTTGCGCAAGTGAATATGGCAGCTGTGGTAAAAGAACAAAAGGAATGTCTGCGAAGATGGAAGGCGAGGGAGAAGAAATGACAAAAGGGATGATGCAAAACAAAGGGAATGGCAGTGAAACAAGAAACAATAGTGGGTCTGAAGGGAGTATAACACCCAGACCTAGTGTCTAGAAAATTGGGGAAGTAACTAAGGTTTAGATCTTTTGAAATTGTTGTTGAAACAAAGGTTCTAAAATGTCCAGTGAAAACATGTTTGCTGTTCTGGAGGCTATTTGACTGACCCATCAAGTCCATGTTGGCTCTGTAGCACAAACCATTCAGTCCCATTTCCCCATGTGAGAAGCTGAGGATGCTAGTCAGAGCGCAACTGTTTTCAGTTCTATATACTGTATTCCGCTGCTCATAGCGGTCTCCTCAAAAAGACTCCAAGCAAATTCACTGATTACGTTGACCCACTTTTTTAGCCTGAGGGACTGATTATGAACTTGTGATTGTCTGTTAATTTTCTGCCTCATTTCCGCTGTAATCTGTGCGCTTCACCTACAGTGGTCTAGTGAAGCTCAACTTAAAATTGAGGAACACTTTTTAATGAGGCACTTAACAGCATCTGGACTCAATATTGAATTCCATGATTCCACATGATAACCTGTCCCTTTATTCTTCAGTCAGCTGTTGGAAATGATTTTATTTAACCTATTTATATCCGTGGACGCATCTTTTGTTTCCTACTCAGCACCATCTCCTTTTGCCTTGCATCATAGGAACTTAGGGCATTCAGCCCCCTTGAGCTTTTTCCATCATTTGAGATCATTGCTAACAATCTATCTCAGTGCTGTTTTCTCCTGCTGTTCACCCTCTGGATTCCTGATATCTTGAGTATCTAGATAGTTATCTCCCTCTTTCTTGTATACCCAATGATTGAACTTCCACAGCGCTCTATCCTAGAGAATCCAAAGATTCATTCGCCTCAAGGTGAAGACATTCTTCCATATCTTAAGCCTTGAAGGCCTGCTGCTTAATTTGAGGCTCTCTCTTGGTCGAGACAGCTCCAGCCCATTAGAAATAAAAGACTCCACAGGTCTGGCATCCGTGGAGAGAGAAATAGGTCTAACTCCAAATGTTAATTCTGTTTCAGTTGTGTGGAGAGAGAGAAAAACGGTTAACATTTGGAGTCTGATATGATTCTCCTCAGATGCTGCCAAACCTGAGTATTCCAACAATTTCTGTAATGTTTTGGGGACCTGGGTTAGAATCCCACCATGGCAAGTGAAGTTCTAATTCAATAAAAATCTTGAATCAAAAGTCTAATGGAGACCATAAAACCATTTTCAGTTGTCAGGAAAAGCCCATCTGGTTTTTTTTTATTTAGGGATGGAGCCTGCTATCCATACCTGGTCTGGCTTGCATGTGGCTCTGGATCCACAATGTTGTGTTTGACTCTTAACTACTGTTTGGACAATTAGGATTGAGCAATACATGCTGGTCTAGCCAGCTTTGCCCATGTCTCATGAATGAATATTAAAGAAAAAGGTGCTGCAGGTTTCACAGCTTACTCTCTGGTGTGTTGGAGCGCTAACCTCAACGCATCTCAACATATACCTTGACACAGCATGGCATAAGTAATGGAGTTTAGCAATTGTTTTGTTTCATCTGAAAGCTGCAACAGTAATAATAGAATCATTTATTTAGAGTCTCTTGCAAGTTATGATTTTAAAGTGCTCAAAAGTTAAAGGGAATACATCTTTCAAAAAGTACGGTTATTATTTCCAGCCGAGTTTGTATTGTTATATACTTGTAATGTACCCTGGCAGCCTTTGATATCAGGATAACAGCAATTTAAGTATCAATACATTGAGAACTTGCTAATTTATATTTTTGTGTAATTCAGTCAATACTTGGAATTCTGCTACCACACTTGAGTTTAAAAAAAAAAATTGCTGTAGACACATGAATACCACTCGTTGAAGTGGTGTCACCCCATCATGCATATTTTCTCAGCAGGCAAGTCTTGTCTGGCATCCTTTTTTGAAAAAATGGATGTTTCGTGTTGTGCGGCTAATTCTTTCTCTGAACATGAGCCACAAGATCTGTAATTGGTTATTTTTCTAAAATTGAAATGACTTGTAGATTTCACATCCAGTATTGTGTTTTACTGAAACACTGGTGGTCAAGCTACCATTTGGGTCTGAGTTGAATGAGGCTGCTAAGCAAAGAAGTTGAATCTTAAAGTTTTAGTTTCAGACTAGTTTTTGCAGTGTTTATCTTTGAGGCTATGAAATGCTAAATGTCTTTAATTGAAAAGCGGACAAGCGGGGATTTGTGGAAAAATTAGTGTTGATGTGGCCTTGAAACTGCTCGACCATGTCCTGAAGCAAACCAGGTACTACAGCCACATCACCTTTCTTAGCACACTCACCTTTACTGGCTCCATCCCCGCCTCTTTGACTTGTTTGTCTCCTCTCCACCTATCCTCTCCTCTATCCATCTTCTATGCGCCTCCCCCCCCTCCCTATTTATTTCAGAACCCTCTTCCCCTCCCCCATTTCTGATGAAGGGTCTAGGCCCGAAACGTCAAGCTTTCCTGCTCCTATGATGCTACTTGGCCTGCTGTGTTCATCCAGCTCCACACCTTGTTACCTTGATATTGTG
Source organism: Ginglymostoma cirratum (assembly GCA_024137785.1). NCBI lineage: Eukaryota > Metazoa > Chordata > Chondrichthyes > Orectolobiformes > Ginglymostomatidae > Ginglymostoma > Ginglymostoma cirratum. The sequence continues at coordinate 5,085,760 of JAHRHZ010000099.1, forward strand.
GTGCTGCTTGTAAAACCTTGATAATTGAATAAGAAATTCACAGCTGAATTGTACCTAATCCTTAGTGTTTTCTTAAGGGCTCTTGTGTCGCGGTATTGTTCCTATCTCTGTGCCAGGAGGTCCTGGTTCAAGTTCCACCTGTTCCAGAGGTGTAGTAATATCTTAGCAGATTGATTAGAAGATATCTGTGGTGCTTGTTTCACAGGAGATTGAATTTTCATGTCTTCAGTGTGTGAACTTTGAGCTTTCAAGGAACAGAATGAGAGAATGCATTGCTTGCAATTCCTAGGTTCATGAAAGTTTTACCTTGGGCTGATAAGTAGCTAGCCACTCTGAATCTCAATTTGTTCTACATGAAATGTTAAATGAGGCAGGAACTGAAAACGGGTTTGGCAAAATTCTTGGAGTGAATTGTATTTGTCCTGATATGAATATGTGGTTACTGAGAAGAGGCATCTGTGACATGTCCTATCTTGTAATTGATGCTTAATTTCTTTTTATTTTTGTAATGTTTTAACCTAGCTGGAAATGTTGGAACTGCACGAAGTGAATGCTTCTGAATCACTTCTTAATTCTTTCTGTAGAATCAGCATTGAATCAGTCCGTCCTTGCTTTTAGTCCAGGGAGTCCTTCTCCGTGTGTTGGCAGCTTGGAAGATGATGCATGCTTTCCCTCGTTTGCTCAGGTAATTTCACTTGAGGTGAAAATGGATAACACACTCTGGGATATAAATGCACTTCTGTTGTGAGTAGATTTTGAATAAAACATAGTGTGCACCAATTACTTTTACCAGCCAAGATTAAAATTGGATTTGGTTGGTTTCAGGTGGTGTACTTCTGTTTCTTGAGAAATTAGTAATGAGCTCTGAGGATTATAGACCTCCCCTAACTATCTGGGAATTTGGGAGCAGCCTGTTTACTTCGAGAAGGGTTAAGAGAAATAGTTCCATTTCAGTATGGACAATTAAGGAAAAGCAACGTTACACTCCAGCCACAAAGTTGTAACCTGCTGTTAGGTTGCATTTCTAAATCTAATTTGCATTGATTAGATTCATCCAACTGCTAACCATCTTAACTACATAAGATGATTCATGGAATTTTTACAAAAAGTGACTTGGGGTGAAGTTTAATTGTTTTATTAAAATTGAATGTTTTGAGGAAATCTGCTCTCCTCCTTCCCAGCGCATCTCTTGATGACTCTGCCTGTGTTGTCAGCTTGTCAGTCATCTTGCCTTGGATGAGTTGCCGTTTCCTCCAGATAATCATTCTCTAAAATGAAGCTAAATCTCTATCTTGTCCACTCCATGTTTTGTCTACAGTCTCTGAGGTGGTCTGTTTGTAATTTTGCCTTGTTAGATTGAATTTCTAGCTCCATCTGCCATCACAAAGATGGATTGCTTTAATCATCAATCTGATGCCCACTCAGTTGTTACTTAAGCTGTCAGTTGCTGAAAACCGTCTTTCATGCCTTTGTCACCTCCTAGGTTGGCTGGTCTCTTTCAACTGCTGTACCTCTTTCCTGCACCCCCTCAAACCATAGCTCAGCTACTTTTGGCTCTTGATACTAGAGTGCCTCAAATTTAAGTTCCTTTTGTATTTAAATCCCTCATGTTCTTAACCTTCCTCAACCTGTCGCTTCAGTTTTCTCCTATCCGTCAATTTCTCCAGTATTCATGGTCTTCTGTAATGTGCATTTCTTCCCTAAAGCCTTCTGCTGTATCTCCATCTTTAGTCAAGATCCTCTTTAAAACTTGCCTCTAAATTTTTTATCATACCCACCTAATCTGTCTTCCTCTGGTTTGTATCTGTTTTTCTTTAGTCCTATGACATAATATTTTTCTTCATAAGGTTTTTTTAAAAAAACCAGTACTTAGTGTATTCTTCCTTACAGATGCTGAAGGATGGGAAGGCTAAGGCAGAAGTGTGGCCCAAAGTAACTCCAAGAAAAGGTGATTTTTTTTTAAAAAAAGGAACATTTAACAAGACTTTAATTGTGTTAATGATCATCTTAACATTAACATGGAGGTTGGTGTACTGATTGAAATTGTTTTGACAGCAGAAAGTTTGATGCCCCCACCTGCAGCAGATAGTGATGGAGAGAGTGATATTTCAGACCGTGTACCTGTACCCAGCTTTCAAAATTCCTTTAGTCAGGCTATGGAGGCAGCATTCCTCAAGCTTGATAAAGTTCCAGGCCCAGAGTTCTGTGCAGGTAAGAATGGATTGCTGCTCTCTAGAGGGAGGGAGAAAAGTGGAAGTTGTTGGTTGACTTAAAGTGCTAATCAGTATGTTGACATTAATTTGATTTTAGGAAATGCTGTACTGTTGTAACATTAAAATTGTGCTTGTTTTAGCAGTATGGGTTGTTCATTTAAGTCTTGGGCTGTGGATGGACATCTTGTGCTGAGACTGTTGCCAGTAATGTTTTAGACTAAGTACAGGGGAGCATTGGAATAGTTTGGAGAGACTTTTACTGCTTTTGTGGTAATTTATTTAAATTCTTCTCTGAATAGGGAAGATAAAGTATCTTCCCTAATTCAATGGTATTAATATTTCATGTGATGGCATACTGTACATCATTTGCAGCAAGTCTCATGAATATTCAAATAGCCTGTGATAATTTGTAAGCGGTCCTTGCAGGAGTTGAGCTGGTAGAGATAGATAAATACAAAGCAGTAGTTTTCTTACACTGCTTCAACCGTTTACGTATTTGTCTTCTGTAATACTGCAGAAAGCCACTTAGTGGAGGATAGCATTGGAGTCAATCTTCACATGTTTTATATTTAGAATTATACATTGAAAGTGTGCACCTAACCCCACAACCAGTTTTAATCTGTCTGTGGGGTTACAGTAAGTCACTAGTTAATGTCTACTCATTGTATACAATTAAATCCAATGAATAAACAACTAGCACTTTGTTCTGCAAAGTACCTATTTATTTTCACAATGAGCAGCAAGCCAGATCTTAATATTTAAAGTTAAATGGAAGTTTTTCTCCCTACTCGTTTTCAAGATGCAAAAGTGGTGTGACACAAGATACACAATTAGCCCCTTTGGCTACCCTCGGTTTGATCAACCATTCAATAGTGTCATGGCTGATCTAATTGTGACCTGAATACCACTTTGCTGTCTGCATCCAATAACTCTTATCGACCAAATAGCTAGCTAATTGAGCCTTGAATATATTCAATGACCTGGACTCCAGCTGTCTCAAGGGCAGTGAGTGTTCCAGGACATGATGACCCATTGTTCTATTTATTGGCTTAGATAATTTGACTAATACATGCAGATGAAAAAGTCATCACATGCTGTTGGGTAATGACAGCACTACTTAGTCCTTTGGTATACAGTTGAATTCTACTTGTTTGCCTATTTCCATGAAAGAGCATTAAGACTAGTGAGAATCTTTTATGTATATTGTAAGAATAATCAGAACTTGCAGAGGAGCTGTTAGAAAAAAAAAAATTTGCATTTTTGTTTCAAAATCTGCACCTTACATTTGGCTACTCCGGCTTGAGTGATTTTAGTTTAGCAATGTATAAAACAAAAAGCTGGTGGATAATGCTCCCAGTGTGCCAATGAAGTGAACAGAATATTCAGCAAATAATCAACTTTAAAAATAGGGATCTGTGTGCTCTTTTCCTCTAATTATGGGTCCTTTTCTCTTGCAGAGGAGAGGAATGGGAAAAAGAAGAAAAAAAAGCAGATGTTGCTCTTCAGTACTTCAGTAGTTCACACAAAGTAATTTAGGCACTCACTGCCCATCTTACCCATTTCAGTACCACAGGCAGCCACTGCCTGTATTTGCATTCATTGCTGTCTGTGCAAAAATGATTTTGTTTATTTGCTGCTATAGTTTAAAAATTTTTGGTTGTATTTCAAACCCGGAAGATTACAGCAAAGGCATTTGTTTGAGTGGTTTGCCATTGAAAGTTTGCCTCCTGTTTGAATGCAGGTTTCACAGCTTTGAGGTTGAACACCATAACCAATTCATATAGCTTGTGACATGGAATTTTTTTAAACAAGGGAAATTCCAAACAAATCCACAGCTTAACTACTTCTGTGTAGACATTCACTGGGGATGAATTTTTTTTTTTGCTGTTATTACCCTGTACCTGAGAAGCAGTTATTTTGTAAATAATTAGCACTTGATTTTCTTTCATCTAATGTTATTGTGCTAGTAAGTGGTGTTTTGGCTCCTCTCACCCCTTCAACCAACATCACTGAAGATTTGCAAAATATTCTCCACCTCAGAAAATCACACTAATCCATTAATGATAAACACATTGGATGGGCCTGTAATTATCACTCCCAACCAGGTTATGTCGAGTGTTATGCTGTTGGTGGCAAAATATAAATTAACAATAGCTGGAGTTTCCCTTTTTTGAAAATTTTAATTTGAAAAGTATCTTTTTAAAAAAGTGACTGTCAAGCATCTAATGAAGTGTTGAGTTCAGCTTTGTTACTTCTACCCTTCACTTTTCTTTCATGCAACAGCAAAGTAATAGATGCAATAAAAGAATCTTGTGCAGCGTGTTGTTCATTTTTCTGCCTTGCGCATGAAGAGAAGATATGGGTCAATACCTACTGTATGTTCTGGAAAATCAAAGCTAATGAAGAAACCACTTAGAATAACCAGATTTCTCTCCAATGTAATTGGGTATTTTAGATCTCATTTAGTTTGAGGGAATATGTAACTTTTAAGTCAAATCTGGCATATCGGCCCTAGAAAATTAATTTACACAAGGCAACGTTCCTGTCTTTTCTCTTCTCTTGGACTTAAGACATTTCTTTTAAAAATCAACCTGCTCAGCTGTTATTACCCACCTTGGGAGCAGGTGGGACTTGAACTTAGGCCTTCTGGCTCAGAGGCAGAAACACTACCATTGCACCACCAACCTAATTGCCATAAACTGATGAAATAAAATCCTTTGCAAAATACACCTACCTTCTGGCCCAGAGAATCAGTTTGTTTCTAAGTACATTGCAACAATGACCACTTAGTATTGAAAGATGTTTCCCTTTTAAGCACCAGTATTTCTTGAACTCTGTCCCTGTCCATGACCATCAACATTTTAATATTTTTAATGCTGTGTTGCAATTGAAATTGTGGTACAAGCACAGGTTTTAAATAACGTCTCACGTTCTCAAATTCAAGTTCTTAGGACAAGGAGATGAGTACACCCAGCTCTAACTATAAAAATTGTTACTTGTATATTATATTTCCAAGTTTGTGTCCTCCAGCAGCATGTAGGTTTGTTATTTAAGAGCTACACAGTAAGCTTATAAAATGCACATTTGAGCAATTGCATTGAAAAATGCTTTTTTTTTAACTTTGTGGTTTCATGGGCAGTATTGGAGAAATGGCACACTAGTTTCTTCCTATTTTTTAAGGTAGTATTCTATATTTGATTTTGTACACTTGGTCTGAAATACTCAAGTAATGTACAGATTGTTAACCTAAGTGCTGTTGAGGTTGTGGAGGCAGTTTGATACATCAGGTACCTGACAGAGGAGTTTTACTAGCTGAGCCAGTTTTACAGCCTGGATTATCACCAACTACAACCAGCAATAACATGTAAAATCCATTAATGCATCATAAAAGTATCACAGGCAACATCAGCTGTAGTCACCCATCTCTAATTGGTCTAACAATCAATCAATGGCTTATTAGGCTGTTTCAAAGAGCCAGTTTTAAAAATCAAGCACTTTGGCCAGTAAGGATAAGTGTGACTGATTTCCTTTTCCTGATGGACATAGTGAACCAGGTGGGTTTTTAATAATCCCTTGGTTTCATGATCATTATTACTGATGGTAAGTGTAGTTCAGTTTTATTTAATTGAATTGGAGTTTGCTAACTGCTGTGGTTTAGACCCACCGTAATGTGATTTATTTAACAGCCCCGGAGATGGCCCAGTAAGGTTACTCAGTTGCTGTGGAATGGTTGGCAGTAGTTTAAAGTGCCAGCGTTTTACATTTCTAAGATTATGCCCACAAGGATCAGCATCCAGTAGCAAGTACCATTCTGGATTAACTTCAAACACATGCCAATAAATTCTTTTCCGCTACAAGGCTGTCCTAATGAAAATAATTCAGGAGTTTAACAGCAGAGAATGGTTTGGGGTGTTATATCTGCATCTGGTGTGTGTGAGCCCTAAATCTGAACTGAAGATTACACAATCTTAAACTCTGTCACAGCAAAACACCTTGATTGTACAGGTGGGACAGTTACCACAGTGCAGTTCTTGCTGTTTTGCAGTTTATTTTCATAAAACTTGATTTGCATCTGCTTCTGTCTCCTCTTGGTACTTCAAGTGATCTTGCTCCAATTCTTTCAGTGAACAACTCAAGATAGACCTTTGAACAGATTCCCTCTCCCCTGAAAACAGAACAAAAAGGTGAAAAGACACAAAGCACCTGTTTGGATGGGTCAAGAATTGAGGTTTTGTATACCTTAAGGTTGCAATGAAGTCTGCTGAAATCACCTCATGAAGTATTTTTCTTTCTTCATTCACGGGATGAGGGCGTTGCTGGCTAGGCCAACATTTATTGTCTACCCCTAATTGCCCAGAGGGCAGTTGAGTCAACCACACTGCTGTGGGTCTGGAGTCACATGTAGGCCAGACCAGCTAAGGATGGTAGTTTCCTTCCCTAAAAGGAGATTAGTGAACCAGGTGGGTTTTTCTGACAATTGATTCATGATCATCATTAGACTCTTAATTCCAGATAGTTTGAATTCAAATTCCACCTACTGTGGTGGGATTCGAACCCATGTCCCCAGAATGTTATCTGGGTCTCTGGATTAACAGTCCAGCGATAATATCACTAGGCCATTGCCTTCCCTTATGTAACAACTGTGCCACTGTTGTTCTTTAGCAAAGAAAACAGTCATTGCACCTAAGTGACAATGTCATAGGTAGAGTTAGTCAACATTTTAGTAGATTTAACCAAGTGGTTTTAGTCCGGTTTGATCAATGTCTCACCCCTGATTCTTACATCACTACTTCCAATAATTTGGCTGAGGTCAGAGGTCATTTATCTTTCTTTGCCTATTGGAGGGATATCTAAAGGTGATCCTTTAAACACAGCATTTAATAGGAAGCTAAATTGTTTTGAAAGTGGATGGTGGAAATGGGAATCCACAAAATTCCAATCCAAAGTAAAAATTTCTCACCTTTGGTTTTACACTCTTTCAGGAGCAGCAGCAATTGCTTGCGGTTATACTGGATGAGGAACTTCTGGCAGGTTCGGATAGTACCTCAAAAACAAAAACAAGAAAAAAACCAGAATTCATTAATGCATTTTTAAGTCTTAAGGACTCATTTTGAAACTGATATCTGCACCTATGTTGTTAATGTGATTTAAAGGCAAAAGCTTAAAGCAAGGGCCAGGAGATTAGACTCAAACCCAGCAACTTGGACAGGTGTAACAAGTCAATAGCTAATTCTGCATCAAAAGTTCTAGTATTTTTACCTCCCACATGCAATGTGTTGAAGAAACAAGGGTACTTCTGGTTCTTGCTCTCCAGGAAGGTGATTAACTGCATGGCAGACCATAACAGTCGGTAGAAATCTTTCCGACATCTTATTAAGACTATCCCTGTGTAGGCATTCAGGTACTTGACTGGGAGAAAAGAAAAAAAAGTCAGTAATACTTTTCATTTTTTTTGGCCATGGCTTGCTACGGTCCAAAGTAAAATCTGCACTTTTAATTATTCAACCCTAGAAATAAAAAACAGGGCTGGGACAAGTCTAATTGGCTTCCATTTTAAATAAAGGCCACTTATCTCCATTAAGTTGCACAACTTTGCTCACAATGATGTGGGGGGAAGCCTATTGGTCCTGTCAACTCAATGTTCCACAGCAGTACTGTAGCCCTGCATGTGTATTTTCAATTCTCTTTTTGAAGTTAGTCTTCAATCTGCTTTATCACCTTTACAACTTGATCTATTGAAAGTACAATCACTCCTCTTTCCTGGTAATGTCTTAATCTAAATCTTGAATGACTAAAGTAGTCAACATTTCTGGGGTAAAAATCATATCTCTATTTACTCTTTTTAAAAAAAAAAACCATCTAGTTCTTTAGCTTCTTTGAGAAGGACAATGTAAGTTGCATGACAAGGTAACCACTGAAAAATGTTAGTTGAGTTATGTTCTATGCTCTTCTACGCTGAAGTGGGTAAGTCAATTATTCCAAAGTTCACTTAATTGCAAAGAAATTAGTGATTAATTTTGTGTTCTCAGTTGTTTGTTACAGCAATGTTCAGTGCATTCATTTATATTGTAGATCACTGCTTCCCAAAAATTCAGGGTTAAGCATCCAAAGGAATAGGAGAAGAAACCTTTACTGAACTCATACATTTACTACAGATACTGGATGCATAGGGTTATTTTATAGGAATGCCCTTCGACTGCATAGTTTGAGTATAACAGGCAACACTAATGTTTAAGCATAATGTAGGACAGGACAGACGTTATCAGTAAGCAGAGAACAAGTGTGTAAAATCTTATTAGCAATTATATACAATCACTGGCTGCTAATCAACTATTTAAACATCAAGGAGTGCTCATTGCCGAGTGAGAAGAAGAATTAGGGCACAATACACCTAAACAGTCAAAAGACTGAACTCAACTTTCGAGCCCAACTCTGGTTGGACATATTCCTAGAGACTTCACATGCCTTTAAGACCAGCCAAACAGCAGCTTCATTTCTAATCTTTCTATAGCTAATGAATGGAAGTGGCTAAAGGAAGTGGAAAAATGCACAGAAAAGTCAAAATGGTCTATGGCTGTTGCATCACCATTGATTCTTGAAACTGGATCTTCTAGCCCAGTGGTAGGCATGTTACCAATGTGTCAAGAGCTTCTCTAACATTTATCCTTAAATAAGGTGACCAGCACTGTACAGGGGAGTCTAGATATGAAAAGTACTCTTAAACAAGTTAAAAACTTCCCTACTTTTGTATTCTATTAGTTTTCTCAAATTAAATGCTGTATTAGTAGGTCACCCTTTTATGCACTATGAAACCCAGCTCCCTCTTCATCTCAGCTTCGCAAACTTTCACCAGTTACAAATGGGAAGTTGTGTCCTAATATACACCCCCGTTTGGCCCATGTCTGCCCATTCACTTTTTTTTTGTAGCTTCCTTTTGTCACCAAGTTTGACAGCTGTGCCTTTGAGAATTATACTAACAATTGAGAAGGGGGTGTGGGGCAATGGATGTGGTATACGTGTCCCTGCAGTAGGTTGGTTAGCAAAATCATAGCACGAGATAGATGGTAATGTACTCATGAATTTTTTTCTCATCCAGTGTAGCAATAAACAGATCGTTCCCTCCTTGGAATACTACAGGGATTTGTACTGGGGGGCCCCAACTCTTCACACTATATAATCAGAATTTGGACTTGGTAACCAAATGTAATATTTCCAAATATGCAGCTGATAGACTTAAGTGGAGAATGTGTTTTGAGGAAGATTTGGACAGTTTAAGTGGGCAAAAACATCTGGATTATAAATGTAGAAAGATGAGGTTGTCCCCTGTTGTAGGGGAACAGTGTAGATTGTTTTTTTAAATTGAAGGGGGTGGGGTTGGAGTTGGAAAGTTAAGTTGTTGTGCAAAGGGACCTGGCTTCCTTGTTAACAAGTCAACAGGCAGGTACAGCATGCTATTAGGAAGGCTAGTGTAATGTTAGCCTTTATTGCAAGAGGGTTTGAGTTAAGGGATAGTGACATGTTGCTTCGATCATACAGAAGTTTCACCCAGAGTACTATGCAGATTTGATCTCTATCACAAAAGATGTTGTTGCCCTCGACTATGTCAATAAAGGTTCACTAGACTTGTTCCTGGATAGCAGGACTTTGAAAAGGGGAGATTGGCCGACTGGCCGACTGGGCACTTATTCTCCAGTGTTTTGGGAAATGAGGCAACTTCACTGGAACCTACATAAGTCTTAAAAGGAATGGATACAGCAGAGGTTGCCACTGGTTGTGAAGTCTCAAACTAGGGGGACAGCTTAAAAATAAGGGAAATACCCTGTAGGACAGAGGAGGACAAAATTCTTGTACTGGGGGCTTTAGCATTTTGTACTTGAGAGAGACATGGAAGCTCAGTATTTGAGGCTGGTAGATTTGATCAGTTATGTGAAAGGGTTACAGGGATAGTGTGTGTGTAAAAGGTGCTTCAGTGTTTATCGGCTATGCTCATTCAGTGGCTGAGCAGGCTTAATGTGCTAAATAGCCTATTCCTTTTTTTAGGTTTCTAATACCAAATCTAGTATTGTCTTTTTCTGATCAGCTCCTGTACACATGTTGATGAAAACGTTCTAAGAAGCTATCCCAAAAGTTTGTTTGAACTCATCTAGGTGACTTTTGCCCACGAGACTTTTCCAGTCAGTATATGGATCAAGATCCCCTTTAATCGTCAAACCTTCCTAAACACTTCGATCCACCCTGCTGTGTATTTACTGTTAAGGGGCCTGTACTCAACTCCAAGTAACTTTGTTATTTCTGATCTCTACCAAACGTTTCCACATCCTGACTTCAGGATATCCCCCTCAGGCTAATATCACTAAAACAGCCAATCCTTTTCCCTTGTCTCCTGTACTATCCAAATGCCTTGTAGTCAAGATTCAGGTTTCTTGTCATCCTGCAGCTATGTGTATAATGGCTACCAGTTTGGAATGTGTAAATGGAAATAAGTACATTCATCTGTTTTTCCCCTAAATACATTTATTCAGTTACACAGCCTTAATTTTTAAATTCTAGTCTGTTTTGATTTTGTTTATCCTTTCCCTCAGTCTATCATTTTCTGCATTAATACCTTCTTTTGCCTTAAGATATTGTAAACAAAAAAGATTTGATCTCTTTTCCCCACTAGTTTGCTTGAAATTCTCCTCCTCTTCCCTCATTAAACACAGCTGGCAAGAATACCAGTCTAGCACAGTTCAAATTTATTCATTCATGGGATGTGGGCATCTTCAGTAGAAGAAACCAGAGTGAGTTAGAAGTTGCACAATTTGTAACTCACTTGTTTCTTTCATTGAAGATTCCCACAAAGAGTGAGTTACAAATTGTGCAATTTATCATTTCCACAAGTGGATGCTGGTTGTCCACTTGCAGATGTGCAAATAACTGAATATTTTTGTCTTGCACTTTTTCAAACAAACTTATACTTTTTTTTAAAAACTAAAATCTTGTATTTAAATCCCTTCAATTTTGTTTTTTTATTGTGGACCTTCCATTACAAACCTGCCAGGGATAATGAGCAACAGCCAAGTCCAAAGTCACCATGTGCTCGAATGATTGCATCTTTAACTGTTTTATAGACGTTTTTCTCCTCGATACAATGCCGAAACTGTGGATTCTCGAACACTATCTCGCATAGCAGGTACCTGTAAATAGAGCGATCACATTTACTTGGATATTTGGTAGTGTCTTATTTCACCTAACTTTACATCATATTGGCTGACAACTAATGACTACTGTCAACCCCAGTGCCCTTCCTTGACCATGAAGGTTAACCAGACATTTACATTGTTGGAGGGACACTGCTGACACAAAGCTGAGTTCATCCAACAGTTGCTTTTTCAGAATAATCAGCTGTACAAGCACAGACATTAACAATGCCTGCCAGATGGTTGCTTCAAAAGAATTGGACAATATCATTTACTGATTAAATCAATTTGTGGTGCAGTCTAAGTGATCCATTGACTAATTTTGAAAGTGGATGTTTAAAGAACTCTATCTAGGTCATTAGATCTAGGCTATTTTGAGCTCTGATCATGCCCCATACTGAATGATCAGTTACTTTTTTAAAAAAAAAGTAACATTCTCTAAGTCAGGTTTTGTGTGTGTAGAGCCTCCTGCCTAGCAAGTCAATGTGAACCAGGCTCTCTCCTTACCAAATGATTAAACTAGGGCTGCAAACACTACATAGCATGACATTCACTTCATCTCTAAAGCCCACATTGTGGCAAAGAAAAAATGTTTATCAGAAGGCAACAAAGTCACCTCAGCTTTAGCCTAGACCTTGTGATGTGTGTTGGAAGCAATCCTTTCATTGCTTGAGAGGTTTAAATCAAAAGTAGAAATATCCAGACATACACACACCCCTCACTTGCAGAAGTGACCTTTCACAACATTATCTTCTCTAGACTGAAGGAGGTGCTTGAGGAAATCCTGGCAGTTACTTTTAAGCAGAACAGATTATGGGGTGAATAGCCTGCTCCCACATCTTATGGTCTTGTGTAATTGTTCCTCATAATTTAACCTTTAGAGGCTACCTGTCATTCTCACATCTGTGTCACAAATCTAGCTCTCCTAAATGGATTTTAGATTTTAAGAGGTGGTGCCTAGAACTGTTCATACAGAGCACGGAAACAGGCCCTTCAATCCAACTAGTCCATACCAAACCACAATCCCAAACAAATGCCTGTGTTTGGCCCATATCCCTCCAAACATTTCTTATTCATGTACTTATCTAAAATCTCAAACATCGTAACTGTACCCACATCCACCACTTCTGGAAGTTCACCCACACATTAACTGTTGTAAAAAAAAAAGTTGCTCCCATTTCTTTTCCCTCACCTTAAAAATATACCACCACCCTAACAAAAAGACACTCACCTTATCTATGCCCCTCATCATTTTAAAAGGCTGTAGGAAGTCACCCCTAAACATCCTACACTGCAGTGAAAAGAGTTCCAGCCTATCAAAAGTCTCCCTACAACTCAAACCTTCCTTTCCCGGCAACATCCTGGTAATGTTTTTTTCTTGAACCCTCTCCAGCTTGATAACATATTTCCTATAACAGAGCGACCAGATTTGGACATAGTACACAGAAAAGGCAAGGGTTTTCTGATAAACTCTTGGATCTGGATACGTTCAGCAAGCTCTTGGATACGTAAAAGCATTCGCCGATTCACAGGAGCATCTGTAGTGTTTAAAGAAAGTCTGTGGAAACACTATTTTAAGTTTTCAGAAATAATAATTAATGCAAAGCACATCAACGTAAATTAAGAAAACAAAATGTTAATCAGACATTCATGGGGCTTCAACTAATGCATTATAAAAGTGTCCTTGAGATCTAACGTTGTTGTGCTCAAACTTTTGAGATAAGGGATCAGAGAATAGATAATATAAAGCCTGGCAGGCTGGCTCTGATGAGGGGCCATGGACCCGAAATAGCAACCTGCTACTTGAGCCATTGACGTTTTCTGTTCTTCCCCTCTCCCCATAGACTTTGACTCATCAAAGGAGTTCAATATGTCCATGCATTTTGCCAGTTTGTGGTGTCAGACACAAAACTCAACCCTCACCCGTGGGGCTCTTATCTGACGCGCCAGAAACTTAGGTTCCTGAAAACAATCACCGCCGGTAGGGATAACAAAGTGTGGAGCTGGATGAACACAGCAGGCCGAGCAGGAAGGGTGACGTTTCGGTCTCGGATTCTCCAGCATCTGTAGTACTTATTATCTCTGATACAATTTTAACCACCGGTAGGGAGTTGGGGAAGGGGCGGAGAGAAACTGCTGCGAACAAAACGAACTGTCTTACTTAGCAGCGAAAAAAGACATACACTTGTTGTCTATTCTATCTATTGCAGGGCCGTTACACCTCTAGTAACGAAAAAGTAGGTGAATAGCTAGTCACAGTTGAACTATGTTTCCCGCAGGAGCACTCCCTCCAAGTTTAAAAGTGGAACGGATCCAAATTACCTGGATTTGAAACGAACCATTCCCACCACTTCCTCCCCAGCCACAGCAGTGCGGCCCTACTCGCTACAACGGAAATGTAACATCTCACTGATTGACAGCACAATCAGCCAATCATCACTGAAAAATGGTCGCCGCTGGCATGGTTTCACCAATAGACGCAAAATAGAGGCGGGTCTCCCGCTGAACTTCCGGGTGTGGGTGGGGTCAGTGCCTGCTGATCCAATATTAAGCAGCATTGAGTGTAACTGGTATTGAGGCACGTGTTTTTTTGGGAGTAGTTGGGATATGAACTGCTTGGCCTAGAGATAGGAAGGTGAATACTGTCTCACAAGAGATCTTCTATTAGGATCTTAGAATAGATTTTTTTCTTTAATCAACCTGTCCAAACAATGGCATTCAATGTGGAGGATGGGATCTGCAACATTTTTCATGTGTACAATTGCTGAGCAGTGACTTCTGTTCCACACTTAACAGTGAACAGCTTTGCTGAGGTGTTTGTATTACGCCACCGCTTGTCTGGTGCATTGGTTGCTGCCTTTTTTCTGACAAAGCAGAGCGGGTAAACAATCTGGTATTAGACCTATGAAGTGGTTGAACACCACGAGGTCAAGGTATCTGTAAATGTAGGTATTTATTTGCTTCAGAGATAGTCGGAACTGCAGATGCTGGAGAATCTGAGATAACAAGGTGTGGTGCTGGATGAAAACAGCAGGCCAAGCAGCATCAGAGGAGCAGGAAGGCTGATGTTTTGGGCTTAGACCCATCTTCAGAAATGGAGGAGGGGGAAGGGAGATTTTGAAGCTTGTGAAGTCCACATTGATACCATTAGGCTGCAGGGTTCCCAAGTAAAATATGAGGTGCTGTTCCTGCAAGAACACCCACGCTTGGTTTGCACTAAACAACTGCACCTCCCAGTTGTGAACCATTTCAACTCCCCCTCCCATTCCTCAGATGACATGTCCATCCTGGGCCTCCTGCAGTGCCACAATGATGCCACCTGAAGGTTGCAGGAACAGCACCTCATATTCCGCTTGGAAACCCTGCAGCCCAATGGTATCAATGTGGACTTCACAAGCTTCCAAATCTCCCCTCCCCCTACAGTGTCCCAAAACCAGCCCAGCTTGTCCCCGCCTCCCTAACCTGTCCTTCTTCCCACCTATCCCCTCCTCCCACCTCAAGCCCCACCCCAACCTCCTACCTACTAACCTAATCCCACCCCCTTGACTTGTCTGTCCTCCCTGGACAGACCCATCTCCTCCCTAACTCCCCACCTACACTCACCTTTACTGGCTCCATCCCTGCCTCTTTGACCTGTCTGTCTCCTCTCCACCTATCTTCTCTTTTATCCATCTTCTATCCACCTCCCCTTTTTCTCTCTCTCTTTATTTCAGAATCCCCTTCCCCTCCCCCATTTCTGAAGAAGGGTCTAGGCCTAATACGTCAGCTTTCCTGCTCCTCTGATGCTGCTTGGCCTGCAGTGTTCATCCAGCTCTGCACCTTGTTATCTCTATGTATTTGCTTGATGTCTTATTTCTCCTACAGGATTGAAACTGACTACAATAAATTCAGTCTTCATCTCTGATAGAATACTGAACAGTTAAAACATAATTGTACCACAAGGTGTCATCAAAGCACAATTACATTTTTTAAAAAAAATGTGGGCTGAAAATTCTGGCAGGATCTTTTTGTGCTTGATAGATTATGATGAGGTACTGCTGAAATGGCATTGGCACAGATTGTATGTCAAGAAAGCAATTGTGTTACTTGCCCACCAATACAGTAAAAATGAGTCAAAGCTCTTCTGAGATAAAAGGTACTGCAGATGCTGGAGAATCCGAGATAACAAGCATGGGGCTGGATGAACACAGCAGGTCAAGCAGGTCAAGCAGCATCATAGGAGCAGGAAAGCTTGACGTTTCGGGCCTAGACCCTTCATCAGAAAGCTCTTCTGTCTGTTCCCAGTGATGGACCGTTTCTGTGGATGATCACTGGGAGCAAATACTAAAATATTTTGTGTATTAATAAATCTTTAAGGTAGCAAAGATGAAATCTTGAGCTGCGAACAGCAGTTTAATGTAAGATACGGTGTTGGTAAAGGAATTGGAAGTGTGTGTGTGTATGTGTGATGATTGGATGCCCAGATGATTAATAATTGGCTCTAAAACTGCCACTTATGTTTGTTAGTGAGGCTGCATGACATTTTAACAGTAAGAATATAAAATAAAGGAGTAAGAGTCAATCAGGCAGCAAAGTGACCCCTCAGTCAATGTGAATGTGGCTAATCTTAGGTTTCAACTCCACTTGTGTCCACTCCCCGTTTCCCACAATTCACTGAAGCACCAATATATTTCTCTACCTCAACCTTAAATATAGAAATGATGATGTACCACATTTCTCTGAAGTAGAGAATCCCAAAGGTTCACCCTTTGAGTGAAGAATTGTTTCCTTATTTCAGTCCTAATATTAGCCCCTTATCCTGAAACTGTGCCCTCTTGTTCTAGATTTCCCAGCTAGGAGAAACAATGTTTCAGTGGGGCCCTCTTGTGGCAAAGTCCTTACCAAGAGACCCAAATTCCAGTCCTACCCGCTCCAGAAGTGTACAATAACATGTCCAAAAAATAGGTTAAACAAATTTGTTAAAAAAATTAACATCTCAGTATATATCCTGTGAGACCCCTTCATCATCCTGAATATTTCAATGAGATCATTCTTTTAAATCCCAGGAATTATAAGCACTATTTACACAGCTTCATCCCACGGATCGATATAGTAAACCTTTGCAGCATTGCCTCTAATCAAGTGTATCCTTCCTTTGGAGGCTAAAATAGTACATTGTATTCCAAATATGGTCTTACCGAAGCTCTGTACAACTGTAGGAAGACATCTTTACTCTTAAACTTCAAACACTTTACGATCATTATAAAGGTCAACACACTATTTCCTTTCCTAATTGATGGCTGTACCAGAATTCTAACTGCATGTTCCTTGAATGAGTACACCCAAGTTTCTCTGAACATCAACATATACAAGTTTCACCCCATTTCATGGCCTACTTATGGCTTGCATTCCCAGTTAGCTTTATATCATCAGCAAGAACAAGAGAGTAGTGTATCTAAGTTATTAATAGCAAGTGAACTAACTCCCTTTCTTAATAGCAACCCACTGAGTAGGAGTAAACTAGTTGCAGAGAATTTCAAATGCTATTTAGAGCCACTTATGTTCACTTACTATTGAGCGTTTAAAGAGGTCTCTTGAAGCATGTCAAGAGAGTTCCAGGAGGGTCCAGTCTGGGGAAGGGTTCAGACCCGACACATCAGCATTCCTGCTCCTCTGATGCTGCCTGGCTTGCTGTGTTCATCCAGCTCTACACATTGTTATCTAAGAGAGTTTCCAGGGCGCTTTTATCAAATCTTCAAAATGCTGTTAACATTTGGAAATTCTTTGAAGAATTCACCGAAAGCAGGGGAATGTCTGGGCAATAGTGACCTTAATGTAATGATTGAAGAAGAGATAGGTACAATGAAAGCCAGGTTAATAGATGAGAGAAAAGCTGATTTTGAGGGGCCTTGGGTAGAACTTGGTAAAATAAAAAGGACAATTATTTTGGCAAATGATTCAGAACAACACTAGGAAACATTAACAAAGGTGTTCAACAGAGGTGAACTGAGAAAATATACTTTACTGAAACAAAGGACAAACTAAACATGACTGTGACCCTGGATGAATGACAACATAAGAGAACAGATGAAAATCATGAGAAAGGCATCCATTAATGATGGAGATGGGCCCTCTTGTGGCGTAGAGATAGTGTCCTGACTCCTGAACCAAGAGACCTGGGTTCAAGTCCCACCTGCTCCAGAGATGTATATAAACATCTCTGAACAGGTTGATTAGGGAAAATGGGTTAACCATATAGACAGCAGAGAGGTGCATGATAAATCAGAAATGGGTTGTGGTAGGAAATTCAGAAGGCAGATACGAACTATTAAATTATCAAAGAACATGAAATAAAACAGTTAAAAGACATTTACAAATTATTTAGATAACAAGGTGTGGAGCTGGATGAACACTGCAGGCCAAGCAGCATCAGAGGATCAGGAAGACTGATGTTTCGGGCCCAGACCCTTCTTCAGAAATGGGGGAGGGGAAGAGGGTTCTGAAATAAATAGGGAGAGAGGGGGAGGCGGATAGAAGATGGATAAAAGAGAAGATAGGTGGAGAGGAGACAGACAGGTCAAAGAGGCAGGGATGGAGCCAGTAAAGGTGAGTGTAGGTGGGGAGTTAGGGAGGAGGTAGGTCAGTCCAGGGAGGACGGACAGCTCAAGGGGGCGGGATTAGGTTAGTAGGTAGGAGATGGGGGTGGGGCTTGAGGTGGGAGGAAGGGATAGGTGGGAGGAAGAACAGGATAGGGAGGCGGGGACACGCTGGGCTGGTTTTGGGATGCGGTTGGGGGAGGGGAGATTTTGAAGCTTGTGAAGTCCACATTGACACCATTGGGTTGCAGGATTCCCAAGCGGAATATGAGGTGCTGTTCCTGCAACCTTTGGGTGGCATCGTTGTGGCACTGCAGGAGGCCCAGGATGGACATGTCGCCTGCGGAATGGGAGGGGGAGTTGAAATGGTTTGCAACTGGGAGGTGCAGTTGTTTAATGCGAACCGAGCATAGGTGTTCTGCAAAGTGGTCCCCGAGTCTCTGCTTGGTTTATCCGATGTAGAGGAGGCCACAACGGGAACAGTGGATACAGTATGCCACATTGGCAGATGTGCAGGTGAACATCTGCTTGATGTGGAAAGTCTTCTTGGGCCTGGGGTGAGGGGGGAGGTGTGGGGGCAGGTGTAGCACTTCCTGCGGTTGCAGGGAAAAGTGCCGGGTGTGGTGGGGCTGGAGGGGAGTGTGGAGTGGACAAGGGAGTCACGGAGAGAGTAGTCCCTCCGGAAAGCAGATAAGGGTGGGGAGGGAAAAATGTCTTTGGTGGTGGGCTCAGATTGCAGATGGCGGAAGTGTCAGAGGATGATGCATTGGATCCGGAGGTTGGTGGTGTGGTACGTGAGGACAAGGGGGATTCTGTTTTGGTTGTTATTGCGGGGACGGAATGTGAGGGATGAGTTGTGGGAAATGCGGGAGACACGGTCGAGGGCGTTCTTGACCACTGGTGGGGGGAGGTTGCAGTCCTTGAAAAACGAGGATATCTGAGATGTATGGGATGGAATGCCTCATCCTGGGAGCAGATGCGGCGGAGGCGAAGGAATTGGGAATGGGGGATGGCATTTTTGCAGGAAGGTGAGTGGGAGGAGGTGTATTCTAGGTAGCTGTGGGAGTCGGTGGGCTTGAAATTGATATCAGTTTCCTCATCCCGCCCCCTTTACCTGTCCGTCCTCCCTGGACTGACCTATCTCCTCCCTAACTCCCCACCATTTACTCACCTTTACTGGCTCCATCCCTGCCTGTTTGACCTGTCTGTCTCCTCTCCACATATCTTCTCCTTTATCCATCTTCTATCTGCTTCCCCGACTCCCCCTATTTATTTCAGAACCTTCTTCCCCTCCCCCATTTCTTAAGAAGAGTCTAGATCTGAAACGTCAAGCTTTTCTGCTCCTCTGATGCTGCTTGGCCTGCTGTGTTCATCCAGCTCCACACCTTGTTATCTCGGATTCTCCAGCATCTGCAGTTCCTACTATCTCTGATACAAATGATTTATTTTGGCTGTGATGGGAGTAGGACATTAGAAGATAGACAGAATAACACCACATTGAGAAATACCAGAAATGTACAATTATTTCGCCTTTACTGCAGAGTTGCAAAGCTAAAGTAAAATTCACTTTAAAATTATAGAATCGCTTCAGTGTAGATGGAGGCCATTCGGCCCATCAATTCTGCACAAATTCTGCCATCCAGAACCAATCTCCTTTCCCTTGGTATTTATCAGAAAAGTTGAATGATATTGAATGATAAAAAGCGTAATGAGGAAAGTGTCCCTTAAAACAGAGTGCATTGAATAGACTAAACAAACTCAGAGGATAAAGGGCTTTGGCCCAGATGGATTTGATCGACAGTTGTGAGCAGGCCTTGGGCAGGGCCCCTAGGTTAGTTTGGTACCAGATGGGAAACCCCAGAGTGTCATGCTCCTGGGTGAGGAGGGATCAACTCTTCTTTATTCACCTTCCATCTTCGGTTGGTCACAACACAGTTAATTTAAAGAAAGATCCCGTCCTTCAGGATACCATGTTCCCAGACCAAATAAACATGTTTTAAAATGAGCCAATTTAACTAGGCTTTCTTAAGTTAAGAAAGAAATGAGTTTATTCATTACAAAATGCAAGAAGAAATAATAATATAACGCATGTACTCACAAACCTGAATAAGAAGTGAGTCCAAAAAAAGATAAATGTTAAAAAAAAGGGTGAATCTCAGAGATGTTTGTGAAGAATAGACAGTCGCATGTTGCTGCTTTACAGTGGATATTACTGGTAGCATTGACATTGACAGTTGGACAGTCATTTTCAAGATTTTTAGCTTTGTAGGTTGATTTAAGTTCTTTTCTCCTGCTACCTTCGATAGAGGCTGGCTGGCAGCACTCAGACTGAGAGAGTGTCTTCTCCCTTTCTTTACTTGTTTTGCAAGGGTGTTTAATGGCTGTTCTCAAATCTGCGATCTTCACAGCACACTAGTCCACACAGTAAAACTTGAGGCCACTACCTCAAATTTAACTTAACATCTGAACAAACTGAATTGTGGGGAGGCGATAGCTGAGTGGTATTATCACTGGACTGTTAATCCAGCGACCCAGATAACAATCTGGGGTTCGAATCCTGCCATGGTAGATGGTGGAATTTGATTTCAATAAATACCTGTGATTAAGAATCTGATGATGACCGTGAATCCATTGTCGATTGTCAGGGGGGAAAAACCCATCTGGCTCACTGATGTCCTTTAGGGAAGGAAACTGCCATCCTTACCTAGCCTAGGCTACATGTGACTCCAGACCCACAGCAATGTGGTTGACTCTTAACTGCCCTCTGGGAATGGGAATAAATGCTGCCTAGCCAGCGACATCCTCAGCCTGTGAATGAATGGGGGAAAAAATTAACCCCATCCTTGTGTATTCTTGAGAGAGAAACAGCAAATGCATATCTTTGAGATAGTAGGAACTGCAGATGCTGGAGAATCTGAGATAACAAGGTGTGGAGCTGGATGAACACAGCAGGCCAAGCAGCACCATAGGAGCAGTAAAGCTGACGTTTCGGGCCTAGACTCTTCTTCAGAAATGGGGGAGGGGAAGGTGATTCTGAAATAAATAGGGAGAGAGGGGGAGGTGGATGGAAGATGGATAAAGGAGAAGATATGGGGAGAGGAGACAGACAGGTCAAAGGGGCTGGGATGGAGCCAGTAAAGGTGAGTGTAGGTGGGGATTTAGGGAGGAGATAGGTCAAGGGGGCGGGATGAGGCTAGTTGGTAGGAGATGGGGGGGTGCTTGAGGTGGGAGGAGGGGATAGGTGGGAGGAAGGACAGGTTAGGGAGGTGGGGACAAGCTGGGCTGGTTTTGGGATGCGGTAGGGGGTGGGGAGATTTTGAAGCTTGTGAAGTTCTCATTGACACCATTGGGCTGCAGGGTTCCCAAACGGAATATGAGGTGCTGTTCCTGCAACCTTCGGGTAGCACCGTTGTGGCACTGTAGGAGGCCCCGGATGGACATGTCATCTGAGGAATGGGAGGGGGAATTGAAATGGTTCGCGACTGGGAGGTGCAGTTGTTTAGTGCGAACCGAGCGTAGGTGTTCCACAAAGCTGTCCCCAAGCCTCCGCTTGGTTTCCCCGATGTAGAGGAGGCCACAACGGGAACAGCGGATACAGTATACCACATTAGCAGATGTGCAGGCAAACATCTGCTTGATGTGGAAAGTCTTCTTGGGGCCTGATGGGGGTGAGGGGGGACGTCTCCCTGACTACTGTCTTCTTTATGTCATCAGATTCACAAGCTCAGATACTTACAAGGCATTCCAGTTCAGTTTGTAATGTATTTCTCCCTTTTAAGTCCATCCGTTTAATCCTTCCTTGACACTTCATTAGGCGTGATGTTACAGGATCTCTCTGTCTCTTTCTGTCTCTCACTCTATTCAAACAGTCACTGAATTTATATTGGCTATAATCTTGGCTGTATCTGTCCTGTTTTAAACATAAATGTTGGACTTGAAGTTCGATATGTCCATAGTTGGTCCAGGGTTAAGATCTATTTAATTTAAGAGAATCTGGGGAGGAAAATTCTGATATTTAAAGGAGATAGAATGTGTTTAGGGAATTACAAACCAGTCAGCTAAATATCAGCGTTAGAAAAAGATTGAATCATTACTAAAAGGGAGAGTGGAAGAACATCTAGAAGTTAGAAATGTAATAGTTAATAGTCAGTATGGATTTCAAAAGAGAATATCTTGAGACGTGTCATTGTCCATTAGGCAGCTCACTTCAGTAAAGGTAGATGAATGGAGTCCACATAGAAATGAAAATTGCTTCTATTATGAGTGCTAAACCTCCAGAAGCAACAAGTAGGCATAAAATTGCTTTAATATCAGACTATCAGACAGGTGTATCTCATTATTAAAGCTCTTATTTAATATCTAGTTTGCCTTTACAGGCTTGCGTACAAGTTACTCAATTAGGCTCTGTGGCATAATGGTAGTGCCACTGCCTCTGAGCCAGGAGGCTTAGGTTCAAGTCCCATCTAGTCTTGAGGTGTGTAATAACAAAACAAATTGATAAGAAAATACATTTAAGGCTGTCTGACCCTGTCAGCAACATAGACACTTATTTTCAACCAAATTATAAATAATTTTAACTCTCAGATAGATGCCCATGTCCCATGGACAAATATAAGAAAACAGTCTTGATCTTTCTATCCCTTTCATATCTTTTGAACCCATTCATCCTTTCAAAGTCACTTGCGTTTCTCCATGCCCTTTGACCTTCCTCAGCAATGTCTCAGCTTCATTCCTTATATCTCCATCTTAATGACATTGGAGTTTGGCATCATACTGAGTTCTTTTTTTCTTTACATTGATGCTCATCTCATTGGACAACACACCTTACTTCGATAAACCCAGAGTTTGACTCAGGTCCCCTCCCTCATCACATTTCTCAGAACATTGATGTTGATTACACTGGTCCCAATTCCTGCTCTTTCCCAAATTGGAAAATTTCGCCAATCTTGTTTCACATTTTGTCACATTTTTAATATCCATGTCTATGTCTTTCAGTAGTGTTCAGTTGGTTTGTGTTGGTCTGTTCTTTGATCCAGGTAACTGTACATCATTGCTTAAGCTTGTTGGAGGACTTTGAGAGCTAATGAAACAGAGAAACTTTGAGAGAAGACCTAGGATCTGGCTGAGACCATGAATGTGTTGAATTTCAGTAAGTTCTGAGATATTTTAAAGTGCTTTAATACCACACTCATCTCTGTGTTGCCCTGATTGAGTATGGAGATGGAATGAGTATGACCTGTTAAAAAAGACAGAGCACTTTCATTTCTTCCCTAACTCCATGAATGAGGGTAGGTTATTCACAGCAATGGCTGTTTTGAACATTAATGAATTCAAAGTTGTCAGATTTGATGATTTCTTTAGAGGCTAGGAATACTGCAGCAAAACTCACTCCTGACTTCCCATAGCCTGTCTACCATCTACAAGGCACAAGTCAGGAAGGTGATGCAATTCTCCTGGATAAGTGCAGCTCCAGCAACACTCAGGAAGCTTGACACCATCCATAACAAAGCTACCTGTTTGATTGGCACCACATTCACAAGCATCCACTCCCTCCACTACCGATACTCAGTAGCAGCAGGGTGTACTATCTACAAGATGCACTGCAGAAATTCACCAAAGATCCTTAGACAGCCCCTTCCAAACCCATGACCACTTCCATCCAGAAGGACAAGGGCAGCAGATACATGGGAACACCACCATATGCAAATTCCCCTCCAAGCCACTCACCATCCTGATTTCAAAGTATGTCACCATTCCTTCAGTGTCACTGGGTCAAAATCCTGGAATTCCCTCCCTTACGGCACTGTGGGTCAGCCTAATTATAATGGCCTGATTTCGCAGTGTTTCCGGTGAATATTCCTCTTGCACAATTAGACTTTGCATCCTACTCACTTTCTGTTCCTTGATACATAAACATGCTGTTGGCATCACTCTGCATTGCAAACCAGCTGTCGAACCAACTGAGCAATTTGGCAGGTTCAGCACATTATATCCTTCACGCCACCCCCACTCCCATCCCCATACAATGAGCCCGACAACTTCTTGAGAGCTCAGATTTACTGTTGATCAGAGGGTTCTTGAGTTTTTTATTTTGGAAACAGGATACTTTTGAATTTTTTTTAACAGATCATACCCATTCCATCTCCATACTCAATCACCCAATGTACATTATTAACAGAACCACTGAGCTATAGGATAACAATAGCAGGCCTTAAACTTGTCAGCAAAAATCACCCATTCAGTGAACAAAAGAAAAAGAACTGCAGATGCTGGAAATCAGAAACTAAAACAGAAATTGCTGGAAAAAAGACTCCAGGTCTGGCAGCATCTGTGGAGAGAGAGCAGAATTAACATTTCGGGTCCAGTGACCCTCCTTCAGGACTGAAATTGTGAAGTTCTGAAGAAGGCTCTCTGGATCTTGGAGCTCAACCAAGCATTCATGACGAGACCATATGTCTGGCCATGTATTTCTGCTGGTACAGTTGCCAGATAATTTAATACAACTGGGTCAAAATCCGAGAGGACTGAAATAGGGCCACTATCCAGCCTGACTCAATACTCGTCCATTTCTGAGATGTTTACAGGGTCATTTTAATTCTTCCCCAACCTCTTTGAAGCAAAAGCAGTGCAGGAGGAGGTTGTTATATGGAGATAGGTCTGCCAAATTTCCTGTCATGGATTTCCTCTCTCAATAGCAAAAACCCAGCTCTGATTATCTGGAGCTAAGATACTGACAACTTACTGTGTCAAAAAAAAACTGTTGTGTTGCAGTGCCCTTTCCTCACTGATGGTTGTTAAAGGTCAGAGTGGAAATAATATTCTCCCGATTTAAATTGTTCTGATCTTTTCACTGATGTTGGCAGGTGGAGGAAAAGAGGGTCCATTATTCCAACAGGAGCTGGTGGTATCCAGTAGATGGCAGTAGATCGCAGGGTGAGTACCGTGCGAGGCTCAGATGCAGCACTTACAGAGGAACAGATTAAAACAGAGTCATAGAGTCATACAGCATGGCCCACAACGTCTGTGTCAACCAGCAAACACAAAACTACATTAATCCCATTTACCTGCACTTGGTCCATGGCCTACTATGCCCTGGCATTTTAAGGTCACTTCCAGATACAGAGATATGCACTCTGTCACGAACACACACAAAGTTATATTGACTTGAGTCCCTTTTTTCAATCATTTTATAGAATATGGGCATCACTGGCAGGGCCAACCTGTTATGCCCATCCCTAATTACCCTTGAGAATGTGGTGGTGATCCGCCTTTTTGAATCGCTGCTTGCCGTGTCTTGTAGGTACCTAGCAACAGTGAAAGAACAGGGATGTTGTTCCAAGCCAGGATTGTTGCGGTACATTGCTGCATGGTGTGCCTGTGGTGGAAAAGATGTGCGCTGAAAGTTAAAATTGATGGACAGATCCCAATGAATAGGTTGCTTAGCCCTGAACGGTGTTTAACCCATCTGGTTCATTAATGCCCTTTAGGGAAGGAAACTGCCATCCTCACCTGGTCTGGCCTACATGTGACTCCAGACCCACAGCAATGTGGTTGACTCTTAACTGCCCTCTGGGTAATTAAGGATGGGTAATAAATGCTACCTGGCCAGCAACGCCCTCACCCCGATGAATGAATAAAGAAAAAGAAGCTTTCTGAGTAATCCAACCCACTCCTGATTTGGGCCTTGCGGAAAGGCTTTGAGGAATTCGGAGGTGAGTTACTCAGTGTAGGATTCCCAGCCTGCTCTTGTGGTATTTCTGTGACTGTTCAGGGTCAGGTTCTGATCGATGATAACTCCCAGGATGTTGATAGTGGGGCATTCACTGAATATCAAGCCTCTCTCTCCTGTTGGAGGTTGTCATTACCTGGCACTTTTAATGGCACAAATTGCAAACGTATTATAAAATGTTGCAAGGCCCAGTTTAAATCTGATGCCCAATGCCAGCTCCTGCCCGTATCACATAGCCATCACCACTAGAAAACGGCCTGGTGTAACAGGGTCCTACAGATGACACCTACAGTGATGTCGTGGGGCTGAGATAACCAGCCTCTGCCAACCACAACCATCCTCCCTGTGTTAGATATGACTCCAAATAACTTCCATTTGTTAAAACCACGATGAGCTTCCCTGTTCCCACCATTTCCATCAGAGACTCGGTGTCGATTTCTGACTCACAATGCTCCTGCGAGACAGGTCTGGTGTTGCAGTAGGGAGTATCCAAGCCTCTGATCCAGAAACTCCAGGTTCAAGACCCATTGCATGGCTTGATGACCAAGAAAGGTGCTTTCACAATCATACCAAACAGGATCAGTATTAACGAGTGAATTCTTGCACTGTAGGAGCATAGAATCCCTTCGCTGTGGAAGCAGGCCATTCGGCCCATCGAGTCCACATCGCCCCCTCCGAACAGCATCCCACCCAGACCTAACCCGTCTGTGTAATCCTGCATATCCCATGGCTAACCCACCTAGCCTGCACATCCCTGGACACTATTGGCAATTTAGTATGGCCAGTCCACTTAACCTGCTCAGCTTTGGACTCTGGGAGGAAACCGGAGCATCCGGAGGAAACCCACACAGACACAAGGAGATACAAAACTGGCTTGGTCAAAGAAGACAGAGGGTAGTAGTGGAAGGGTGTTTTTCAGAGTAGAGACCATTAACTAGTGGTATTCCATAGGGATCAGTCTTAGGTCCTCTGTTATTTGTAGTATATATAAATGATCTGGAGGAAAATGTGGGCAGTCTGGTTAGTAAGTTTGCAGATGAAATGAAGTGCAGATGATTGTGAAAGGACGCAACAGGATATACATAGATTGGCAACTTGGGCACAGAGATGGCAGGTGAAGTTTAATCCAGACAAATGCGAGGTGATGCATTTTGGAGGATCAAATTTAGGTGTGAATTATACTGTAAATAGCAGAACCCTTAGAAACGTTAACATACAGATGGATCTGTGCATGCAGGTCCACAGTTTCCTAAAAGTGGCAACACAGGTGGCCAAATTTATTAAGAAGGCATATGGCATGCTTGCCTTTATCAGCCAGGGCATGGAGCACAGGAGTTGGCAAACCATGTTGCAGTTATATAAAACCCTTGTTAGGCTGCATTTGGAATATTGTGTGTTGTTTTGGTCACCACACTACCAGACCAAGGTGGAAGCTTTGGAGAGATTGCAGAGAAGGTTAACTAGGATGTTGTCTGGTCTTGAGGGCATTGGCTATGAGGAAAGGTTAAAAAGACTAGGATTGTTTTCACTGGAAAGACAGCAGCTGAGAGGAGACCTGATAGAGGTCTACAAAATTATAAGAGGCAGAGAAAGGGTGGATAGTCAGAGGCTTTTTCCCAGGGTTGAAGTTTCAATTACAAGGGGGCACAGGTTCAAGGTGAGAGGGGGAAAGTTTAAGGGAGATGTGCAAGGGAAGGTTTTCACACAGAGAGTGGTAGAAGCCAAGAATGCACTGCCTGAGGCAGTGGTGGAAGCAGGCGTGTTGGCAACATTTAAGAGGCACCTGGATGGTAACATGAATGCAGGGGAGAATAGAGGGATATGACCAACTAAGGGCAGGAGGTTTGTTTTTTAGTTTAGTCAGTGCATGATGATCAGCACAGGCTTGGAGGGCTGAAGGGCCTGTTCCTGTGCTGTACTTCTCTTTTGTTCTTCTTCACACAGACAGTCACCAGAGGCTGGAATTGAACCTGGGTCCCTGGTGCTACGAGGCAGCAGTGCTAACCACTGAGCCACTGTGCTGCCCAAAGGCCCAGTTGGAAAACTGAGTCAGAGCCCATGTGATGGAAGGCTATTGGAACCTCTGCCTCTGCTGTCCATCACTCCAGGCTATTATATCCCTGGAACGGTGTACATTGCCTCAGCAACTCTAAGCCTTTAAGCTTCCTCACTGGGCTGATCACCCAGTGTGGATCAGATTAGTGCCAGTAGCACAGGGTTCGATCTGTGTTCCAGCCATAATACATTTTAGGATTGACCTCCTCACCTTGCCCATGGTGGAGCCGTCTTCAGGCAGAGAACTCCCAACAGAGAAGAACACTCCTGCAAAATACATCTGAGATAACAAGGTGTTGAGCTGGATGAACACAGCAGGCAAAGCATCATCAGGGGAGCAGGAAAGCTGACATTTTGAGTCTGGACCCTTCCTCTGAAGAAGCATCGGCAGTTCCTACTATCTCTGCAAAATACATCTAGTGCTTTTTCTTCATTATGAGTGTGAAGTCAAGAGAATTGTACTTTTGCTCTAAATAGTCACTGACAGGTATGAAAGCAAATCAGATCGCACAGAACTAGAACCTGGGTGTGTGGTGAGGCAAGCAAGGTGCCCTCTCGTATCATCCTCTGTATGTAGTCACCTTCAATAAAAATCTATTGCGTCTCACTGAGTGTAGATCTCACATTGCGACAAGTTAACGACAGTGAACAGACCCAGAGAATCACAGGCCAGGGATAAAATTCTGAGGTGAAGACCACGAGATTAGCCCGGTGATTCAAACACTGAGCTGGGGAAAATAGCCCCCACATGTGAAGATCAGCAGTGCTAGGAGCCAGCTCTCAATGGACTTCAAGGTGTACCCACGCACCAAGCTCTGTGGGATAGGAGAGCCCACACAGAAACTGAAGAAAGAATGGCAGGGGGCTCACGGCAGAGTACATGTTGAGCAACAGGAAGAAATCAATCAGCTCCAGTGAGTAATAAGTTTCACTACATCAGGAGCCTCTGGAAGATAAGATACAGGCTAGAACAGACACCCGCACAACAGTCAGAAAAGGGCAGGGAAGATAAAAATAATTTAGTTACCCGAGCCCATACTGTAAATACCTGGATGATGGAAACAGGCAAACTTTTGCCAGACCCATTCAAAAACACGAGAGCCCTGACTTGCTGTGATGATTCAACAATAGCCCATTGAGACAGGTCTCTAGAAGGTCAGGTCAGTCTATTATCATACTCAATTGTCAACAGTGCTGGCAATGCACTGCAGTACTTATAAGACAAGGTATTGTAGAAGAAACTGTGTCATACAACAGTGGAATTAAAGCATTCAACTCCTAATTCTGTTTAAGAAGAAACCCCATTAGACACGGCGCAAACTTTAATCAAGGTAAGCAAGGGTTAAGAGAAACCATTGAGTTGTTCATAAGTGATTTACACAGCCAGTATAGAGACTTGAAAGATAAACTCATAAGGGCCCACCTTGTAGTGGGTATACAGATGAAGCCTTGTCAGCCTTTTTACAGTCTAAAGAACTCACATTGCCAAAAAAAATGCAGGCTGAATTTCAGAGGCTGAACTAGGCTTTTTTTAAATCTAAGAAGCCAAAGACTAATCCTGGAATCAAACCGTTGTCATTAGTCAGAAAGTTATTAAAGAGCCAGCAAGACAGTAACCACAGAGGGGAGAAGGTACTGCTTCCGCCATGACTTCTTGTTCACATTGCGGAGGGAAACCTCACATCAATGACAGGCCTGCCCAGCTACAGATGCAGGATGCCGTGCATGCATTAAGATAGGGCACTTTCATGTAGGTGTCTGAAGCATTAATAGGAGACTTTAACCTACAATTTTAAGGTTTAAAGATAGACCACTGCAAGTACAAGAGGATGATGCCCCTAAGGACCAAGACAAACAAAATGTATCCCTATTTTGGTGAAGTGATAGACCTGCGTGATGAACTTTGGTGCACCAAGATTAAAGTAAATGGCAGATAAACTAGTTTTCACTAGTTGGAGCAGATATATCGATCCTTTTGGATGCTGTGCCATGGTTAAAGTTAGGAACTTATTAAGCTTTGGAATGTGGGAAGTAGAAGAATTAAGGTATGAGGCCAGATACATACTGTACCTTGTTATAATTGTCATATGAGACCTTGTCTATAATTCCTAATCATTATGTTTCTATTTTAAATAGAGCCATTTATTTAGCTCCATGGCTCACAGACACCAACAACCCTTCAGTCCTGGCCCTGCAGAAGGATAGTGCAGAACCTCCATTGCTTTTCAAACAAGAGCAGGAAACAGTGAGAAAAAAGGTGCTGAAGAAAGCCGTGTCAGAGATAATAGGACCTGCAGATGCTGGAGAATCCGAGATAACAAGGTGTAGAGCTGGATGAACACAGCAGGCCAAGCAGCAA
>JAHRHZ010000099.1:5116269-5133314 GCA_024137785.1 Ginglymostoma cirratum
AATTGCTGCTTGGCCTGCTGTGTTCATCCAGCTCTACACCTTGTTATCTCTAAAGAAGGCTGTGACTAGCCATTAGGGGGCATCTACCCAGCATTTTCCCAGGGCATGTAGCAACAGAAACGGCGTTCACTGTTAGTCAATGAAGTTAGATAGTTAGATCACCTTTGGGAATCAAGAAAGTAACCACATGCTGGTTCAATCAATAATGAAAGCAAGTGAAATTGCAGAAATTTCTACAGCCCGTAAAGTGATCACAAAGCCTGAGCTATCAGCAATGATGGAGTTAGAAAGAGCTGTACAGTCAGACAAGACTCAGAGCTTGAAAACAATCGAAGCTTCAGTTGGGCTGGATAGAACCAATACCTTAACAGATAGGAACCATTTAAATATGACAAACCACAGCAATGGTGCACAGAGAAACTCAGCGTAAGCTTGGAGAGTTAACAGAAAAATATCTTCAATCCACAGCAAAGGACCATCAAGAGGAAATGCAACAACTTCCAGTAACTAACAGGAAGCCACCCAGAGAGAAGGGGATGGATGAGTCCAAAGTGGATCTTGTAAATGTGTAACATGTAGAAATTGTTGATCTGAACACAGGGGAGCTGGAGGCTGCAGGAGAAACCCATCACTGTGCCTTAGCAGCAGGAGACCAGCCTGATGACCAGTCACCATCAGATTCTATAATTACATTCCTCCAATGTGTTCACCCACCAGGGACATGTCAAGGGGGGATGTGTGGCCTACACTCCTCCATGAGAACCAACAACACAGTTGGAGATCACTCACTGAGGCACACAAGACTTTGTGTGTGTGTGTTGTGTGTAAATGTGTCTGTGTTGGGGGGTGGTTTGGTCGAGGTGGGAAGGTGGAGTGAAATTGTTAAATATTCATGGCAACATGTTAGTGTTAAAAAGGGTTTGTAGCAGGGTTAGCCAGATGGACCTCTTAGAATATGAGTTCCCTGATTGGGGCTGTTAACCTGGTCCAGTCAGGGAGCTCTGTCTGACAGATATAAACAGGAGTGTTAGACATCCTGTTCACTCTAAGGGTTGGCTCTGTGGAAGCTCTGTGCTATACACGTGTAAGTAAAGGATGGCTTGGTATACAGTGAAGTTATTTCAAGGGGCACTGTAAAAGAACTTGGGGAGATGTAGAGTAAAGGGAATTGTACCTTTTACTCTGAGTATAACTACTGAGTGTGTCCATAAGAAACTATGTCATAGTGACGTTAGATCACATGGAACTAGAGACTAGGGCTGTAAGGCTCCAAGTAAGATGTCCTGTCTGACCATCCTTGGCTTATCATTATGTTCAATAAACCCATTACTGTATGCTCCCTAGAGCATAGACCTCACTTTCTTTCAAAAATTGCTTTATAAATATTTAATAACGCATTTTGAGTCCTACTGAAAGTTTATCAAATTTTATACTTCCCACGGCTATGTTCTTCTCTATTAATTATCCCCATTCCTTTAAATTTTTATCTCCCATGCTGGTATGCTCCCCACACTTGCCCTGTTTTGCAGCATTATTTGCTAATAAAGATGGAAATGAGCAGTATTATCACATCAGTTGCCATCAGGCAGGATTAGCACTGATTAACTTAAAAAACAAAGTGCATAATAAATGATACTGATTGCACACATTCCTGTTTCCTGATTTAAATGTAATAATGTATTGCACTGTATTTATTCGTGTATTAAAACATAAGACAAAGTCAAAGATGATGAAATTTGTTACTCTTTAAATTATATCTTTAATGTTTCCCTCTGTGTTTTTCTTACCGTGTTTTATAAATGTGTGTAATTTCGCTCAGTTGGCTGGACAGCTGGTTTGCCATGCAGACTGATGCCAACGGCTTGGGTTCATTTCCTGTAGGGGCTGAGGTCACCCTTACTCCTCACCCGAGGCACGGTGACTCTCAAGTTAAACTCACCACCACTCTCCTCTCTCTAATGAGGAGCAATCTAAGGTCCTCTGGGACTGTGTGACTCTCTTTTTGCAATTTTTGATCCTGTCTGTCACCAAACTGCAAAGTGTCGACTGATACAAACATATGAATGTGTAATATAATGCTGGGATATCTAGACAGCATAAGAATTAGTTAAAGAATATTATTAACAATAACTGCATCTTCCTTCATTTTAGTTCCATGTAAACCAAATAAATGATACAAAATAGTAGCATTAAAATCTATTAAAGGGAGGTTATAGTTTCACACGTATGTGAAATAGCCATTTCCTGATAGATTATATTATGGTTTATGTGTTCATTTTTTTGTCCAGTGAGATCTCAGCTAACTCACTTTTGTGAGACATCTCTCTTTGTTACCATCGTCTCCAGCCTTAGTTGTGTTGTTTCATATTCCACCTGCTAAAGAAATGTCAGGGGTTGCTTTAGGACATTTAAAAAAAAATTCTCAGGATGTATGTGGGTGTTAATGGCAAGCTCAGAATTTGTTGCCTTAACTGAAAGGTCAACTGAAAGTCAAACACTCTAATTATAGAATCCCTACAGCATGGAAGCAGGCCATTCAGCCCACCCTCATTCTCCCCATGTCTATGTGGATTCCCTCCGGGTGCTCCAATTTCCTCCCACAGTCCAAAGATGTGCAGGTTAGGTGGATTGGCCATGCTAAATTGCCCATTGTGTTCAGGGACGTGTAAATTAGGTGGGTTAAAGGGGAATGGGTCTGGGTGGGATGGTCTGAGAGTCGGTGTGGACTTGTTGGGCCAAAGGGCCTGTTTCCACACTGTAGGGATTCTATGAAATATGACCAACCCTCTGAAGAGCATCCAGACCCCGTCCCCTACACGGTCCCTGTAATCCCACACCTACCAGGGTTAATCCACCCAGGCAGCACATCCCTGGACACTATGGGCAACTTAGCATGGCCAATCCATCTAACCTGCGCATCTTTGGACTGTGGTAGGAAACCCGTGCAGACAAGGGGAGAATGTGCAAACTCCACATAGACAGTTACTCAAGGCTGGAATCCAACCCGGCTTCTTGGTGCTGTGAGGCATCAGTGCTAACCACTGAGCCACTGTGCCCCTGATGTGTGCTCAGATAGGCCAGCCCAGTTAAAGACCACTTATTTACTTCTCTAAATGCTTAGAGTGGACCAGTTGGGTTTAATTACAATCTGACAAATTTATGGTCAGTTTTACTGATAACAGTTTTTATGTCCAGGTTTCTGATTCAAATTCAAATAAATGGTCATCACAGCATTTGAATTTCTAGATTAATCCAGGACATTGGTTGTTTGGTAGGTGCATGGCCCTCTGCACTAATTCACAATTATCGAATGTTTCCCCAGAAACTGGCAGATCACACTGCAAACCAGAGACTAAAATCCAACATTATTGATACAGTTTCACCAATGGTGTTTCTTGCCATGTATTGGTATCCAACTTCGGATTTTAGAACAATCTTCCCAGCGTGATTTAATGTTGGGTCATTGATGAATTCATAATTATTTCATGAACATGTTCATTCTCTCCCTTGTTCCCTTTGGTTCCAGCCTTTTCTTCCATTTTTGAAACATATCTAGTGGTAATTAAGAATGTAGAAATTTGGCCTAGGCCAAATCAGTAGCTTCTGTCCTTGACTGCATGACTGTGAGGACTGCATGAGGTAAATTTCAGTGTTTCTGACACTGGAGCCGGAATAGTGGGCCGAATGGCCTTGTTCTGCATCAAATCATTCCACAGTTCTAAATAGTCATGGAATGCTAGATGTAGCACTTCAGTATTTGTGGATCTGTCTCCTGACAATTTCACCTAGGAATGACACCTTTCCAGGATTATCCTGGAGATAAGGAATCAATTTCTCTTTCACTGCTGGTGTGAGTAATGGTTGCCATTGGGAACATATGCAACCACGTCAAAGAAATCTTTCTAAAAAGTGGACAGATACAATGCTTCCCATTTTGCTGTCTCCAAACTGAATGCCCCTTTCACCTTTACCTCCTCTTAATGCCAGCTAGTATCTGGCAGCTAACCTTGCTTCACTTGTTCATTTCAGGTTCGTTCTTCCACTCCTTTCCTCTTCCATTCCTTATTGAACATTTCTTCTTTATCATTTCTTTTCTGAGTTCATACTTCTTGGAAGTATTTTGTAATTGTAGCCTAGGTGTCCATACACTTTCTGTTCCAGCCATTTACCTTCTTAAGTGCACTGAATCTAAATTACAATTTTAAATTTTACACAGCACATATTACCCTCTAAGTTGTCTTTTAAATATTGAATGACATTTTCCCTCACAGTTTCAAAATATGCTTCACATCTCTTGTTGTTATGTGTATAAACTCATTTAAATGCATGAGTTTTGCCTGCATGGATATGTTGGGTATGGTTGATGATGTTAGTAATTCCAGGACATACATGAAGCGTAACATCCAGCTGGAGGGAGCCATTAACAATAATTGCATATTTCCTTTCAAATTAGTTTGATTTGAAACATTTATTTCACGCAAAATGACAGTTTTGGAATCTACCTAAAGTGGGTTTGAATTTAATGAAAACCTGAAATAAAAGGTTAGCCCAACGTGGACCACACAACCTTTGTCAATTGTTGTAAAAACCCATCTGGTTCACTAATGTCCTTTAGGGAAGGAAACTGCCATCTTTACCTGGTCTGGCCCACATGTGACTCCAGACCCACAGCAATGTGGGTAACTCATCAGCCCTCTGGGCAACTAGGGATGGGCAATAAATGTTAGCCTACATCTCATGAACAAATAAAGTGTATCGAAATGATATTGAAAATATAAATATAACTAAAGTAGAAAGGCAGCTATCGTTTCTGATATGATTCATCTTTTGATATTAAATACTATTTGCATATTGTAACATCATAAATTACATTGTTAAGATAATGAGATATTGATTGCAATAAGATATCACAATGCTGATGTGGAGGTTTTCTTCTAAAGCCTGGCATCTTTCTCATTGAACATGTGTTAGTTTAAAAGTTTGGGTGGTACAGGGAGAACACATCTATCTTGCTGTTTGTGTATTGACCTGCATAATGGGTCAGGAGTCAAGTGGAGAGGGTAGCATAGTGGTAAGGTCACCGAGCAAGTAATCTACAGGACCAGGCTAATGTTCTGGGGAAATTGCACCATGGCATCTGGTGGGATTGGAAGCTGGTTTCAGTCTCCGTCATAGTGACCATGAATGTATCATTGGTTGATGTAAAGATGCACCTGATTTTCTAAAGTCCTTTAGGGAAGGAAATCTGCCCTCTATGCCTGGTCTAGCCTACGCGTGACTCCAGACCCACGATAACATGATTGGCTCCTACCTGTCCTCTGAAATGGTCTCGCAAGCCGATCAATTCATAGGCAATTAGGGACGGACAGAAAATGGCTTTGCAAAGTCATACCCACATCCCATGATAGAATAAGAAAAAAATACAATGTATCTCAAGAATTTTCCATTGACTGTGAAGTGCCGAGGTGTGTGGAGGAGGAAGCAGCTCGATAACTGCAGAATCCTTATTTTGTTTCACATAAGCATGATTTTTGTTTCTCCTTCTGACAGCTGAGAAAGGACCTTTGGAATCTATCTGGCTCAATGCAGGTTTCTATATCTGCATCACAATTCATGTGAGTTGACTAAACCCAAACCCGTTTCCTTGTGAGTTTGAACATATGGCTCCTTTGTAGGTCACACAATAAACTTTACTGCTTATCACTTTATCTTTAGCTCTTAGATTCACTTAGGAATCATGTATCAGGATTCTCTGAAGGTTAACACACAGGTTTAGTTAACAGTTAGGAAGGCAAGTGCAATGTTAGCATTCATTTCAAGAGGGCTAGAATACAAGAGCAGAGCTGAGGTTGTACAAATCTCTGGTCAGACTGCACTTGGAATATTGAGAACAGTTTTGGGCCCCATATCTAAGGAAGGATGTGCTGGCCTTGGAGGGGGTCCAGAGGAGGTTTACAAGAATGACCCCACAGATGAAGGACTTGTCATATGAGGAATGATTGAGGACTCTGGGCCTTTACTCGATGGGGTTTGGAAAGATGAGGGGGATATGATTGAAATTTACAGAATACCGAGAGGCCTAGACAGAGCCGGTGTGTCCACTAGTAGGAAGAGTAGGATCTGAGGGCACAGCATCAGAGTGAAGGGATGACCCTTTCAAATTGAGGTGAGGAGGGATTTCTTCAGCCAGAGGGTGTTGAATCTGTGGAATTCATTGCCCAAGAGTGCTGTGGAGACTAAGTCATTGAGTGTTTTTAAGACAGAGATAGATAGGTTCTTAATTGGTAAGAGGATCAAGGGTTATGGGGAGAAAGTAAGAGAATGGGGTTGAGAAACATATCAACTGTGACTGAATGGTGGAGCCTTTCAGTCACATGGCCTAATGGCCTAATTCTGCTCCTCTATCTTATGGTCTTCCAGCAACTTTAATAAGATTTTCCCTGGGAGTGCTCTGCAGATTAGCCCTGGTCACCGTGGAGCCTGTGCATGTGAGGAGAGACAGAGGATTGAGAAGCTGAAACCACGAGTGTGAGGTTAGCCAGGATCCGGGGAGCAGGAGGTAGAATGCTGCTATCCCAAGATGTGTAGGAGGAGGGGAAGATAATTAGATGGGCTGGTGTTGGGAGATCTCCGTTCCCTTTTCACCATCACTGGCAACTAAGTTTTGAGTGGGCAAGGCTTCCTTCCTGCCAGCAATGGAAACCACAAAGTAGTCAATTAACAGACACCAAGGGATCCCACATGATAACAATTAACTCCATTCCCACCAGGTGAGGACACTGGCATCATCCCCAGTTGGAGCACTCTGTGACCAGCCTGGGTGATGGTGGGTAAGGCTTCGATATGCCTAATCAGACGCTGATCAGGGGCATGGATGGTGGGCTTGGGGGTGGGGAATTGGGGGGTGGGGGTGCGGGCGGAGGAGAGTGGCTGAAATGGCGGATGTTAGCAGCTGAACGCCATCTCCTGCCCTTTCCGCTGACTTTCCTCCACCCCTTGCCCCAGAAGTCCCAGCCCATGTTCCCACATAAACCCCACCCCGTGAGGGCTGATCCTTAACTTCTGATCGGCACATGATTCAGTGGGTTTTTCCAGGAGCCAACAGTGGGACGGGCATCTCACATGGATTTCTGCACTGCACCTCACCTACAGGAGAAACCTGAAGATTTTCTGTTTACTTTTAATAGTCTTTATGTTGTGACCTACTGTACATTCGAAATGTAGAATGTAAACCTTGTGTTTTTTGCATTGTTTTCTTCCTTTACATCGGAGTCGGAATGTTTTGTTTCATTCATGTTGTTAACTTCCCCTTCAGTTTCCTCACATACTAACTTGGAAAAGGTAGCTATATAGAAAGACCGTGCTGCACTGTTTTCTGCTCCTTTGCTAAAGCACAGCCCTGGAATTTTACAATGCTGGGGGCTTAGATTTTCCCTGTATGTTGATTGTGGTAAAATTCTATACTGAGTCCTATAAAAATTGAACTGCTTCATTGTATCCAACACAAATCTCTGGTCAGACTGCACTTGGAATATTGAGAACAGTTTTGGGCCCCATATCTAAGGAATGATGTGCTGGCATTGGAGGGGGTCCGGAGGAGGTTTATAAGAATGACCCCACAGATGAAGGACTTGTCCTATGAGGAGTGGTTGAGGATGAAATTGGAAGATATTTGCAGTGGAAGTGCACATATCAGGTTTAAAAGGATCGAGAGAAAACTGTTCAAACATCAACAAATCTTGCTATGTTCGAAATTTTAATTTTAATTTCTTTATTCATTCAAGGGATGAGGGTGTTACTGGCCAGGCAGCATTTATTGCCCATTCCAGAGGGCAGTTAAGCCTGAACCACATTTCCATGGGTCTGGAGTCGCATGTAGGCCAGACCAGGTAAGGATGGCAGTTTGCTCCCCTAAAGGACATTAGTGAGACAGTTTTAATAACTGTACCCGCACCCACCACTCCCTCTGGAAATGAATTCCGCACACAAACCACTCCCTGTGTAATAAAATTGCTCATCATGTCTTCTTTAAATCTTTCTCCTCTCACCTTAAAAATATGTCCCCTTGTCTTGAAGTCCTCCACCCTAGGGAAAAGGCACTGCCATTCACCTATCTATGCCCCTCATGATTTTATAAATCTCTATAAGATCACCGCTCAACCTCCTACACTCAGTGAAAAAAGTCTCTTTCTTACCAGCCTCTCCTTATAACTCAATCCCTCCATTTTTGGCAACATCCTGGTAAATCTTTTCTGAACCTTCTCCTGCTTAATAATATCCTTCCTGTAACAGGGCGACCAGAACTGGACACGGTATTCCAGAAGAGACCTCACCAACACCCTGTACAACCTCAACATGACGTTCCAACTCCTATTCTTGAAGGTCTGAGCAATGAAGGAAAGCGTGCTAAACACCTTGTTAACCAGCCTGTCTACATGTGTTGCAAACTTCAAAGAATTATGTACCTGAACCCTAGGTCTCTCTGTTCTTCCACACCACCCAGGGCCCTAAAATTAATTGTATATGTCCTGCCTTTGCTTGTTTCACTAAAATGCAATACCTTGTATTCATCTAAATAAAGCTCCATCTGACCCAATTGATCAAGATGTCTTTGCCTTGGAGCGTTTCTGCTGATGAGATGATTAAATCAGAAAAACCAGTAGAGATTTGTCAAAGACAAGCCACGGTTATTGAACTTAACATTTTTGGATGAGGTAACATAGTTCGTTGATGAGGGTGATGTGCTGTATATGAAATTTCAAAAGGTGTTTGATGAAGTGTCACATAAAAAAGCTCATCAGCAGAGTTGAAGCTCATGGAACTAAAGCAGGAACGGCAGCATAAGATACAGAGTTGGTTGAGAGACAGGAACAGAGCGTACCATTGTTTTTCAGACCAGAAGAAAGCCTTGTCATCTCTTACCATTCTTCAGCTGATTGTGACTGCTTCTATCCCTGCAGCTCCCGTTTGCTGTAACTTCAGAGTGGACTTTGGGGGTCGTTTCTGCTCTGCCTGGTTGCATTCCTCTCTAGCTGATGTCAGACCTACTCTGTGACAAGCTCTGCTGTCACCCAATGTTTGTTTAGACAATACTTTCACATGCATGAACTGCTACACTTTCAGAGGCCTGTTGATGAACA
Source organism: Ginglymostoma cirratum (assembly GCA_024137785.1). NCBI lineage: Eukaryota > Metazoa > Chordata > Chondrichthyes > Orectolobiformes > Ginglymostomatidae > Ginglymostoma > Ginglymostoma cirratum. The sequence continues at coordinate 5,125,410 of JAHRHZ010000099.1, forward strand.
TTTGAAACCTTTATTGTTGTATCCACCCACCTGTCTCACCTCCTCCTGCACTGGCCTGGGCCAGGAATGTGTTTCCCACCTGTACGTTTGAAACCACGTCTTTATTGAGCATGAGTAGGTGAAACTGGGTGATACGTTTGTGAAAGAGGCCATTTTGCAATGGTAACGAGGTACATAAGTTGACCACCTCTTACGCACATCAAATGTCTCAATCATGTACGCCCCGCACCAGCTCAATCTTGAAGAGTTGCAGTGTGCCAGCACTGAGGTGGTATTCAGTGGGTCCAAGACCTTGACTATTTTCCCACCAGACACTCTCAGCCGTCTGACAGCATAGTTCAATAGTTCTGTTCAACAGTTGTGGAAGTTGTCAATACTAATTTCTTGAGCTTACTGCTACAGCACTTTATCTACTTGTCCAGGCATGTCAAGAGTTTATTGATGTCTGATGCTCTCCTGTTCACTCTCTGGATCTGTCCAACTCTGGCAGAGTTGGCGTTGCCTTCAGGAGGTGGTGGGCCCCCTTCTGTTTGATGATCCTTTTGTTATGATACTGTGACAGCGGAGTTGTTTGCTAAGCCCCTTCTGAGGGCAGTGAGGAGCTAACCAGTTGGTGTAGGACTGGAGTCACGTACAGGCCAGACCAGGTGGAAGGAAAGCAAGAACATCAACGAACCATGGCAATCTGACAGCTTCATCACCACTCACACTAACACCAGGTTTTTTACTCCCTGATTTCACTTCCTCAGATGTCATTGTAGGATTTAGACTCAACATTTTAAGTCCAGCCCTTTAGTTTTGTGGTCCAGTAACATAACATTATCAGACCTTCTTTGATTTTTCCTTTTCGTACTTCTGTTGGTCTTGTTTCTATGGTTTTGCCATTTCCGTCAACTTTTCAACTCTGTTTGCTTGCTTCATTTTGTTTTGGATGTTTTCTTTTCTAATGCTATCTTGCTTCTCAATCTACTGCCCATCTGAGATGTAGCAATGGTCATTGTGCTCTGGTACGATTCCCTCTTTGACTGCTCCCTTCCTCCACCTGGGGCAAGAAGTATTGCCCCACTATCTCTCCAGTACACAATGAGGATAGGAAGTGGGTTGATGGGCAGCAAAGATCGAACAATCTCAGAGTCACAGAATTGTCATGGCACAGAAAGAGACCACTCTTCCCCTCATGTCTGTGCTGGCTCTTCAAACAAGCATCATGTCCCAGTGCCAACCTTCTGCTTTTACACCATACCCTTGCATTCTATTTTTACCCAAATAGGCCATCCAATGCCCTCTTGAATGCCTCCATTGAACCTGTCTCTCCCACGTTTCCAGACCGTACTCACTGTTGGAAAAAAGATTTTCTCACAACGCCCTTGCTGGTTTTGAGCATCAAATGTTGCACATCACTTTAAATCTCTTGTTATTCACTTGGCTTTAAGGGAGGATATCCCTGAGACAGCCAATGAATGGTTTCCCTGTCCTTTCTCTTTTTGACACTGGATATAATGTGACACTGGCCAGTCACTGTCTGGGGGAGCTGGTACCTCAAGGTGCACAGTCTGTGTACTAAAATCAAGCTTGGCATGCTTTCATGTTGCAACAAAGTGCCGTCAGCAAAATTCTGTCTCCTTCCAAAACTGTCCTCTATGTTCCTCCCTAAATTACCATAATTTGCTCCTTGCTGTTGACAGGTGGGTGCTCATCTGTTCCATGAGTCCTGATCCTGGGAAAAGTGGGATGACATGTAGGAATACATTAGGAGACCTGTTCACTGGCATCTTTCCAACCCTGATACCATCATCAGCCAGCCTACTTCCCCTCCCATCCCATGGCCTTGGAAATTTCATCCTGTTAAATTACCTGCTGTTCCATTCAGTAGAGGGGACCTGAACGCTGGTTCCAAGAGCAGATGCTTCATTATGTTATTTATCCTCAACTGGCACCAAACCTTTTGTCCATGTCTTTGTTACCTCCACATTCAACTGCCTAACACCTTCAACAACGGCCTGCAGAGACCGAGATCCTACATTTACTCTCAATCTTCACCCACTATGGACTCCATATCATCCAGATTTAAACCTAACCCACTTGTCTGCGCTGCACCTAATCCTTCTCCTACTGCTGTTCAACCTCTGAGCTCCAATTATGAGGCCCCTTAGGAAGGTTCACCTTGCTGACTGTTGAGGTGTTGTATGAATATTGATGTAGCACAGGCTACAATGGTTTGGAAAGGAGTAGATGGGTGAGCATTTAATGGAAGCAGCCATCAGGTTTTCTAAGAGTGGTCACACTTGTAACTCTCTGGCCATCAAAATGGGCCCTTTTAAACTGGCAGGTCACACACAAACATAGATGATACACCAAGGCCAGGAAGGACTTATATTCACTCATTGCCTGTGCTTGTTTCCTTGCTGCTCGGCCATGGCAGAGTGCATGTGCAATTCATATCATTGTTAATGAATGACCAGTAGGAAATAAATCAAATTCTCAGGCATTGTCCGCAGGATAGGTGACCCCTGCTGGGAATCCAAAGCAGAAATAAGAACCTACATTTGCTTTGAGCCCTCCATCACCTCCAGACTATCTAAAGGCACACTACAGTCAACGAAATTCATTTAAAGAATAGCCACTTCTTTAATGTGAGCAATACAGCTGTAAGATTGGATGCAGGAAGGAAGTAACGATGTAATCAGGGTCTGATCTCTTGTTTTGGGAAATGTTGGACGAGGGGTAAACAGTAACCAAAACTCCAATAGAAATTCTCTCCACATTTTCAAATGGTGTCGGGGTGAGATTCCCCACAGTTCGTCCATGTCGAATACTGCAAATTGTTAAGCTCTCGGTTGAGAAGGGATGAATTGGCTCCCCTTTCAGCTGCCCCCTTGGTTCATCACAATAATTTTCATTTATAAAGGGTTCCTTCTCAGACCGGATTCATTTATGTTTAATCCAAACTTTTGTGATTTAAGAAAAGGGTGAGTTTATCTGTTACTAACCATGAAGAAAAAAATAACATTACAGCACACATGGATTTGGAATGAGACATTAGCCCAAAAGTAGTTTAAAGAAAAATCTACAGATCAGTCTCTGAGTGGTTCTTGAAGAGTGGAGAGAACAACGTTACGGCCATTATATCCAATGTATCAGTAATATTGATGTTGGTCCTTGAGATTCTTGGCTTTGCAGCTTTATTGAAATTCTTTTGTCCTAGTTCCATCCAGCGATGGTTGGCTTACAAAATGAAATTAACATCAACAAGCATTCTTACATTTCTTCGCCTGCAGTGCAGGGGTGTTAAATAGTCATTCTCAAAATGTGACCTTTACAACATTCTAGCACATTAATCTACTAACTCACAAACACAGGAACAGACTTTGTTTGGTTTTTACTAACCCTGTCTTTAAGATCTCTGGAAGGGTAAAACACTATCATGCCTGTAGAACAGGCAGCATCAGAGGAGCAGCAAAGCTGATGTTTTTCTGAAGAAGGGTCCCGACCTGGAACGTCAGCTTTCCTGCTCCTCTGATGCTGCCTGTCCTGCTGCATTCCTCCAGCTCTACACCTTGTTATCTCTGACTCCAGCATCGGCAGTTCTTACATATCTCCCACGTCTGTAGGAGACGGCCCAGTAGTGAGGGGAGGTGGGGAAGGCAGAGGGGGAGGGGGAAGGAACCTCTCATCACCTCTTCCTTTTTAGTTTTTCTGTTTGACGATTACCTGACTCTGTCCAGCTGTGACATTCCATGGGTCCACATAAGACTCGGTCAGACAGTCACTGAACTTAAATCTGCAGATATTTCTTGGCTGTATCAGTCCTCTTTTAAACACACGTTGCCAGAATTAAAAATTCACCATGTCCAGAATTACTTCAGGGCTCTGATCTGTCATCATAATAAGGAGCATCAAGGGTAAATCTTTATTAAATAAGTCAGACCAGGCTGGGTATGGTAATTGAATGGCCAATAGGTAATATTTGGTCTTGCATGTGAATGATAACATCTTGTTTCAAGCCCCAGAGGAAAAGCAAAACTTTGAAAATCTTTAATGCAGACACAAAATATGAACTTGCTTTTGTAGAGCAATGTTCATGCATCTAGGACTCTTCAAACCAGCTTTTTTGCTAATTAATAAGGTTTAAAGCTGAATTATTCCGTATTGCAAAGCCATCCAGCAGCCAATTTCCTGACAGCAACGTACCACAAACAGAAAATGAATTGAATAACCGCACAATTTAATTTTCATTGGATTAATGGAGACAGCAATATTGGTCGGGACACCAAAGGGTGCCATAGGGTTTTTGGTAACCACTGGAGGAGGTTTCAAGTCTGATCTGAAAGACAGTGCTATCACTTACTCTGTGAATACTGCCTGGGTCACTTGCTTAAGTCTTGGGGTGGGGCGTCAACGCACCAGTTTCTGACTCAGAGGCAAAGGCACTACCAACTTGAGACACAATTGATAAAATAACACCCTCAGGAGTTGAACAAAACCACAGCTGAGACAACTGGAAGCCAAAGCATTTAAATGTCAGTCGACTATAATGATGAGGTTGCATTTGGTAATTAGCATTGTTCAGCTAAATACAATATAAACACTAATTACATAGTGTTTAACATTCTGTGCGCATCACCAAATTAAGTTGCTTGTTGCATTGAAGGCAAATAGTGGAGACCAGTTATAATTACCATTTACCGCAGGACCACAATTGTAATTTCTGCATTAGTATATAGGAATTGGTAAAAATTAGCACAATTAAATGTGACTGAATTATAGCATACCTTGGTATAAAATCCACCGTGACTATGTGTTGTACTCAAACTTATTCAGCTTTACGTTGTTAGCACCATCATGAGACCTCTCTACTTCTTTGAAATGGTGCATGTTAACGTGAAATTGTAAGGAATAGCAATCCACATGGGAGTAGGAAGTGGAGGTAGGACTGGATTAACAAAAATCATTACAGCTTTCCTTTATGGAGATGGGAACAGGTGTCACTTTTATTTGTCCTGAAATCTAAGAAATAGCAACAGGAATAAACCTTACAGTCAGATAAGGCTGCTCCACTTTCAATCCATGATGTGGAGGTGCTGGTGTTGGACTGGGGTGGACAAGGTCAAAATCCACAAGACACCAGGTTATAGTCCAACAGGTTTATTTTGAAGACACATTTGAAGCCTCGCTCCTTCTTCAGGTGTTAGTGAGAGAGGTGGCACCAGACACAGAATTTAAAAGCAAAAGATCAAAGGGTCATCGAACTGATGCAAATGTATTGAACAAACCTAAGACGGCTGTTAAATCTTTAATCAGTTAGAAAGGATTTATATGTAAATCCCAGAATTTCTTTCAAGTCACTGCCCCAAGATAAGTAAAGGTTTTATCACTATACCAGAGGTGACATTTCAGGTTAGACAGTGTATTTTAGGCCTTATTTAAAACCTATCCGTGTTTTAACTTGGAGTCGGACTGGTTTTATTTCCAAAGCAGGAATTTATAAAATGCCACATTGACTGACTGTCTACAAATTGTGTGCTTCTTGCATGAAATAGAATGTATCTGCAATGACAAATTTGCAAATGCAGATTCACCCCATAGATTTGTATGTGTGTGTGTGTGTGTGTGTGTGAGGGAGAGAGAGAGTATGAGTGTATGTGCGCATGTTTATGTGTGTTGGAGGGGAGAGAAAGAGAGAGAGAGAGAGAGTGTGTGTGTGTGTGTTTGTGTGTGTGTGTGTGAGAGTATATAGTGTGGTGGGGTCACCTGTAGTGCGACATGAACCCAAGATCCCAGTTGAGGCCGTCCTCATGGGGACCGAACTTGGCTATCGGCCTCTGCTCGGAGACTGTGCGTTGTTGTGTATCCTGAATTCCACCTTGGAGCACATTTACCTGAAGATCTGAGGCCGAATGTCCTTCACCGCTGAAGTGCTCCGCCACTGGGAGGGAGCATCCTGTTTGGTGATTTGTTGCACAGTGTCCATTCATCCGTTGTCATAGCATCTCCATGGTCTCTCCAATATACCATGCCCTGGGGCATCCTTGCCTGCAGCGCATGAGATAGACAACGTTGACTGAGTCACATGAGTATCTGCCATGCATATGGTGGGTGGTGTTCCCATGTGTGATGGTAGTGTCCATGTCGATGATCTGACATGTCTTGCAGAGGTTGCTATGACAGGGTTGTGTGGTGTTGTGGTTGATGTTGTCCTGAAGGCTGGGTAGTTTGCTGCGAGCAATGGCCTGATTAAGGTTTGGTGGTTGTTTGAAGGCGAGAAGTGGAGGCATAGGGATGATCTTGGCAAGGAGCTCATCATCATCGATAACGTGTTGAAGGCTGCAAAAAACATGACGTAGTTTCTTCACTCCCAGGAAGTACTGGACAATGAAGGGCTCTCTATCGGTCATATCCCATGCCTGTCTTCTGAGAAGGTCATTATGGTTTCTGGCTGTGGCATGTCGGAACTGGCGATCAATAAGTTGAGCATTGTATCCCGTTCTTATGAAGGCCTTCAGCACCTTCAGGAGTCTGTCACATTCCTCCTTATCTGAGCAGATCCTGTGTATGTGCAGGGCTTGTTCATAGAGGATGTTTAGAGTGGAAGCTAGAGAAGTGCAGCATGGTGAGGTTATCCATGGGCTTGCAGTAGAGTGAGGTACAGGGTTGTCCGTCCCTGATGGAGATGCAGTGTGTCCAAGAATGGGACTGATTCTAAAGAGTAACCCGTGGTAAGTCTGACGGTGGGATGAAACTTGTTGCTATCACTGTGTAGTTGTTTCAGTGATTCCTCACCATGAGTCCAAAGGAAGAAAATGTAGTCAATGTGTCTGGTGAATAGCGTTGGTTGGACGTCCTGTGCAGCAAAGAAGTCTTGTTCGAACTTGTGCATGAAAATGTTGGCGTACTGGGGAGCAAATCTGGTTCTCATGGCTGTTCAGTGTAAGACATTGTATTTGAGGATGAAGCGATGTGTTGTAGGCTGGTGTCTGGAAATTGACAGTTGGTGGTATTGAGTACTGAGGCTGTTCTGGCACACACGCACGCGCACACACACTCACACTCTTTCTCTCTCTCTCCCACACACAAACACACACACACACACACTCTTTCTCTCTCTCTCCCACACACACACACACACACACTCTGTCTCTCTCCCATACACACACACACACTTGCTCTCTCTCTCCCACACATACACACACACACTCTCTCTCACACACACACACAAACACACACACACTCTCTCACACATACACACACTCTCACACAGACACACATACACTCTCTATATCTCTACCACACACACACACTCTCTCTCTCCCACACACAGACACTCTCTCTCACACACAGACTCTCTCCCACACGCGCACACTCACACACACACTCTGTCACACATACACTCTCTCTCACACACAGACACTCTCTTTCCCACACACACACTCTCTCACATGTACGCGCGCACACACACACACACACTCCCTCTCTCTCCCACACACACCCTCTCTCTCCCACGCACACTTTCTTTCCCACATATACGCTTTCTCTCACACACACACACACACTCTCTCTGTCCCACACATACTCTCGCACTTACACACTCACACCCACACTCTCTGCCTCCCACACACACACTCTCTCTCACCCACACACGCTCTCACACTCACACACTCACACACACACATACACACACACTCTTTCCCTCCCACACACACACTCTGTCCCTCCCACACACACTCTCTCTCACCCACACACACTCTCACACTCACACACACACACGCACACACACACTCCCTCTCTCTCTCCCACACACACACACTCTCACACTCCTGGGTGTGAGCGAGGGCCTGTGGATGAGGGGATGGCCTGATGGAGAGATGGCCTGTGGGTGAGGGGATGGCCTGATGGAGAGAGGGCCTG